>CM012448.1:18295693-18748193 GCA_003999625.1 Oryzias javanicus | reverse complement strand
TTTCTCAGAGTCAATGTCTTTCAACCAGAAACATGGCTGCTCTCAGTCTTACACATCTTTCCTATCATTCTCACCGACACTCTTGTCAGGTATCACACTTGAAACGCTCCTCTATCCATTCCAACCTGCTTGCCTACACCTCTTCACCTCTATTCAAACTATTACTCTGGGTCTTTGGGTACAAATTAAAATACTTAAAGTCCTCCACCTTCTCCACCTGTACTCTCTGTAACCTCACCTTTCCACTCGAGTTTCTCATTTATACACAGACACTCAGTCTTCATCTCCTTCCCAGAGGAAACAACCTCTATTAGATGTTCATCCACCTACTCCCAGCTCTCACTACAGATCTTAGTGTCATCTGCAAACATCGTGATCCACAAAGATTCCTGTTGACTTCCTCTAGTCAGTTTGTACATCACCACAGCAAACAAGAAGAGACTCAAAGCTGATCCTTGGCTCAGTCCCACCTCCACCTTGAACTCCACAGTTACACCTATGGCACATCCTACCACTGTCTTTCAGCTCTCACACAAGTCCCAAATAAATGCATTGTACTTCTCTACCACACCAGAATTCCTCATACAACAGCTCCTCTCCCTGTACCCTTCCTTAAAAACCAGCAAAAACCCAATGGAGCTTCTGACCTTCCCTCTTCTTCTCCAACAGTCTCCTTAAAGCAAATATTGCATCTGTGGCTGAAAAATGCTCACTTCTGACCAGAGTCTAGCTTCAGCTAGTCTTTGCTCTGCTATCACTTCTGCAACACCAATTTAGAAGATACTTTAACAAAAAAATTCTTGTTGTGGACCTGAACTACACCAATGCATACATAGAAAAATCCATGCTGAAGGTCTATTAACGGCAGCCGTTTCATATTTACGCTGAATACACTGATGCAACAGCTACTGAAGTGTGTGCGTGTTGAAAGATATCATGAGGACATCACAAGGAAAAAATTGCAAAGTGCATATGAGTCTCGATCAATTATTACTGTGAGCTGACAAAAATAACCTTTATGAGAACCATATAGTGTTTCCTTGACCTTAAGACCCGAGTTTTACCTTTCAGGCTGCAGAGGAGTTGTGCTATTTTAGTTACATAGGTTATTAAGGTCCTTCACTGCTTCCTCAATGGGGTGGGGGGAGGCAACTAGCTCTACACAAACCTATTGATGCTTAACGTACAGCATTTGTAAACCACTGTTAAAGAGCTAAAATTACTAAACAAAGTTAAACATACTTTATATTAACCACATTTGTGTTCCAAACAATAGAAGATACTTGTGTGAGACACAAGTATCCTCTGCAGGATTTTATTTCTGGGAATACATTGGTTTATTTTATCACGTCATGGATTTTAAGATTGGTAAACCATACTTGTCAACGGCTGTACTTTACATACAAGTTATTGTATCAAATATTTAAAGCATTTTTCAGCAGAAAAAAAAAACAACTAGAAAATCAAAATTACTAGATGTCTGCATTGCCGTTGCTACAAAAACTAGAAACTTGTCTAGACAAAACTGTCATTGGTTAACAAACCAGCATTGAGATGTTGGAACACTACATTAGGCGTCTGTTCCTACCTTGTATGGTTCCGGAAAGAGTGGAACGTTTTCTGGACTAAATTCTTTGGCTTGATTGGTTTCTTGGTTCCTCTGTTCCCGTGCTCGCAGGCGCAGAAGATTTCTTTCATTGCATACACTAAAACATTACAAAAAGGAAGAGATTTAAACTGGATGTGAAATAAAATATGTAACAGCACACACAGGTAAGACATATACATATGTGTATTGAATGTTAAAAAAAGAGAAAAACCATGAAACTAGATATTTTTCAACAATAGACCCACTCAGATGGGAGCTGCTCCTAGTGATCCAGTTATGCCATCAGTCACTTTACTTTATTTTGTCACTTTGTTTTTTTTAAACCAAATTGTTGTGCAATATCAACCTTGTTCTCTCTGTAAATATGTAAATTGCCTCGCTTTTCTAATTTTTCTATTTGTAATGCTGCTGTAGCCCTGAAATTTCCCCACTGTGGGACGAATAAAGGACTATCTTAAGATCTTAAGATGAAAATTATTTTTTTTTTGCTTTTTTAATGTGGCATTTTTCTGATGATGGAGGACAAATACAAAAATTAAGCTTTAAGTTATATTTCTGAGTATTTATTTATTGAAATTGTTGAGAATCAAGATGTGATGTAGAAAATACTCTGGAAGGGCCACAAGCTCCCAGCTTAGCTCCATTCTGATGAATCTGCTTATTGGTGACCAACTAGATCTATGTACATACAGAAAAAAGAGATCCAATCTCAATGAGATTTCATGTTAAAATAATGGTTACAAAAAACACAATTTTCCTTGTCCGAGCTAACATCTTGGTTCAATACTGTGCAGCTGGATACCTCTGATGTTGCTCGCCATTTTTGTTGAGCTAGTAAAGTTAGGTTGAGGGTGTGAGGGGCTGTAAGCTAGCAGGAGAGAATGTAAACAAATGGGTGATGGGAAGTGGGGACGGGCCTGCTCTGAGCAAACAGTTGACTCAGTGGTAAATTTCTGATGAACTAGTGCCTCTCTGCAGAAACTATATTTTAGAAAACTACACTGCTTTTCAAATTTAGTTTAAAAAGGACATAATTAAAAGACCACAGGTTGATTTTACAATAGATCAGAAGATGATCAGAGTGGAGATTTTAATGATGGGGTGAATTTTGTACTGCTTATAGAATTAATAGAACAGTAAACTGAAAGTACAAGGGCTGATCCTTACTATAAAAACAGCTTGTTTACTTGTTTACCAAAGAAAAACAGTGTTTTTTTATTGATTTCACATCTGCAGACAGGTGTAATTAAAGCACAAGCACAATGAGCACAATAGTTTTGTCAGGTCCCCAAAGAAGACATGTGCTCCAATTAATCAAACAAAGGGAATCTTTAATATAATACGCATCATCCAAAAAAAAAAAAAAAAAAAAAAAAGTCGAATCAACCTGGATGACCATCAAATCATTTAAAAGTATAAATTGACCATTACAATTTAAAGTTTGATTTATTTTTACCTAAAGTGCACAGTACCCATCATATTCACTGACAGCACTCCCACTGGAATGTTTCCATGGCAATAAGGGGGCTGCAAAGATTTGGGACTGAGCCAAACAGATGTGCACACACTCATTATTGTGAGCTAGCTAAACTCACAGGATAACACACCCTGGCAGTGACCTGACAAAGTCATACGTCTCCAATACCCAGTGGTAATAGGATCACAGGTGTTGCATCAAAACAAACAAACAAAAAACAACAGGTTTTTTTAAGGCGGGTGCAGTTTTTCTGTTACTCATTTATGTCAAAAGAAATGATCAATTGATACTAAAAGAATATTATTCATTAGATTTTTAATAAATATTTGTTGCTTACTTTGACCAAAGTGTCTGAAAAAGGAAAATTTGTTTAAAAAAATTGGTTTAATTATTCATAAAGCTACTCAGGTCTATTCTGATAAATGTGTCTGCAATGAAATTGGGTTTCCTTTATATAAAACACCAATAAGAGGCAATGAATACAGCATTTTTTTTAATTATTATTATTATTTTATTTCTTAACCCAGTTGATGCAAATGATCACTTCCTACTTTTGAAACCACAGTGAATTTATAAATAGAAAACAACGTTTTTTTTTTCTTACATTCAGTTTATAGAAAAACTTTTCTTTTTCAATAATCCACTAAAGTTGAAAATATCAATAGGTGGATACAGGAAAAAAATTGTTACTCAACTTTTAAAATAAATAAGACAATTTTACTTTACTTGGGATTCCAAATATAAAAGCATGTTAACATAGGAATTCAATTGTCTGTATTTTTGGTATTGCAATTGCATTACCGTCCTAAAACACACTTCAGTTTTATTGTGTGCAAGTATTCTAACCAAGAATAGTTGAGCTCTGAGATTTCCAATTCACATCACATAAATAAACTATCAGAAGACAAAAGAAATACTACACTGCATTACTAAAAAGCAGTTTTTAAACTAAAACTATGGCTATATGTTTGACCTTTAATAAAAAAAAAAAAAATCAGAAGCCCACAACATGGGCAATGTAAACAAAAATATATGCAGACAGATTTTTAGAAACAAATAAAAGTGCTGCCCCAACAACTTAAATAAAAGCATATAATGTCCATAACGAATACAATTTGTAATGTTCATCATTAGTGAGCAGTCACAACTGAAGTCTTGAAGCATGTACCAAAAGATGCAGCCCCCGTCCCAGAAAATAAAATACCTTTTACTTATTTATTAGCCATGATGATGACTCGACAATGAGGTTTCATGACATCCTTTCTTAGAAGACTTAAGCTTTGGTTTTCAAATATAAAACAAATCAATAATTAAAGTGCTGATAATTCAACTGGAATTTTGCAAAGGTTGTGTTATCATTTTATTTCTTTATTATTTTTAACAAACAAGCTAACACGTAATATTCTTTTTTCCATTTCAGTTCAGGCATTCAAGAATAAATGATATGTTTTAAAAAAGATTTCTATATAAAATGTACTGTTGAATTTGATATGTGCAAAATATTGCAGTTCCTCAAATAATCAATGAAAGCTGGTCTCAGAATAGGGTAAACTGCTTCTTTCATGTTCACAAGTCTAACTTTACATGAAAAATGAACCATACAGATCAAAAATTTTATATTTAGCATTTTATTTTCTACATGTGGCAGCCTAAATAAGACTGACACTTTACACTACCTTTCAGAGCATATTGCTTCAAGTTTTGAAGGTTTATGCTGCATCACTAGTACTTTGTGATTAAAATGTATGAGATGATAGATAAATAACATATAAAGAACAATTCTGACAAAATAGTGTAAAAAAATGTTGAAGGCTAACTTAAAAACTTTTAAAAAACTAGTAGTTAAATGTTAATTTAATAGAAAAGAAAACTAAAACAACAATGCAAGGTTTGATAAAACAAACTACAAAAGTTTAATTTTGTACCTCAAACAATCAAAAACATAATAAATCTAAATATTATTGCATTTTTGTGCATTTATGTTTTCAAATCTCTAAAGGTGTACCCTTTAATAACAATTACATGTGAGCATTAAAGTCATCACCAAACATGTCTGACATTTTTCTTGCAAGGCTTCAGCAATAAAGGGGAGAAAAAAGTAGTAAATCTTTTAGGACCCCGATCAACTAAGCTATATGCCTTTTTATTTACAACAAAATAGTGGGTGAGTGGTTATATAAAATTTTGCAAAGGTTTAATTGCCACAGTTTGTTGAAACTGAGTAACACACCGTAAGTTATCGAGACGCTGTTTTCCAAACTAACACAAACCCCAGATTTCAATGAGAAAGCCCTTTAGCTCAGCTGATACAACTGCACCAGCCTGCTGTTTCCAGCTGATTCCACCACTTCCCCGAACTGCTCGCCGACCTGAAACGCCGCAAGTCTCCTTTTGTTAGCTCGGCATTATGGACAGTTGATTAACACCCCACCACACACCCTAAAGAATGGTCACTAGCTGCCAGCGCACCACCACAAAGCTGACGGACAATTATTCGCAAAGTAACGTAAACTTAAACCTAGCTAGCTGCTAGCAGAGCTAGCCGCGGATGGGTCTGCCTACCTCGGCTGAGATGCCATGGTGCTGTGCCCTCTCGCCACCACCAAAGATGGTTCTCATGTGTTCCTCGCAGTCCTCAGAAAGATGGTGCTCTCTCTTGGTCACATTGTTTACCGGTGAAGTGGATTTAAGTCTTTTAAATGATTGTCAGACCGCTGTTGTTTCAGTAGTTTGTTAACTGATAGTTTTTGGGTTCACTTCACACTCTCTGCAAGCTGGACTGTTCTACCTTCCGCAAATGACCGGGGGGTGTGGCTCAATTTTATACCCTCTGTGTTGCCAAAAACTCACCACATTGTGGTAGTGTTTGTATCTAAACGAAATAAAATTAAAACAATACAAAAGTGACCGGAGATTAAAATGTAAATATCTAAAAATTATCTTTTTGTGGAAAAAAAAATGATTAAAGTTTGGACCGTTTTACCCCTGGTTTACGGACATGGCACATCCGCGGAGTGTTGACATGTATTGTGGTTAAAACTTTTCTTCAACTTTTTATTGGACGACACAATGACATAAAAAAAATTGTATTTAATATTAAACTGACTGCACAGGCAAACTAACATTAACTCCCATGTATCTGGTATTGCACAATTAAAAATAATAATAAATGTGTGCTCAGTGTAAACAAAGGATTAAGACAGTTTAATCATCAGTTTACAGAACATGAGAATGAGATGGACCACTGTAAAAAAACAAAAAAACATTTGTTTGTTTTTTTTGTTTTGTTTTTTTTAATTGTTTAAATGAAAAGATTTGAATACTTTAAAACAAATAAGATTTAAATAACCTTCTGTCCACCTGGTAAGCATACAGGTAAATCAACATTTTTTTCATCAGAAACAAATTAGACTGGTTGCTAAGAATAGTTTTTGCTAAAAACCCATAACTCAACATGTAACAAATATCTTTTTTTTCATCCATAAATTGAAAGCCTACAAGTACGTGGTATTTTTTATTTATTTATTTGTTTATTTATTACTGATAAAGGAAATGTTTATGGTATTGTAAAATAAAAATGTTTCTTACTGTGATTGTGTGTGGTTCTGTGTGTGGCCCTGCAATGAACAATCTGTCTATGAAGGATCCTGCCTTTGTACCTAGATATCTAGAAGAGGCAGCAGTTTTACTAGGATACAGTTAAACTTACAACACTGGTATGACAATCTATACTAACTATGCAACAACTCTGGCATCAAGTGGGAGTTTCCATAAAAACTCCAGGTTCCTTAAGTTTTTGATGAGTTTTAGCATTTTTACTGAAAAAAGTTGTTTCTTACGTAGAACAAAAGACAACACATTTTACAATTTTATCCATGTGAGGGTAAATTTGCTTAAAATATTGAAGGTATGTGTGACACATGATTTTGTTTATTAGAGTCTTCATTCATACTCAATATATTATTATTATTCAAATTTTATTTTATTTTACGCATGATTTTTATCCAACTTTGCTTTCTTTTTTAAATATTGCAATTTAATATCCATTTAACTTGTGTATACTTCTCATTTAGATTCCTACTGCAAGGGTTTTAACTAGAGAAGGGACTAGTGATTGGGTCACTTTTTATCTCCAACAATGAAATAAAGTACATATTTTAAAATAATCTTGCTGAACTGGAATCAAAATCGACTCCAAACATTAATGAAATAAATCAGCTGGTACACAGCAAATTCTAGTCTTTGAAATAAACTCCATGAGAGTTAAAATTAACTCAATCTGAGTGTACATGTGTGACCATCAAAAATAACTCAAAGTAATAGTTAAAGTAACTCTTTGGCTAGAGTTGATTTTTAACTCTATTTTTAGAGTTAATTTAAACTCTTATTGGTGTTAAATTTTGAATCTTACTGTGAGTAAAATAAAACTCTAGAGTTTAGTTGGCTTTAAGTAACTCCTATCAGAGTTAAAAGATTAACTTGAAAAATAACAAAAATAACTCTTTAAATTTCTTCATTATTTATAATAAAACAAATATTCAGAACTTCTTTTGTTTTCTTTATTTTTCAGATGTTTGCACATCATTTTAATACATTTGGTATTAAATTCCCATGAAATATTGTGAAAACTGACCATAAAAAAGTAGCCACATCACATACAAAAAAAGTAAACATTGCACTCTACCACAGATTCAGAGCTGTGAAAGTGTTTAAGTCAATAAAAGATGAGGTAGAGAACTCTTTGATAATACAACTTTCTGACAAAACAAGAGGTGTGGCAAGAAGGTATGGCTGATTTGATGCTTCGGTGAACAAGAGATGATCTTCAAGGCTTTGGCATGACTGAAAAACAGCAGAAATCGACTCATGTAAGCAACTTATTTATAACTTGTTCATAAAGATCACATCAAATAGGACTTTTTAGTACAAGCATACCTTAAGGAATTTTACCAAATGATCTGTTGCCTCTTCGACACTGATCTTCTTGGCTCATTTTCTTCCTGCTGGTTGTGGTGTGAGAAGATGGAGGAGGACCAGAAGAGAAGCCATGTCTGCATCCCATTCTGGAGACAAAATGAACGATATTTGGTGAAATGTATTATCTCTCAAGTTAGAGTAAATTAAAGATTTTCTGACAACTCAGATGCCACGCTAACTATTTTATTGATAGCATACCTGGTTCTTCAGGGGTGTCGGATTCTTCATTCAGAGCAGCCTTTAGGCACTTTCGCAGAAGAGTGGACCCCTTTAGGCTCCTTGCTTCTTGGATGACTTTTTCTTTAAAACTTGTGGTCCATCTTTCAGGGAATCTTGAAGCAGTTTCTGCTCCAAACATTAGCAAGAAGTCTTGCAGGATCTAATGAACAGGAAACAATTATGTTAATGTGGTGTAACTGACTCAGATGATTTATTTTTTCCTTCATATAAATATATATATTTAGAGCTCATACTAACCAGTCCTTTGACATCCAAGAACCGGGTAAAGATTTTCAGAACATCAGCCGAGATCAGGAAATCAGATACAGGAAAACAAAAAGTTACACTCAAAACACATAGACATTAAACTTATACATGACGGTACATCAATCAAACTATGTTTTGCGTTTTTGTTCACTTACCTACCAACGAAGTTCCACTGGCATGATACTTCGAAGTTCTGATGAAAACCCGCGCGTGCTGCGAAGAGTCCTGCCGACGAGACATGCCCAGACAGAGCTCCACCTTCACACAAGCCCCACCCATCCATAAACTCCACAACTTGTTAATGGGAGCTTGCTGAACACCAATGAATGAACTCTAAAATGTGACAACACTACAGAGTAAATTTAACACTTATTATAGTCATATTTAAAATATGAACTCCTGAAATCCAACTCTTTAACACTTTTCTGCCTAACTCTAGATTTTTCAACTCTGGAAATTTGCTGTGTAGACCCTATAGAGCAGGGGTCTGCAACCTGGACCTTTGGACCCCCCTCTGGCTGAAGACATATCATTTAGGTTAAGTTTACTCAAATATTTGAAATACTAAGCAAAATTTTGTAAAAAGAAAAAAAGTCTGATCTTTTCTGATAGCTCAGTTTATTCCATGAGTTTAAGCACATATTTTCTCATGTTGCACAAAAATGGTTTGTAGATTTCTAATAAAATTAGTAAATTTGTATTTTCTTTTTTTTCCACTAGATAAAAAAAAACAATGAATTCATATTTGATTAATTGATTGGTTAAATCAATCAATCAATCAATCAATCAATCAATCAATCAATCAATCAATCAATCAATCAATCAATCAATCAATCAATCAATCAATCAATCAATCAATCAATCAATCAATCAATCAATCAATCAATTAAATTGTATTTTCTTTTTTCTTGTAGATATCAAACCAATTAATTCACATTTGATTGATTAACTCCTCAATCAATACTTTTTTGTGTTTAATAAATATAGTTTTTTTAAAAATCACTTAGTTTTTTTTTAGTTTCCAACATGTTGCAAAAGCTATTGCATATCTGCAAAGGGTTCTGAGTTGCTTATGTGTATGAAAGAATCTTTGCTAAATTTATTTTCCCTCAATTGTGTCAGACACATGTAAAAATGACTGTAAACAAACATGTTACATATTTTTCAAAAGGTCTTTTATTTCACTGAGAACTTTTCCATCATTGCATTTGCTTTGGATGACAGATCATTGAGCTTTGGATATACATGTTCAGTGGTCTGTCTATAGACATCAGCAGTAATTTGCCAGAAAAGAAGAAATTAACATTTTAAAATAATCTAAAGTATTGATAAACATGTATTGTTTTTCTAAATTGTCAACTTAAATCAATAAACATTAACATAAAAAAAGAAGTCAAGTATTTAGTTTGGAGGTCAATGAAAAATTAAAACAGACCTTGAGCAAACCACAGAGGAAAGTGAAAAATGTTTATTTTGTGAAAAAGGCAGATTAGTCATTAAAGAACTACTTTAAAGTATGTATTTATGCAATATATATTGTGCATTAATACATATCATGTTAAATTTACAAATGCAGAGGAGCATCACTGAAATCAAATTCATTCACATGCATTTTTTCATCATGAATTTATGCATCCAACCTATCCACGAGTAAAATAATCATTATTCACTTTTGTGCAAACAAACAATCTGCAAATTTACAAAACCAGACAAAAACATTTAAAGGAAACAAAAACAGATATGGGGTCAATTTTTTTTTTTTTTTTTTTACAACTTTTAACTTCCTACCACTCTTAAATACGTCATACACATATCTATTTTTTTATTTACACTTGATCATTTTTTAAATTGATTGAAATCTTATCCATATAATTTACGTTGCATATCAGTGCTTTTGTAGATATATACTGTGTAATTGACACTTTATAGCAATTCTTTATGGCTTTATTCACAGAAGACACATAATAGGATAAGATTTGGGATTAAAATGTGGGATAATCTGGACAAGTAGTTTGACAGTCTGATATTAAAAGGAGAACTTAGCTGAAATAACAATGCACTTAAACCTTTTTTTTTCAACAAAATGATGCCCAGTTTCTTGCTATTATGATAATTTAATTGAACCACATTTTTGGTTAAACATTTTCAAATGAGGTCCGTTTTATACACTCACACAAAAATAAAGGAACAAAGGAACAAAAATGTTTGAGTTACTTATGTTTTCTGCAGTTTTCCAATAAGATGCTTATATTATACTTCGACAAATGTTATGTGGGCTTCACAAAAAAAAGATCGGAGTACCTTTGTGTTAAAGCTTTATCCAGCACCTTGTTGGTTTGACTGGTTTGGGTTTCTCTGCCAGAAGGTGACCAAGTAAGGGGGGCATCTTAATAATCTATCCCCTAGGTCATCTTCCCGGGTCACAATTTGCACGCAGAAGGATGTGTCCGTATTTGCCGTGCTGAAGTGCTCCGTGACCTCGTACCGAAAGCCACAGCTGTCTGCAATTGTGGTGGGGCTGTTGTGCGTGTGAAGCGTGCCGCTTCTTGGCGAAGAGGTTCTGACTTGCAGCTGCTCGTGTCCTGTCGTAGACACATCCACAGGCAGCACCACAAAGGCACTCACAAAACTCTCTCCAATGGTGCACTTCAAGTCGGTAGACCAGCAGTATTCCCCAAGTTCTCCTGTGAACACAGACAGATCTGCAATGAGACCCGAACACAGCTGATCTCTGATAAATTATCATTAAATGAGTCCTTTAATTCCATAGTTTTACAGTGTGTAATAAATTCAACCATTTTAGATTTGTTTTTAAAAAAGTGAAATATTTGATTAATTTAGGTTTAAGAAGTATTTTTTAAATGCAAAACTAAAATGTGATGCATTTGTGGAATCAGATGTGTCTAAAATTGAATTAAAATATAAACTGATCATATTAGCAAACTTACCTTCTGTTGAATCTGTAATCCGTATATTATGATCATCCTGAAGTTGTAATTTGTTGATGTAGGTCATTGAACTGCACTCGATCAAACATTCAGTTGGCAGTTTCATGGTGCTTGGCTTCGGCTTTATCTCTGGTGCTTCCTTCTCTGTGCACTCAATTGCTCCTGCAGCTATCAGAAGTCGGGACAATAAGCCCCAATAGAGACACGCGTTGATACACGCTTGCATTCTGTCCAGCACTGATTCAAAACAGAAAAAAAAGCTTCCTTGGTCCCAGGTCAGAGAATGAGAGCGGTGAGAGAAAGCATTGAGGACTATTCAGAAGTCTGCATCCCGTTTGCTCTGCCCCTCACCACTAACTGGCCCTCAGGAGTGCAGTGTCAACATTTTTTCATCTCCAATTTCCCTCCCTCCTGGCTAAACATCACGAGTTGCTGCCTGTCTGGCAGGAACAACTCCCAAGCAAAAGGAAATTTTTTATTAGACAAAATCCTTTTTCAAAGCTGCATATGAATGCAAAAATATTCACAGAAATCATTGTTTTTAATCACCTTTATTCAAATAATTGAAAACAAAGACAACAGAAATTGTACCAATCACTGTATTATTACAAATAATCAATTTTGCAAAGCCTGTGGTCTAAAACAAAGCACTGACATGATCTATATTTATATAAAAGTTGTGGATTAAACAAAGTACACAAGTGGAGGCACACTACACAATTTTAAATGTGAGGTAACTTTTTAAGCAAGAATACAAACTGTTATTAAAAGAAGAGAAGTTACTATTTTACAAGTGAGAACTGAAGGAATCATTACAAACAAAAGCTTTTTTTAAACTATCAAGTGTTTTTACATGAAATGAAAAGAATTAAGTCGCTAAAATCCAGCAAAACACATAAAAAACCTCAGAAGAATGTGAAAGTTTTTAATTAATTATTTTTGAACAAACGCTCCTGTGGGTTTCCCTGTCTCTGCATCTTTCTGGCCCGTTTGGTTCTGGAGGTGGGGCCCGGCTAATGATGCAACAAGGGGAGCCACCACACATGTGTTAATGTCATCCAGGAGAAATGGATACACGGTTACACATGCAGTTTGTTTATCATATGTTTTAATCTGAAGGTTGTTTGAAAAAGATTCAGAAAGCCCCTTAATTTATACTCTAACCAACAAGAAAAACATTTAAATAACTTAAACTGCCAATGCTTTAGAGGGTTTTTAAAACAGTTTAAAGTTAGCTGGAAAAATTGCAAAACACTTGCCAAATGCTTTCAAATACAATTAAATTAAAACATTTCCAGATTTTTCCACAAAAGCCTCAAGGATGGCTTTTTTTTTTTCCTCTCACTGTTTTATTTGGTTTCTGACTAAATTGGTGACGTGTGGAGGAATTCTTAAAAACACTGTGTTTGATTTAGGGCTTTAATTCATGTGACGGCAAATCTGTGTATAATCTGTAACCTCATTTGACCAAGTTTTGACCCAGTTCTTCCTTTTTTCAATGTCCAAAAGAGGACATAACAGTCTGACAAATCAGAGAAAGACTGCTGGCCTGTGAGAGCGTTTGGCACAGGGAAGATTACACATTTTTGGAGGGAACACTGCGTAACAGTTAGATGCTATAAATAGTAATCTGTACTCTTGAGATTTATTTAAGGACAGACACGAAACATATTTTACGGAACTGTCATCTGCTTTTCTTTAGGTGATTTGAAACACCTATTCAAGGACACCGAGTTTGTTTATTGACGATATATCAAGTAGATGAGAACATACGAGTCTGTTTTAAATGGGGGCTTTGAGGTTTTATGACTGGCAGGCTCAACGGATTGGGCGCTGCCACAGCGGTGCAGCAGGAATGCAAAGCTGAGACTTTGCTTTGGTTCCCACAATCGGGTTTAAACAAAAAGACTAACAGTCTAAGACAAGAGAAACAATCAGCTTCACAGGTGTTTGTGAGGGAAGATAGGCTTGCATACAGAGACACTTTGGGCACGCCAGGTGGCTCAGCTTCACACAATTTTGACCAACCCCTGCCTACTTTTTGCTGGGCTGCTGGGCGCTGCCCGGACCACAGCCGCAGCCGCGAGCCAGCTGCGCCGAGGAGATGACGATGGTGCTGGTCTCATCCATGAAGACGATGGGTACCATTTCCAGGGAGGTGGGCTTGCAGCAGCTCATCTGGTCCTGAAGGAGAGGAACGTGGGCTCAATGGATGTTGTTTTCACCAAAAAGTACTTTGGAAGACTAAACAAGGCACTGGAACCAATCTAAGCTTTTTCACTTGTGAGAAAAGATTTGCACCAAATGGAAATTGGATGAACTGATAGATTAAAGGCTGATAGGTATATAAAAAAAACAAGTTGGCAACACAGAATTTTTTTTTTTTTTTAACCAAAAAAATGAAACAGATTGGGCAAGTATTTTGCACCAAAGAAATTAAAAAAAATTGTCATTATGTTTTTTTTTAATTATAGAGAAATAAAATAACTAAAATGTATATGTAAAATAAAAAATGTATATATATTTATTTTCATTTTTTTTATCATCTCCTCCCTCTCCCTGGGGGTGTTCTGCTCGGTCGTCTCTGTGGAATGCTTTGGTTGTTAAAGTGAATCTCTTTTGGCAGAGAAAAGGAAAAAAATGGCCAATTTCTGAACACACCAAGACAAACAGAGCTGTGTTTCCTTGGTAGTTCAGGCCAACGAGTGCAAAAAACAAATAAGTGCACAGAAGCATGAATAAAAGAGAATATTGGCATTCTTTCCCTCCTTTTTATTTGTGACTAAAAAATATTCAATTTCTTTTGGAAAGTGGATAATTTCAGACTTCAAATCAGTTTTTGAAGAATACCTTTGAGTCTCTGTTCTGGACTCCATCATGGGCTGCTGGACACTTCACTGTTTTATCCGAGGAATCACAGCGAGCACACCGGACAACGGTCAGGCTCAGAGGATGGATCACCCAATTGTCCCAGCCCAGATCTGGAAAGTAAATGAATGACTTATCATACTGTCAAGCTTTTTGCCTTAAATATGAGGGCAGTGTGTTACACACCTTTCATGAAGACTTCCGTGGCCATGGAGCAGCACTCCAAACTGGTATTGTTTTCACTGTCAGGTGACACAGAGAAGCTGGAGAGCACAGGAGCTGGAAGGACATTAGAAACTTAGAATTCACCAATGAGATTTAATTTCAGACTATTTCTGTTATTTATTGGAATCATAAACCCCACATGCCTGCAGTGTCCTGGGCACTTTGAGAGATGGCGGCATTGAAGGTTCTCTGCCACTGCTCTCGAACAGCGTCCAGCCCGCCGGCTGGCAGGCGGGGCTCTGTCTGCAGGCTCAGAGCTTCAAGGAGACTCTTCCTGAAGGACTGCAATGACTCATCCTGACACCTGAACACAAAATATTTTTTTTACACTTAACCACAACATTGAAAGCAGAAAATATACTATATAATTTAATATATATACACACACACATATTTTTGGTTTGTTTGTTTTGTCTATGCAGCCAGAACTTTTTTTTTTTTTACATCCTGTCACCCTGAATGACATTTGAAGGTACTTTACAGACTCTTGGCCAAGACATGAGTGGTGTCTTGTGTGACAGAGTGACACATTCCCCTGATGACTGATCAGAACACACTGTTACGTCTCTGCCTGCCCCTCGTTCCTTGACAGAAAATAAGTCAGCGAAGCTACTCCGTAGTAGGTCTAAATTTTCTTACTATGACCAGCATTTGCAAAGCTGGCTGAAAAAGGATCACTGCAGTTTGCAAACATAACACAAGGCAAGCGGGATCTTTAGAAACTAACCTGTGGTGGGAAACAGCAGAGGCAGGAGAGGCTGCAGGCTCTTCCCTTAATGGATGCAAGACAAATGCAATCACCACCGAAGAGCCATGGAGCATCAACAAGGCAATGAGTGCCAAAGACATGGTGGTCGACGCAGTAGGATCAATCTGCAGAAAGTATGAGACTGAGTCAGGCTGTCCGTCAAGAAAGGCTATCCAGGACACTTGGAGGAGAAAGGAGTGGCGAGACTGATGGTGCGCTTGGTACTGCAAGCCCGGCCTGGGAACCTGAGTTTTTATCTTGTTGTACCTCATTGTGGCCTTGAGATACTTAACATTGTTGTCTGTTCTGTGTGAAAGAATACAAGGCGAATGATCCAGCAGAGGAAGACAGAGGGACGGATTCAAGGCAAATACTCAGAAAGGGAGGCAGTTGAAAGTTGAAGCATGTTTGACAACATATGAGTCCAACAACAAATGCAAAAAACATGTCACTTTTTAGATAGATAGATAGATAGACAACTTTATTAATCCATTTGGGACATGCCCGCAGGGAAATTAAAGAAAACTTTAAACTAAAACTTTAAAACTTTATTAAACTTTTTACGGTGTTAACCAGGATTTCAAGATGTTTTAACAAGATAAAGAATGCAGATTTAAATTGTAACCATTTTTTTCTGTGAGACTTAATAACGTTTTTTGTGATGATTGAAAAAGTATGTCAACTAAATGGGTTTTAACTGCAAAATGTTTAACCTTACAAAGTATGATTGCCCAATTTCTAGTCTAATGGATTCACTACACTTGATATGAGGCCCATGAATCAACAGGTGATGTTCAGTAAAGTAGAATAATCATACTTCTTAGATGCATAGTGCATTAATAAGTGGAGCATTCCAGAATTGGAGGACATTTTACTACCTACACATCATATTTAAAATATATACACATATGAAATTCTAAAACATGCAGTTTTTGACTAAATTAACTTGTCCTGAGACCAACCCTACAAAAACTTAGAGAAAAAAATGAATTTAAAAATACAAAATCAGTCTGGAGTACACCTGCTATGCTGTTGTTCCCTTGTCCCACCCTCCCATTTTGTTTTTACTTAATTCTTTTGCGTGTGTTCTCCAGTCATCATTATATACATACATGGACCAACAACAAAATCTAAAATATATAAGCAAAAAAATACAGCAACAGAGCATTTTTTCTGTTAATACAAGCCTAATGATTGATAATTTTACACCCAATACTTTAGGTGTAGAAATCTTCAGTTAATTTAAGATGGTTTTCACATATTAGCCTAACACCCCCCCCCCCCCCCCCCTGAAATTTTAGCTGAAACATCCATTTTTCTGCGTTTTATTTGGACTTATTTACACAAGTAAGTTTGTCCTTTTGATCATCAGTAACAACTTAACAACTAGCTTCTACTCCTGATAAAAAGCTAATATTAGTTCAAATTTGAAACTTTGTGACTTGCAAAAAATGTGTTAAAGGGTTGCACCAAGTTTTTTAAACGACAAGTAATGTAATAAAATTGCACATTTGTTTTTTAAGCTGAGATAATTAAGCCTTTGACAGTTTATTTCCTATTACAGAAACAAAAAATGCTGCAGTTTTTCGTGACAATATCAGATCATTTGCATTTAACGAGTGGAGCAATAGTTTATCAAGATGGCATTTAAGCTTCTTTTCTCTTTTTAAATTTTGCTTGAGAGTTGCACACTGCTGATGACAATGTTGTTGGATCTAGAAAACCTTTTCATTGTATCTTGTGGTGATCATTCATTTATTTATTTATTTTTGTCTGTTTTCCTTGTTACAGATATTGGTCAACATTCCATTCTAATTTTAACCTCAGATTGCTTTCTCCTTATCTTTAGATAAAGTTACAAAAGCTGTGTTCCTGTGCTTCAATATGGTGGCCAAGAAATGCCAACGCAGCAAAAAAAGGGGAACTGTAAACAAAGAAAGGCAACTTTGCAACCAAAAAAAGTACCTGCAAATTTTGCTACGATGAAGGTTCTCGGCCAGCATGCATTGATCTATCTACTCTGCTATTGTCCTCTGAGACATGCTGCAGGAAATGTGAGACTTGAATTTTTTTTGCTTGTTTAAATATATATACACTGAATTGTAATAACTACTGTGCAGCAACTCATATTGGTGATCTGAAAAATAAGAAAGATCCCAAAGAGAACTAAAAGAAATGCACTGTTTACACATTTTGGCTGTACCAGACCAGCAAAAATTTGAAATTTGTTTCTTCATAAGGCTAATTATCTGCTTAGACAAAGCCTCCCATAGTTTGGCATTTTTGAAAGCAGAATGTCACCACTGATAAACTTTATTAAATATTTTCCAGGATTGTTGTTTTTCAAGGACAGGATCCAGAGGATAACAATGTAACAAAAAGTAGGAAGTATTCCTGCAGGTGATGTTACTGTCAGAAAGCCAAAAATTGAGAAAAAAAACAAACAAAACAAAGGTTGTCTGTGTTTGAACACCCATGGACAGAACAGTTTTATGCTCTCTCATCAGATGCTCAGGCCTAGACAAAGTCCCAGGAAAACTTTCTCATGAAGCCTGAAATAGGATATGATATCTCCAGTACTGAATATCAAATCATCACTCCTCCTTTCTGCCATGGAATGTTTGGTACAAGCAGAAACAAGACTTCCATTTTTTTTTCCAAGAAAACCTGACACGACATGGTGATCTTGAGGGGAGTCTCATGCCCACTTCATCAACACTCACACAGATTCACCAAAAGCGTGTTATCCTTCAAGCTGTGATTTATGCGAGAGTTAATATAATCTAGGTTTTTTTGTATTTTAGTCTATGTTTTAAGTTTTTAGTATTATATCTTGACACACACAGATGAAAAACACATGAGCAATTCTTTGTGTCACAACCAGTTCTTTTTCCATGCACTCCAAAGCACCCTTTCTTTAAGGCATGGCACCCTTTGTGTGGTTCATTAACCTTTGGACATTCTTAATTTCATTCTATTTAGTTATTTGGTGTGCTGTACTTGTATCCAGCAATAACACAAATCATTATTTTGTGCTTAGCTAAAACTTCAAAAATCAAGAAAAAATAAGTAACTGGAACTCGGACAGGCATGGAACCGAGCTTGGTCATCGCGTTAGCAAACAGAAGATGCCCTCTCGGTGCCCTATCTACCAATTTGAACTTAACTTGCTTTTACTACACATCCCTTACCGCACAACAATATACACACACATCATGCAAGGAAGGTGGAGCCATTGATCTTGTGTTTCCTACCCCATACCTGGTGGGGTGAACTAGGTTCTCAGTGTCATTGGCTGTGTCCCTTGGGAGCTGGCTTCCTGGGTCTTGCGGTCTTCAGACAAGGAGAGGGATCCCATTGTTCTCTGGCAAGACCATGAGCCAGGGATTCAATAACATGTGAGCCTAGGGGCGTTAGTCCCTTTGGTGGTGTTTCTGGTCCCTTCCTCTGAGCCCTGGTTTGTGCCTGAGATTGGGGTTGGGGCTTTGTGCTGGGTCCCCTGGGCTAATCTATGGCTGGACTGTAGCTTGTCCTCTCCGTGTCCCTATGCCTCCCTGCTGTCCAGTGCTGGGGGCCCTTATGGCAGTTTTACAATGAGAATGGCCTTGTGCTGGGCCCCCTGGCACAGCGGGAGAGCTTTTCTCTGGCAGGGCTGTAGCTTGTGTTCTCCATGTCCCTGTGACTCCCTGCTCTCAGGTGCTGTAGGCCCCTGTGGAGGCTTTCCAGAGACTAGGGCCTTGTGCTTGGCCCCCTGGAATGATAGGAGAGCTCTTCTCTGGCCGGGCTGGAGCTTGCACTTTCTGTGTCCCTGACATGGTGATCAGTGATCAGTGGCAGTGGGGGCCCATCAGTGGATAGGGCCTTTTGCTGGGCCCCCTGGTATGGCAGGAGAGCTGTTCCCTGGCTGGGCTGCAGCTTGTGCTTTCTGTCCCTCTCTTCTCCTTGCTCCTGGTGGTAGGGGCCCCTGTGGCAGCTTTTTGGTGAGTAGGGCCTTGTGCAGGGCCCTCTGGCACAGTGGGAGAGCTGTTCTCTGGCTGGGCTGGAGCTTGCGCTCACCTTGCACCTGGGCGTCCCTGCTCTCTGGTGCTGGGGGGTCCTGTGGTGGCTTCCAGTGGGTAGGGCCTTGTGCTCGGCCCCTTGGCACAGCAGGAGAGCTATTTTCTGGATGTACGGTAGCTTGCCCTCTCTGTGCCCCTGTGCCTCCTTGCTCTCTAGCACTGGGGGCCCTCCAGAGGTGGGCCCTGGCTGCCACTGCTGCCTCGTCTTCAGCTACAGTCCTGGAGTGGGAGTGACCACGTACTCCTTCTCTTTTTACATTCCATCATCCACCACAGCAGAACACAAACACTCACCTGAGCACAAGTACCAGCTTGCCTTTGCACAAATAAAATTATTTAAGATCTATTTGTATGTATGCACAAGTATAAATGTGTGAGCTATGTGTATGAGTAAAGGTTTATGGAGCCAAAAGATAAATTTGTAATATTTAAGGATGTCGGTAGGCAGGCCCTGCTCTTTTGACTAACATCTACACTTGACAGGTGGAAGAGTCTGAAGGAGCAACTGAGCTACATTTATTTGACAAAATTGCCCAGAGCAAAGCAACCAAAAAAGTACAGTTGTTGGACGTTTGGCAATGTGGAAGAATCTGGAAGACTCACACTTGGATGCGAGCCTTCTGAGGATGTTTCTGTCAACTGAGAACATTTTTATTTGCTTTGGCTCAATGGCTGAGTCTTTTCCCTTATCCAGACCTTTTCCTACTTTTTTAACATGATTAGCAGGTCAAATGCTTCATTTGATAAATTCATCCCAAAAGACTAAATGAACAAAAAATGAAAAATCATTTTTTGTGTGTGGAGGGAGTTTATTATTACTTTTTTATAAAGTTGCTTAAATGTGATTGAAACATTACCTGTTGGTGTAGGTTTTAATGCCTCCCCTGTGATTAATTGTTTCGCAATCTGTTTTCTTTTTTTTATCAGTCATTATGTAAACATGAGGTAGAGTCTTATGTAAGATGCTCCACAAGTCACAACAGTCTCTTGCACTAAAGCAGGCAGAAACTTGATGCTGCTCCCCTCATGAATTACGTTTGTGGGGGTGCTCTAACAGTGTTTGCAAGTATTACAATTTTTCTTTAATCTCTATCAAACACAGATTTTACTTTTCACACTTACAGATGCACATGTTTATTCACACACAGGCTGTTGTAGACAAAAGGTGTCTCGCCTGTTTATTGTTTCCGAAATCCCAAAAATTGCCAAAAGTGTTTGTTCATCCATCAAAATAATCCGAATCAGGTGTCCTATAATCACTTGGCCTGGCCACAGGTGTATAAAATCAAGCACTCGGGTATGCAGACTGCTTTTACAAACATTTTTATAAAATAATGGGCCGCTCTCAGGAACTCAGTGAAATCCAGTGTGAAACTGTCATAGGATGCAACAAATCCAGTGGGGATATTTCCTCGCTCTTCCAACATGACTGTACACCAGCGCACAAAGCAAAGTCCATATAGACACGGATGACAGAGTCTGATGTGGATGAACTTGACTGGCCTGCACAGAGTCCTAACCTGAACCCCAGAGAACGCCTTTGGGATCAATCAGAGCAGAGACTGAGAGCCAGGCCTTCTTCCCCAACATCAGTGTGTGACCTGACCAATTTTGGAAGAATGTTTTTTAATGGATTATTTTAATAGCAAAAATAAAGCACGAGAGGGAAAACCTAATGACATAAATTCTGCATTAACCACTGCACCACTGTGCAGTCTGCATGAAATCTAAATTATGTTTGTAATAAAAATCTAAATAAAATGGGCAAAAGGTACAAAAGGTTTAATGAAATACTGTGCTACCTTTTGTTGCTTTTACAGCTTCTTGGCCAAACATAAAATAAATCAGGGAGACTGCTGACCCAGCCATGTCAACCGTCGGAGTAGTGGCTCCCTGCTAAGGGCAGCCTAACCCAAAATACCCAAAGAAAACCAATAAACAAAGCCTGCAAACTAGGACTACCAAGCTCCAACTCCAAACTAAAATAACAAAACCCAGCAGTGTAAGACTGCTGAGGACAAAAAAGGGGAAAAGAACAAAAATAAATAGAAGAGAAATAAAATATTAGTTTTTTAAAGTAAGGAATACTTCATTAGCATTTATTTAATTTAGATTAGTTACACTTATAAATTGATGGCTGAGGTGCACATAGATGATAAACTGTAGGTTTTTACATCCCTGTTGACCTAAAGACATCTTGTTTGTGCAACACTAACTCCAGAATGAACAGATTTTATATGCAAAGTAAAACTTTTATGAATTAAAAGCTCTTATGCTGCATAACATTGGTTACTAGCTGCCCAGAGCTGCACTGAGATGATCCTGTTTGGCACAGAGTATCTTTAATCATCTTTTAGTTTAAAAAAAGAAATCTATTTTTATATTTTTGCTTTTGTTCGAGCCAAAAAATAGACATAATTCATATTTATTATTTAAAAAAAGAAGGTCATGAATGAAAATCCAAATTTCTTGAAGGCTTAAGTAAAACTGTGCTGCTCCTTCTAGGTTTTAACCAGTAGAAAATTAGCCCAAATGGCTCTTTTACTGTTAAATGTTGCTAACCCCTGTTCTAAGAAGACCTTCGTTCCACGCTTAGGAGCGTAAATAAGATTATTTGATCACCCTCCCAGAAGATAATTTGCATTTGTATGAGCATACTGTACATGCCAATCTTTGTACATAATCTATGTGTAAATTATAATAAAAATAGTGAGTGTAAAAATAGTAAATGTACCTTCTGACATTGACAGAGAAAATCGTAAAATCAAAGAAAATGGAACATTGAATTATTAAATCAAATTATGGAGTGTGACTGATATTTCCGCTAACATCATAAAAACTCATTCCAAAAATAATCATGTCCTCAATTGAACTTGTTTTTAATTTACAATTCAATTATCGTCCTGATTTCTTCCCAAAAAAAAAGGCCTTCGCACAGATCTAGAACTCTGCAACATCTGTAAAAACTCACACGCTCATGTACACACACACACACACAGAACTGCATAAACTCCACAGGAACAGCACAGTTTTGGACTGCACTCAACCACCGGTTAATGAGTCCTTGAGTACCAGACATCTCCCACCACTTCCCTGCTGCAGTTCTGTGGGGAGTTACACCACCGCCAGCTGCCACTGGCTGGGTTCACAGAGCGCTTTTTTCCACAGGATGAATGACAATAGCTGGGATAAATGTTAGTGCAGACATCCAAGAGGACGTTCCCTGAACCATGTTTCAGCACCTAGATGATTATTAAAGGGCACATTTTTAGAAATTACTGCTTAGAAACAGTTACTATTCATTTTTGGATCACACAACTGGGAGAAATCATGTTTTTTAGGACAGCCTTAATGTGAAACCCATCATCCAGAGGAAAATGTCTAAAAGCCTACCTAATAAAACCAATGTGTTTTAGCTCATTTGCCATTTTATGTAAAAGTTTTTGTTAAACTTATGGTTGAGGATTTTTCCAGATGCAACTTTTTTCCCATTTAACAGACAATTAATTCACTTTGACCTCATCTAAATTTGTCTGTTAGGGAATAGTATCCTTAAGGGAGGCAGAGAGTCTTGTTAGTTGATCTTTACAAGGTCAGTTAAGGTTATAGTTTAAGAATAGCTGAATATCAACAGCACAAGATAAGAAATAAAAGGAGCCCTTTATTGTCTTGCCGAGACTAAATTCTGATTTCAAACCACGGGAGAGCACATGGAGAAAACAAGACAACCATTTTCTTTTTTGGCTGTTTGCAGGTGACATATTTAATCTATTTAATCTTTAGAATAATCGGCAAAAGTTCATTTTTTAAATTTCCTTGGCCACTGAGGTTTATTTCTTCCCCACATTCCTATTATATTCATATCGTATGTCGTATTATTTCATTTAGCTTGACTCATAACTCGTGTCAAATTTCTACAATATTCTGGGTAAACATTTGCTATTAAAAGGGAAAAGCCACTTTTGCAAGATCATCATGCTAACACTGTTAAAAATCTATAACTTGTAATAGTCATTTTCCCTGGTAGCTCTCTTTCTTTCCTTGCTCGAGGAGTTAGGAGGCGATAAATGGAAACCCTTAGGAGTTTAAATTCGTATCTAGTACTAAAGGTGATTTTTTTTTATTCAAAATGGCGACCTCTTCCTGAGGTCAAAGGTCAGCAAAACTTTGGTTGTGGTTGTAGACTTAAGCTAATGGTATGTGTGTGAATTTTTATTTGGATCGCTTAAACAAATTTTATATGTGGGAAAATATTAAAAAGGCCAAATTTTATACTTTGCCACAAAATGGCCACCAAGCCATAGATCATGTGGCCATCCCGTTTCAATTTTTAAATTTCCTTTGTAAATCCCCAACACATGTGTTTTTGGTTTCTTAACTTGATGTAGAACTACCGGGGTTCTCCCACGTATTCGCATGTCTTTATTCGCTGTTTCATGTTGTACGCTCCAGATCAACAGATTTGACAACAAAATGTAACAACTATAAATAAACAAAATAAATAACAACAAAGGCAATGTACACTGTCATGCCTAATAGTGTTACTTAATGGAAACATGCAAGGAAAAAATAGGATTAGACCGAAACAGGAGCCCTGTGGTACGCCAATATCGATTGGCTTGTTAGAACAACTAATCATAGACAAACGCAACTAGTCTAAGGCTTTGTCTGAATTCCCTTACTGTTCTCTAACCCCTAAAAGACTATTCAAATGGCAAATAAGACGCCACCCATTTGCTAAACCAAATCTGCTAACAATTAACATTTTATAAAAACTATGTATGAATCAACTGTGTTCTGGTGAAAACTTGGATAATTTATTTATTTTTTTAAATCATTTTAGCACTATTTTTCAAATGACATGTTGTTCAGACATGTTCTATGTTGCTAATGCAGTGATGCACACTTATTTTTCACAAAGACTTCTGGGAAAATTTTAAGGCAATTCTAGATTCAGACATCCCGAAAAAATGTCAAATGCCCCCATAGTGCATAAAGTAGGGAGTTATGGGGGAATTCCCCCTGCTCTGAAAGAATCACTTCAGAGAATGAAAAATAAAAACCTGAACTGTTGAAAATAAATTTCCCAATTTAAATCAGTGCTTAAGTAACATTTTAAACCATCTGAATGTCTTTTACTTGGCAAAACATTCCCTCCTTTCAGAAAGAAAGCACAGTGCCCTTTAACAGAGCCTTCATCTGTTTATTCAGCGTAGATGAGTGCTGTAGTAAGATTTAACCCTA
This sequence comes from Oryzias javanicus, assembly GCA_003999625.1. Taxonomy (NCBI): domain Eukaryota; kingdom Metazoa; phylum Chordata; class Actinopteri; order Beloniformes; family Adrianichthyidae; genus Oryzias; species Oryzias javanicus. The sequence continues at coordinate 18,723,553 of CM012448.1, read as the reverse complement.
ATCCACTTGCATCTTGTTTTGAGTAAGTGGTGTTGATAGTCACAACTGCTCTGTGCTCCTGATAGCTACGAGTGTATAGCTGCTGTCCAGGGGAGATGGAAAACAGCCAAGAGATGATTCACATTCAAAGTTTTCAGCTGGAAAAACACTGAGACAGAGGAGTTCTCTACAAATACAGTGAAAGGCAGGAAAGGTAATGAAAGACATGAAAAGTTGAAGGTGAGTTTTCTTTAGAAGTTGTTTGTGCTTCTGGTAACATTTGTGTTAGATTAGGAAAAATTAATTTATTACGTGAGCAGTAAAACATTCTAAGGAAAAAAATGTTATTTTGAACAAAGAAAAGCAATATTGCAATAGTGTCAGGATACAAAGCACAAGGTCAGATATCTGAGACTCACATTAAAGTATCATTGTCTCCAACAGTGAAAATAGCAAGGGGTCATGGGATGTGGCATGGGAAAATCAAGTCTCCAGGAGAAGAAATGCAGCAGAGGTGAGTTGATTTAAGATTCTTTGAAGGATGTGCTGTACATACACGTGGGGAAGTCTTCATTTTCCATCTTTTTTTTCAGTGAGCATTTACTCAGTCCCAGGTAATTCACATTTCATTAATTGTGACAACGTTTGAGTTCAGGTTTGTTTGTGTTTAACTTGTCCAAACCCATATTTCATGCACCTGTGAAGCTGCCACAGGTCAGTCACAAACACTCTCTTGGAATAGTTTTAACTATCTCCTGTAAAATACTTTTGAAACACCAAACATTTCAGAAGCTTTTAGTTGGTGGCACCATAGTAGTTTTTGATTAGACCCTTAAAAATGTAAGCAGCTTTTAGGAGCTAAAAAGAAGTTCATGTTTTTTTTCCTTATTCTTTAGCAATCAGAGCGGCTCTGTTGATCCAGCGTTGGTACCGGCAGTACGTGGCTCGGCTGGAGATGAGACGCAGATGCACGTGGAACATTTTCCAGTCTATTGAATATGCAGGAGAGCAAGACCAGATAAAGGTGGGGTCACACAGCTTGTTGCAGCTTGATTAGCAAAAGCTTTACCTTTTTACCCCCTTAATAAATACATTCTAATGGAACTTTGAATTAATCTCTATTATAATTGTAACTCCTCTTTGAAGTCAGTCGCCTAATTGTTTTTGATAGATAAAAAGTACTTTTACTTGTAGTTATTTTTAAAACTTTCACTCATCCTTCACGACCCTTTTCAGAGTTAAAATGAAAGTTAATTTGACTAAAATCTCTAGGTTTGTAGATGAACACTGGCGGTCTATAATCATCAAGCTCCTATTATAATATTTAATTTTAAAATTATCTCTCTGATTAAAAAAATATCTAAAAAAAATGTTGAAGATCCTGAGTAGTAAACTGATCCTTCATTCCATTTATTTTTTTTCTTTTGCTTAAGTTTCTTCAGTTATTTTTGGGGGTGTACATGTCTACATACATATAGCAATCCCATCATGTAAATGCTTTTCTTATACTTTGCCATAGTTTTGCACTATAAAAAATGCAGGAATTTCTATCAAATACATTTTATTCTACATACTGCACTATGCGTTTTGTTTACAAACACAAGAATACTTTTTTTTTTAATGATTTTTGGTAAGGCAAAAACATTCCCTAACTTAAAAATCCGCTTTTTAGCAAATAAAACTTAGTTTTTGGTTGTATCCATTAAGTTGTTTTTTCTGTGAAGTAGCATAAATAAACAAGCTGGCAGTAAAACAATAAAAATAAAATAAAATACATCCACTGCTAAAACCATTTTTTGGAAAAAAAAAAATCCCTGCATTTATAGCAAAAAAAACAAAACAAAAAACACTTTTTAATACGCTAAAATTTTTTGATGCTACTTGTTTGAAGCGGCACACACTATGATTTTTCTCTGCTATTTCCTGATGTCAGTGGTTCACTATGTCTTCTGTTTGGAACTTGACAAATTGAAACAGGGTTGTTTCAAAGTCAGTTACTATCTTTTTAGGATTTTTCTGAATTTTCACCTTCATTTTCTGCTCCCAATGTAAACATTTATTTATTTCTCACAGTAAAAAAAAAAAAAACTTTAAAATCTTAATTGATCGTCTTTATGGCATTAACCTCTTACCTGACCACACCACAGCTGGAAATTTGTGTTCAATTAATCCACAAAAAGTTTTATTTTGGTGCTTTCCTTTGACACATCCACCATTACTTTGAATTTATCATTCAAATACTGAGAAATCCCAATCGAAAGTATTTGGTGACCCATATCTACGCAGGCTTTGCACTATTTACACATTTTTGTTGCATTGAAAATGAACAATAAATAAGAATAGATGTTTCCATATATTTCATTTCTTCCCACAGCTGTACAGTTTCTTTGGCTTTTTGATGGATCACTTCACCCCAGCCAGTAGTGAAAGTAAGATCCACATTTCCCTTTTTTATGATGATTTTTTACGAGGAAGTCAGTCTAAGCCCTCTCTTCCCAAATCTGCTTTTTATCAAAGGAAACCTGATATCTCACATTTTTCGCGAGAACGAGATCTGCCGCGACACAGAGTGGGAAAGATACTTTTGCTACAAGGACATCGAGGTACCTGACAGCTACACTGGCCCCCATCTGACCTTCCCCATGACGTTCTGTGGTGTGTCCAAGCTGGTGGAGGCTTTTAAGCAGAAACAAGTATGAACAACAAGATATGTTTGAAGCAAAAAAGCTGAAGAATTGTTTGATATTTTCTCTGGAAGTCGGTTTGTTCACACACATGTTATTTTCTCCCAGTAGCAGCTCCACGCTCGATATGTTCTGCAGATTCTTGGGGAAACTTGGAGACTTCTAAGAATTCTTCCAAACATCAATCACGTCTCTGTCTGCCAAACCAAAGAAATCACAATCTGTGGTAAAACCTGCCTTTTTTTTTGGGATCTTATGTCTTCTCAGAACTTCGTTTTTTTTAAAGTAATGCTTTAAGCTGAATTTCCTCTGTTGCAGGAGATCTGCACGGGCAACTTGAAGATCTTCTACTGATATTTTATAAGGTACTTAAGGCAAACAAAATGTTTTTATATATATTTTTTGTAGCCGACTACTTGAAACTGATGTGTGCAGAATGGTCTACCATCCAGCGAGAAGCCATACATCTTTAATGGAGACTTTGTGGACCGTGGGAAGAGCTCTTTGGAGATTTTGCTCATCCTCTTTGGGTTTTTGCTCGTCTACCCAAATGATCTGCACTTGAACAGAGGAAACCATGAGGACCACATCGTTAACTTAAGGTAAACAAGTCTATCTGATGAGCAATGCAACTTTATTACATTTTTTTAAATAATTCTATGTTGTTTATTCCATCAATTTCACTTTGCATCTGAATGTAAACAAGTGTTTTTTACGTGTTCCAAAGCTTGTGCTTTGAATCTCACTAAAAGTTATTGACTTTTTAATGCATTGATTGTGTAAAATACACAAATCCTCCAGCATTTTTCTTATTGACACACTGATTTATCGACTTAATTGATGTTTACTTTAGTTTTCCAATTTCATCTGAGACATAGTTGTTAAACTTTACTTCTTTTAACGCATCTTTCATTTAATTCAAAGCTTGCCCTTCTACAATAATACAGTCAAGACAAATCTATTTTTTTTCTTTCTCACATGCTTGAGATCACTTAAATCTGGAACTAATCTGATCCACTTTGTTTTTGCCAGATATGGTTTTACCAAGGAGATTTTGGGAAAATACAGGGTAAACCACATTTTTTAGCTAATCTGATCTAATGATTTAAGTATGACTGATTAGTAATCCTCAGATGTTTTTCAGGTGCATGGCAAGAAGATTCTAAAGCTTCTCCAGAAGATCTTCAGCTGGCTTCCTCTAGCCACAGTGATCAACGACAAGGTTCTGGTGGTTCATGGCGGAATATCCAACTCGACCGACCTCAATGTGGTCAGCAGAGTGGACAGACATCGGGTGAATAGGCCTTCAGCTCCAAAGTCAGTTTTTTTTGTGTGACTATAGCTAAAACACTCTATCATGTTTTCTAAAACCTGCAGTATGTGTCAGTCCTGAGGCCTCCTAAGGTTGTCCATCAAACCCTTAATGGCAACAGGAAAGAAGATGGCGACGGACCGGTTGAGGGCCGGCGTCGAGTCCGCTCTCTGACTAACCATAGCTCTGCCTTGCCTCAGAGGAACAGCCTTCCTCGCCGCTCGCTGCAAAACTCATCCATCAGCCACCAGCTGACTTCCTCTGTGGAGGATGAGCTGAAGAGGCGGCGCAGGCTGGCGGGATTTGACCAAACCTATAAGAATGGAAATGAGTCGGACTCTGATTCTGATCCAGACTTTGCAGAAGCTCCAGAAGCAAATGGGCATGATTGGAAACAGGTACGTTATCTACGTCTAACCTAGACCATCTGAGTGACCTAAAATTCCACCCTAAGAGTTGTAACATCATCTTAAAGGAGATTTTTAAAGTTAAATATTTTCTGATTGTCCAACTTAGTCCACCATTTTGTTGTTTTTGAAACAATTTTAATAGTTGCTGATAACGTCCTCTCTTTTTCCTTAAAAAAAATATTCTATTGTCACTTTGCAAAGCAAAAAAAAGCCAAACTCTAAAACAAAAGAAACCTGCTTTAGGGGAAAAAAGTTTTTTTGTTTAATCTGTATGGCTATTGTACTGTTGAGAAGTTGAGTTTTTAATTTAAAAAAAAAATCTCAGCTCTTCAACAGCTTTACTGAGCAACCAATGACTTCTGGTCAAATGATCATGTGACCTGTTAGTTTCCACCGGCTTGAGTGGAAACCAACTTTCAGCTTTGCAGTCTTTAATATTTTAATAAACTCTGAAATGGCCAAATTCCAGCCTTTACAAAAAAAAAAAAAAAAAAAAAAAAATGAATAAGTCTTAAAAAATGGAGGCCAGACCATTGATTGTATATAGAGAACTGGACAGAGTGGGTGCGATGTCACACATAGAAAATGCCTTACCCTCACCTCCAGCAAAATGAAACCAGTTCATTACGGAGCCAGATAACAGTGATTGGTCCAAGTCTGTCCGAGTCAACGTTTCTATGGCAACAACATTTGCCAATCGTGAGTCAGCTTGAGGTCCAGATCTCTTTTCCTGAAAGCAGCTTGGGAGAATCTGTCAATCAAACGTCTGAGGTGGGGCCAGCGGACGCCACACGCTTTTACTGAGGGATCTCATTTGTCAGTTTATAATGGCAATAACTGCGGTAAGGAAAAATAAAACATCATGAAAGAAAAATAGTAATAGCCAGAAGATGATAAGAAAAAAGTATCAGAGCAAGAAAGTTTTTTTCTGACAAATAGAATGACTGAGTTATAATTGTTTATTTTTTAACTGAAGTCTATGGGGTTTTGGCTTCTTGGAGCCAGCAGGCACTTCCTATTTGAGGGGGGAGGGGGTCACTCAGTCTAGTTCTCTTTATACAGTTAATGTGACCGACTAACTTAAAAATGTCTCTAATGGTTAAAAGGAAACTGGACCTTGTTTTAATTATATTTATTTTTAAACCTACTTAAAGTTAATTTTAGGTTCCAACAATAATCAGTTTTTTTATCTTGCTAAATTGCACCAATTGGATGTAATGACACTGAATCTGGCAAAGAAGTAGGTATTGTTGAAGACAGCCGTTTATTGACCTCAAAGAGGGCAAAAGGTAGCCACGCCTACAAGCCGTCTCCTAACTGATTGAGAAGAAGTTAATTCTGATTCTGCTTGCAAGCAAAGCCTGCTGAGGTTGTTAGATATTCAAATGATAGTCTTCTTTTATCTGTCAGTGTTATTGGTTGTGATGTGCTGTATTGACGGCAACCCGACCAAACATTTGGATATTTGTCACAATTAGGAATTTTCTTCTTGTATACCTTTCTGTCAATACAATATACAGCATATATTTTTTAAATCTCTTTATTCAGATGTCATTCTGTAAATTAGTACTTCAACAAGAGACAGAAGACCCCTAAAAAATGCATGAAATGTAAAAGAATTCCTCTAAATAAGCAGAAAAAAAATCTGCCAGTGAGGTTAAAAAATGCAGGTTTTACCAAGAATTTTTAGTTCAAGAAAATATTCTAGTCACTATGACATGTTTCCTTAAACTAAGGAAATAAGATCATTTTTCTTGCAAAAATAGTATTTTTCCTTTCTTAGCATTCAGTCTTTGCAGAGTATTGGATTTTATGAGTCTTATTTGTGCAGGTGCTGCAGCAAAATAGATAACAAACCGGAATCTAGTAGAAAATGTTCCTAGACCTTTCTATTGCATCTGTGATGAAAAAAAAAATATGAGAACTTCTTGATAAGAAAGCTTTCAGGGTGGCGTTTAACTCATTCAGTTTTTCACATGAAGATCTGTCAACCTGCATACCATCACTGGAAACAAAGTCTTAAACTTCCCCCCAGATAGTGAACCTGCTGTGGAGTGATCCCATGCCCCAAAACGGATGCATTTCCAACGAGGTGCGCGGTGGGGGCTGCTACTGGGGCCCTGATGTTACAGAGGAGGTGCTGGGAAGACACAACCTGCAGCTTCTCATCCGTTCCCACGAGTGCAAACAGGATGGCTACGAGTTCTGCCACAACCGCAGGGTGAACACAAAGAGGACACTTTAGGGAGGAAAGGTCAGAGTAAGGAGTCATCTGATACTCTTGTTTCTCCTTTCTCATTCAGGTGCTGACAATATTTTCGGCCTCCAACTACTATGAAGTGGGCAGCAATAGAGGGGCTTACATCCGAATGGGAGCTGATCTGGTTCCGCACTTCATTCAGTATCAGGCCAGCAGGACGTGCAGAGATCTCACCCTCAGACAGAGGTACAACATACAATAATGGCGTATTATTAAACTACATTTTTGCACAAAGAATCAATAAAGTTGCATGGGTTACATTAAAAAAAACGGTTTTTGTTTTTTTTTTGCCAGTGTGGGGTGGACGGAGAGATCTGCCCTGAGAGCTCTGAGGGAGCAGCTGTTTGTGCACAAATCAGACCTCATCAGGGCTTACCAGGAGTTTGATCCTCATCACACAGGTACGGCCACAAACAGCCCCTTAGGGCCCGTTCGGTCCCTCTGACTCAATCCGACCATTTATTGGGTTTTATTTGCTCTCCTGTGTCTTTACATGTTTGACCTCAGGGAAGATCTCTATGAGACACTGGGCGAGCGCTACCGAGAGCGTTCTGAAGCTGGGTTTGCCCTGGAGAGTGCTGCGCTCTCAGCTCGTCAGCAGAACCCACTATGGCATGGTGGATTACCAGCAGTGGATAAAGGAGTTGTCCATCACTGAGCCAAAATTAGAGGTGTTTATTCCCTTTTCTTAAGTTTTTTTTTTTTTTTTTTTTGCTTCGAGGAGCTACAAAACGGCAAAAATGTTCAATTTAAAGTAATTACTAATGTGACAATCAAATTCATTTCAAACATTCCTCAGTTTTATTTAATTTTTCTATCTTCTCCTATTATTCTTCATTTAGTGTTGCAGAAAATTTAAGAAAAAGCATGAATTTGATCCTCTTTGCAGGTGTCAGACACCAGTATCTTGGAGACAATGTACAAAAACCACTCCAATTTGGAAACCATCTTCCGGATCATTGACACAGATCACTCAGGTGAGGAAGTGACACCTATTTTAGCGGTTGATCTGCTTCAGACTGTGTCAAGCCAACCGGCTCGTTTCTCCTCCAGGTTTGATCTCTTTGGAGGAGTTTCGTCAGACTTGGAAGCTCCTGAGTTCCCATCTGAAGATGGAGATCAGCGACAAAGTAATCACAGACCTGGCTCACAGCATCGACTTCAACAAGGACGGCAGCATCGACATCAACGAGTTCATGGAGGCTTTCCGGTTGGTGGACCTGTCCGCACATAGCTGAAAGCCTGAAAGAGGAGCAGCACTGAACTGGACTCCCAAAAGTGAATCCATAAACCTGGATTAGGAGCACTTATCTGTAGAACATTAGTAGATTGAGTGAATCTGATGTTATCTAGAAGTTTTCTACCTCAAAGTTATTCTTTTTTTTTTTTTTTTTACCATTTTTATTTTTTTAAAATTTCAATTTTTTTCCTTAATAAACTTTTTGTGTGCGAGGCTTTAATTATGCTTGTGTCATTCATTTTAATTTCAAGCACAATGTAGCAAAAAAAATATAAGAACCTTTGTTGCTCTAGGACAGGGGTAGGCTTTATGACTCGTTTGGCAAAAAGCCCAGGACCAGATCCATGGAGCGCTTTGGTAACTCGTGAAAAGGAAGAAATAACATGGAATTTATATCTTAAAACCAATTATTTAGGAATTTTAACCCACTTCTGTGGCTTTTGTTCTCATTTTAGTGCCAATTGGACCAATGAGTTGATGTTTATCAGAGAAAAATGTAAACATAAGAGCAATGCTGCATTCATGGGGTGTTGTAATGATCGGAAAAATGACTATTCGACTTGAAAAATACACATAAAGTTCAGAAAAACAACAAATCTTCCAACATCTCAAGAATGAAAAATAACTTTCAGAATCTAAAAGCAAATGTCAGTTTATTTGTAGAGCACCATCTATGGGGACATACGAGAATTACAGGGAAAAATAAACATTTTTAAGGATTATTCGAACCTATTCCAGTTTAGCGGGCCAGATTAAATACTTTGTGGCCGTAGTTTGCCCATCCCTGCTCTAAAATGAGTTTTGGAATAAGATATTCAGACTTTATTAGTTAAAGGGAACTTGTAAAAACAGTGTGAATAAGAGAACTTTTTGGAGTGACTAAAACACGTGTCAAAGTTAAGGCCAGGGGGCCGGATCCGGCCCTCCAGATAATTTTATTTTATTATTAATGACCCGATGTTATCTTACACTAATTTTTAACTTGCATAATTTTGACAAAATATATTTTTACGGAGAGTAAAATATTGCAAGTTATTTAAGGTTGATAAATTCTGGAACAATATTCCAGCCTGTTTGTTTTCATAGTAAGGTTAAAAAGTTATACTTTTAAAGTTTTAAAAATTTAGTTAAAGTGTATTTAATAAATGTTCATCTTGCTTTGCCCGTGACCTAAGGTGTGCTTTGGACCCCAGTGCAATTTGAGCTCGACATTCCTGGAATAAAATCTATTCTTTTCATTTTGTTTTTAATACATTTGATTGAAGATCAAGTATCTGATAGCTTTAACTAAACAGGATCAGAAGTGAAAACACAAAAAGAAGGAACTGCGTCTTTTTTTTTTAAATAACCAGTAACATTTTCAATATTGTGTAGAATAATTGAAAACTTTTTAAGTTATTGCAGTAAATTCTGCATTTCTTCCCACTTCTTGGTAAACTGTCTCTGTGGTTCAAATCTTTGGGATCCTTGGGTGACCCGTCTGCATGTGGGGGCTCTAATCTGCTTAAAAGCCGCCTAACCAGTTCAGCTGCCAATCAGTCTTTTCATCCCTGCAGGGATGCAAGTCCTAAATGTAAATCCTATCAAGTCAAAGCCCTGCTTTGATGAGTTATAGAAAAGTGGAAATCTGCAGGTAAACAAGGGAGCGGTCAGGTGTCCCACAGTTTTAATGCAGGTAAACCAGAAATGTAAGGATAAACATTCAGCTTCTGTTACAGATTATATCTTAAAAACGAAGAAAAAAACTCAATCTGTTAAAGGTTTAGAATTTAAATTTATTAGTATACTAACAGTAAAAAAAAATACAAAGATGTATTTACATCTTGACACACTCAACCCCTCTTTGTTTACATCGCACAGGCAGTCACATGTGATAATCTGATTGACTATTATTAGACACTGATCAGTCCATTGAGCAGTCTATTTCAATCCAGATTACACAGTCATTGTTTTGCTGCGGGAGAACGCACAACACACCTGCCACAAAAATTAAAAATTGCATTGTTTTGGATAAGAATTGTTTTCTGCAAGGAGTAAAGCTGAAGATTACAAAGCAGACTGGTCTAGATGTCAAAATAAAAGCTCTGAGTGTGTGAGGAGGCTGGAATCAGCTCAGGATGCCCCCTCTCATGTGTCCACTGTCGCTCAGCCCGTGCTCTATTAGTTTGATGTCTTCCAGGTCGTCTTTAATGACACTGATCAGATGACTCAGACCTTCCTGCTGCTGCTTCAAGTGCTGCATGAGGAAAATGGGAGAATGCTTAGCAACAAATCGCAGACAGTCACACATTCAAATGGGCGACAGGATCTCACTTGTTTGATTTCTCGGAGCAGGTCAGCATCCACACTGTAGCGCTCCTCTGACCTCACAGCTCCAAAGTGGTTCTGCATTCGGATTTGGGACATTAATTCGTTCAGCCGACCCTTTATGACGAGAACAAAAATAATTATTAGGGTATTTTCACAAGCCAAGTTTGATCTCCAACAGCATTTTAGATTTAGAAACATGACTAAAACTAAAAAGAGGAGAAAAGTTTAGCCGTTTAAACTTATTCTTTGCTCATTACGCCAACCCCCCCCCCCCAAAAAAAACAAACAAACATCAAAATGATTAAACTTTTTAAGATAAATCACACAGATTGATTACAAAATGCAGCTTTATGAAAACAATTTTGTCAAATCTAGCAGTTTTCGTCTCCTTTCTCTGCAACTTCCAGCTCGAGTTTGCAGCGACTTGCCTTGAACTGTGTGGGGGCATTGAGTTCTGACTGAATGGTGTCCAGCTGCACTCGGAGATGCTCCTCGTCCACTTGGATTGCGTAGCCACTTTTCCTTTGAATCTCCTGTTTGATCAAAACCTTCCAGGAAAACATGGCAATGATACATAGGACAGTGTTAACGAGCGGAGATAAATCAGAGCCAAAAACGTTCAAATCTGATGGAATCTACAGATGGGATTCATCACAGTTTTACTTCCCTTGGAAAGAATATTAGCGGACAACATCAAAACCTTCAGAGAGAAAGAATGTAAGAAAGAGGGCTTTAGACCCTCCGCTCCTCTCAGCTTTATGGAGCATATTCCAGGAATGCCAGTTCAGTGGGAATTCATCTGATCGTCAACAACAGCTGCAAGATTACAGACCTGAAGAAAGATTTATTATTCGGCCTCTGCAGCAGATGAACAAAAAGCCCAAAAAGTGGCTCTTAAACCTTTCTAGGTCAACTTCATCAATTTAAAAATCCACTTTTGACCCATCCAAGGTTTTTTTTTTTTTTTAAAGTAAAGATAGAGGAAAGACAATTGATTTTATAGTTTCCTTAACGTGTTTGGTTAATTTGATACTTTTAAAAACTAGGATGAAGCAGAAGAAAAAGAGAGACAAGAATCTAAGGAGGAATGAAGATGTGAGGAGGAACTGAACTATTCGGACTTTGTTTCTTTTAAACTAACTTTTGCTTCTTATCTGGACAAAAACATGTTGAGAGGAGCACTTTCTCTTTAAATTGATGCTTTATTCAGACATATGACAACCGGCAAACCTATCGCTGTCCGTTCCTTTCCATTCAGGCAATGCGGTTACCATGACAACACAGCACATAATGTATCAAATAGTCCACCTATTTAAATAAAAAGAAAATAATAAAAATAAATATGTGTTTTGTAAGTGACGTGGTATAATGCCATTGGAAGTATGCATTATCAGAAATGTACGCAGCTTGCACCTATTCCAGATGAATCCCCCACTAGAAATATTTATTTCATGATCGGATTCCATCATAGTCATAACATGTAGCAGAAAACGGCACGAGTTTGAGCCGGGGGCCCACAAAAAATGTTTGGTCAAGTTAGCCAGATATTCATCAATCTGAACTTGCAGGCTAAATACTTCTTTTTAAACTGACAGAAAGACTCTTTATTGGTTTGATCTTGATTCAAACAATGACCTAAAAGGCATTTCTAAAAGGAAATGATCAATTCTTTTTTTTTATTAAATGTTTTTGTTTCAATCTTTTTTCATACATTCTTAAAGGATTTTTTTGGGCAGGATAATGTCTGGACTTCAGGTAATTCTAGCAAAAAAATGAAGCTCACAGCAGATATGTTGTTCAGGGTGATGAAAAGATACCAACTCTCTGATTTTTTATCTTAAAAACCTCTAGGGCCCTTAAGAAACTAAAACCCTCAGTGTGTCAGTATGACACAGACATTTAAAAAGATAATATGTAGTGTAAATGTGGACGCTACCTGCAGCACCCTGTGAGACAGATCCATCAGTTTCCTCTTGTACTGAGCGATCTTCGCCACAGTTGTAGCCTGATTCTTCTGCAGTTCACTGATGTCATTGGATATAATCTGAAAATTCAAACAAAATATATTCAATTTTAAATTATTAAATAGTTATTAATGCTAAAGAAACTTTTTTCCCCCATCTGCAACATTTCAAATCTACTGACAACACATCTGGAGTTATTCTAACCTTCTCAAAGTTTCTGGACTCAACTGAACTTCAAGCATTTTAATAATGTGTCTTGTTACAAAAAGTTTGATCAGTTTTAAATATAAAAAAATCATGTTGGTTAATTATCTTGCAATCTAAAACCAACCTGAAAATAACGACTCCATTAAACTCACCCTATTAAGGGAAATTACCTGAACACTATTCTGAAAGTTCCACATTTTATTTGAAACATTATTACATTTTAACCCCCTTTGGTGAAAACACTTGCAGCTGTATTTGTAAGAATAACTCCAAAATAAAAACAAACAGTTGGCAGCGAGAGTCAACTGAACATCTGCGCTCGGTCCTTGAACACAGATTCAGAATTCCTGCGTTGATATCAAACTGTTCTGTCCATCGGCCTTTCTAAAACGGGAATCAGAATTAAAAATATTTTTCACTCACATCCACTCTGGATTGGTGCTGTTTGGTCATCTGCTCCTGGATCTGCAGCCTGCGCAGCAGCTCTTTAAATCCAACCATGGGCACTGGGATTAACCTGAGAGGAGAGAGGAATCTCTAGAAACTGATTCTTAACTGAACAAAAAGAAGAAAAGGAATTTTGCGCAGTTGCATTTTGCTGGTTCTGCGTCTGGATTATGGCACGTTTTATCATTTTATTAATAAACTTTATCAAGCACTTTTCATATCAACATTTCCAATACTTCACAACCTCCAAATGCAATAAAATACATACAATATAAAAGAAGAAAATGTGGCACGACTTGAAACTGTCATCCATATTTCCATTCATCCAGTTTCTAATCTCACTATTTCCCTTTCAGGATCACAAATCCTATCCCAGCTACTGTTGGGCAAAGGCAGATCTATATTTCATATAGTTAAATTATATATATAAAAATATAGAAAGGATAGTTGTAAAAAAGACAAAACTCTAGTTAATTATGATTAAAATAATTAACTTTTGATCTGGTTTAGCTGCAAAAAGTTCTCAACCATGGTTTAACATCAGAGATGTTGCTGGCAACACCTAAATATGACAATCTTTGACGAACTGCAATTTATCGACTGTTTACGCAATCGATGTGAATCAGCTGATTCTGTGGAGATGAGCAGCTTTGCACCAATGTGGTTTTATTTTGGACATGCAAAGTTGCCTTTATCTTCAACAGAGTCTGACGATTTATGCCACTTGCGTAAACAATAAAAGAATTAAAGAAGTTGAAAGAATGTTAACGGTCTGATGCTAAAACTCCAGTGTTAAAGGGTCAATACCAAAAAATAAACTGAATAGAGCTTCTATGAACTCTGTCTTCAGGAAAGATGGCTACATTTAGCTGAGTATCATCAGCATTCCACTCAGTGATAGCATGTACAAATGAAAAAAGTGGGGCCTTAAATAGAACCTTGTGGTACACTACATGGCTTATAAAAGGGCAACTCTCATAAGTCTATCAATTAAATACATTTAAACCAATCAAAGTGCCATTAAGGCCACTTTGTCATGTAGTCTGGAGTGATCGACTGTGCTGAGGTCAACCCTGACTGATGCCAGCTCTGACCTTTTATGACTTCAGACCTGTGAAACTTCTTAAAAAGTGCAGCTTTATAACAATAAGATCATACAGTTGATTAAAAACAAGTTTTCTCTAAATGTGCACATAAAAATGACACTGTTCTGTAGTCATTAAAATATAAAACATCTAATTTTTCTTCAGAGTTGGTCTCACTATAGATGTCACTCATAGAATCTTAAGAGAGTTGTTTATTTTGTTCAACAGCAAAGAAGCTGTTTAATGAATAAAAACATTCTAAATACCAACGCACTTCTCTGGGTCAGGATTGTCCACCTTTGCCTGTTCCCAAATGATGGGCTCCACACCTGCACGAAAAGAACAAGTATAGTTACTGCTCAGAAGACTGCTTTAAAAAATTCCACCGTAACATTTAAAATGTGTCATTACTCAGGAGGAAATAAAACTTTTAAAGACAACTTTGATTTAGGAGTTTTTAACTGTTAGTTGCTCCAATTTACAAGTGAAAATGGGAAAAAAATGTGAACTCCTACTTGTGAGATACTTAAATAAACCAATCATTAGATGATCGAAATGAATGAAAAACATTAAAACTCATAAAGAGCCTAATATTTGCTTGTATGCTTTACACATGTATACCTGCAGGGGCGTTTTGCAGCAGCTGTTTAAGCTGTGCTGGGGACAGCTCGGTGCGCGTGACAGACATGGAGACCCCAATCTGCGTCAGCTGGACCTTGATGTTCGCCTGCTCCAGAAAGCTGAAGAGCGTAGATGCTGGGATGCGCTTGGAGGTGCCATTTGGAGAACGCTCCACCACATAAATGATCACCTCTGTTCTGTAAGGGAGTCAGCACTGGGATCAACTGTTCACTGCATTTACTGACTGATCCAAAACTGTTTTTGTAACTCACTGGTCATTCGGCAGGGATTTCACTCCCTCTACATTGACTGCTAGAGTCTGGTTGCTTCCCAGGATCTTGTGGAGGGATTCGACCAGCTGCTGCTGCTGAGCTCGCACGTCGGCTTCTTTCTTATTGAGGATCAAGACAACTAAACTGCCCTCGCCTTTACTCACTGGGATGCAGCTATATCCCACAGCCTGAGGAGCACAAGAGAGAATATTTTAGTATTTAAATGTAACAGCAAGAGTGAACACACTGAAGCAGCTGCCATCACCTTGAACCTGCAGAAAGGGTTCTCTTGGGTAAATTCCACAGGTGGGTTGTTGTTGCTGTAGTAGCCCTTCCCTGTACCCCAGTAGGCCTGCAGTTGGTTCCATTTAGCGAGTATGGAGTCGCGCTCATCTCCTAGTAAAGTGGGGGCTGACAGGGCGGTGACCTGCTGGAACAGCTGGGTGGGTTGAGGCTGACCCTGCTGCTGGGCCTGCTGGCTAAACAAGCCTCCTTATTGAGAAATGACGCATATAAATTACACATCAGAGAAAAATCGGAGGAATAATTTTATCCTGGAAACATCTACTCTCACCTTGTTGCTGTTGGGTCGACTGAATATTAAAACCTCCGAATCCACCCAGTCCAGTTGTCCCCAACCCAGTTCCAAACCCTGATGTTCCGGCTGCGGTTCCAGTTCCGAGGCCGGTTGGGAACCCAAAGCCTTTGTTTTGCGTGTTCCCAAACAAGCTACCTGTAGCAGAACAGTTCATCCACAAAACAAGAAAATAATAAACTGTTAGGGTTTTTCTATTAGAAGGTATGCAGAAGAATTGCTGTAGATAAGACATTTGGAGGGAGAGTGACACCATGTGGCAAGAAAGTGCATCACTGCTGGTTTTTCCTCATCTTGATCCAAGAAAGTTTCACAGTCAAACCACTTATTCAATTTAAGTTAACACATTTACTGTCGTTGTAATTCACCTTTCGGCATATCCCGTCAGGGGTCGCCACAGCAAATCAGCTTTCATCGATCCGTACGCTGAATTCCCTTCCTGACACAACTCAGAATTTTAGCCGGAGTGGGGGCCGGCTCAGGGAGACCCACATTCAGAACCACACTGGCTACAGAGTTCGGCAGCAAGCAAAAACTGATTTCCCATGCACCAGTCCTGCAAGCGGCCAACTGAGTAGGGGTGCAACAGATTACAAAAATGAAGGGTCCTGATATCAAATGATTTCTTTGAAAGGCTTCAATACAAATATTCATTAAAACTTACATAAAGTTATTCAAAACACACAAATATATACATCACATCAAAATACTAGGTTATTGAGGCTAATTTTTTTTTTTTTGAATAAAACATTAAACAGACCCTGCAAGATTTCGCAGCACATTTTATGATTGTTGCGGCCTAAAATGCCTAATTGTTGCAGCAGCATTGGGAAAAGTTGCAACAAGAGTTACATTGGTTTTTTAATGTATTTTTTTAAAGTATCTAACAAGTGTCACTTATGGAGGGAAAAAAATTACAGTCTCAGTCAGACTTCAACTCTTTTCACTGTGACACATGCACGAGGAAAATACTTAATCATCACCATATAAAATGTTGTTGTGCTGTCATTTAACTTGAATAGAATCATGAAAACAAAATGATTTTTGGTCCTCCCTGCTCACAATAGACCAAAGATTTGTGTATAGATTTAAACACACTTTAAAATAAAATTACATTTCCCTGGGAAAAATTACAAAAAAAAAAAAAAAAAAAAAAGACAGAATAAGCAGATGAATCCTCAGATGCCCATGTTCTCCACAGAATTCTTGCTCTATGTCTATTGCAAAAGTATTACTGGTGTGGTGGAGGAAGACCAAGGCTTTGAGAGTCGGGTTTCTTTTATCAGTAATGTGCTCAGTTTTGTAGAAGGTTCTCTCTGGTGTCTATAGGTTTGTCCACCTTCTAGTTATTTATTTTTTACAATTTTATTACATTTTTGATAGATTTATTTGCTAAATTTTAATACATTTTGCTATAAAGACATTTGACAAAAGCTGAACTTTTGTAATGAACTCCTAAATTAATATCTAACAAAAATAATTTATTTTGTCCCTTTTGACAAAAGGCCCCTGATTCATGCTCAACATTAATGAGATGAGCACAGTTGATCTATTTTTTTTTAACCTTTATCTGGAAGTAGCTTTGATGCTGACCTGCTGTGTTGGAGGGGGTGACAAAACTAAAAGAGGATCCTTGTGCAGCAGCAGTTGTTGTGGTCGTCCCAAAGCCCCCAAATGCGCCTGGGAGGTGAAGAAAGTAAAGACAAATGTAAAACAAAGAGAAAAATAAGCAAAAGAAAGAATGAATAGAGCTACGATTATCATAAATACAACTAAACAATTTCTACTAAATACATCAGGACTTTGATATAGTATCACTCTTTAAACCAACACATTGTGTCAAATGGAAATCATATGAGATGAACACCTAATAATCCAACAAATCTCATGCATATGGAACAACAGTGAACAGCAATCAAAGCATCAAATGAAATGTGGGAGGAAAGTGGACGAATGAATGAAGATGATTTTTTTGTTTTTTTTAAACAGACACACAAAGAACTGAATCACAAAAGTCATCTACCTGTGCTAGCCAGGCTATTACCAAAATTGAAAACAGTGCCAGTGGTGGTTGCTGTACCAAAGCACCCCACATTAAAGCTCACTGCAGCTGGGTTGGCATTTAAACCAAACCCCCCAAAACTAAACCCACCAGCCGTACTGCCTCCGGCTCCCAGCCCCCCAAATCCTGCAGCCGGGGAAGGCGGGCAGCAAGAAAGAGAGAGCGACACGGAGGGGTTAAACGACATTAAGCCAAGCCTGGCATAGATTTAGAAGAAGATGCTGAGGAAGAATTATGATAAAAAGAGACGCAACACACAAGCTCATCTTACCAGTGTTGGTGGAGCCAAAACTGAATCCTGTGGCTGGTGCAGTAGTGGTGGCGGCTGCCCCAAAACCAGGAGCTGTAAGAGCTATAAAAACAAATCAAACAGCTTAAGGATATGAAACATGACTTCAAAATGTGTACAAAATAAAATGTTTAAAATTAAACTCTCAAATTAAGTTTATTTTTCCTAAATGGCCCAAATAACCTTCAAACATGTTTAATAGTTGATTAAATTCATCCAGATCCATTTATTAATTTGTTTAATTAGAGTTAGAAACAGCAACATTTTTATAATGATTTTTCTTGACACTTGTTTTTTGTTTTTTAAATGGTCCACAATTAAATTTTACATCGCACTTAGTTTTTGTCTTTTACACTGAAGTTTTGTTATCTGGTTTTCAATCTAATGCAAAAAAGTACATCACGATCAGTTCCTTCTGGTTTGTTTAAAGGCATTCTTAAACTTTTAAGAACTGAATTTATTGCCAGTCTTTTAATCGATCAACTCTCCAATGGATCAAGCAAATAGAAAATAAACTTTCCCACAACCAGGCCAGAATAAGATTGCAGATAATGACCAACTATGATAATCTTTTTACTGTTCCTAGGGTCGTCTTTTTATTGTGTCTATGCAATTTTAGGCATTTTTTAGGAGAGTTTCTCCAGAGAGACAGGAGTTCCTGCCTCTGAGTTGTGGGTGGGATCATTGGCGCAGAGTAAGTCCAAACTTACCATTGTCCCTCTTTTTACCAGCTTACAACCCTTCACAATACTGAACAATTATGGAGCAACTGATGGAGCGAGCTGCACGATAATGGATGGAAATTCATGATGCACATTGCTGCACTGCCTGCATGTATTTTATGGGCGTCCAAGCATAAATGTTGTTGTTGGTCGCACATGGTAACAGTAAACGTAACCTTAACCTTTCCGATGGGGCAGTGGTCGCACATATTTAGAAAATGACATACAAATGAACAACAACTACAATATTTAACCAACATCAATTTGTCTGCTCCTGATTCACAAGAAATACTTTAAAATGCAATGTTAAAACACGATTTTCAATGGAGTGAGTCTTTACAACATCAAAGCACGCCATTAAAATCTGAATAGTACCATATTGTGCAATAAAAACAGAAACTCTCGTCCCAATTACATGTAAATTCTACTTTCCCCCTATTTCACAAACAAGACGTGTGAAATCAAGGGCAAGGAATTTGTTATTGAAAAAAGTTAATGATTCAAAATTAACTTAAGGCGCGGACTTACTGCCAAACCCGGAGGAGGCTGTTGTAGTGATGGCTGTCGGGTTGAACCCAAATGTCGTGGATGCTGTTGTCTTGGCACCAAAAGAACCAAATGAAAACCCAGACGTACCTGTGCAAGGACACACACACAGCGCTGTAAACGGCTCTCACATACAAACAGGACAGCTAACCACTTAAATGACGCATTTCTCAACAAAAACACGTTATTTTAAGTAGTACCTCTGGCTTCCATATATTTTATAAAATTGAAAGTTAAAATAACCTTTTATTCGAATAAAGAAAAAGCAGAACACTATATGAAGTAAATTAGTTGTCGACCGTAGCTGTAGCTTAACGCAGTTTGCTGTGATCGTTAGCAAAACACACGTGTAATTGAAATAAATACAAAATCCCAATGACAGCATAGCTTTGACAAAATAGACATAAAATTGCTTCTAACTAAATAAATATACAAAATATTTACAAAAAACCCACATACTTGGGGCTGTATTGCTCGCGGCACCGCCAAAACTGAACGCCATGTTGACTGCTTTGCTACTGCTCTTCTTCTTCGTCTTCTTCTTCAGAAGAGATCAGTAAACCAAATGACAAAGGAGCTCAGTGCTGCCGCCTAGTGACCAGAACATGCCATGTCAACAATAGAATATTGGGATCTCTGAACTTACACTCTGCTGCAAGGTAAGATGCAATCATTTGACAGTTAGACTTGTATTCAGGGAAGTATATGTAATGCCAGACAACTTAACTTGGTGAGTATTTATATCTATTAAAAAAAAACCCTAAGTTTTGTTGTAATCTCCCAACTAGTAATCATATTTGTAAACCAAAATCCAAAAGGATTATTTTGGATAGTTGTCATTGTTTAAATGTCTTTTTTTTTTAGATAAGCATTTTAATTATTTAAGTTGCAGACCTTACAGATAACAGTTATAGTTCAGTGTCAGTTTTCTTGTTGCATTGGAAAAACAAAGCAAAGCTCAGCTTTATTCCTCTTCATTTAACATGCAACAATTTTTTCTAAGTATATTTAAAAAGAAGAATAAGTATACGTAAATCTTTTCATTTATATTTACTAAATATGAAAAAAAAATCATAAACACAGATCAATTCAAGCAATTTTTTATTTCTGTGTGCAGATCAAAAGTAACATTTCAAAGATGACAATGTTGATTGAAATGTGATGCTAAAGAACCGCTACCGTACCGCTGCACCACAGCCGCCCCGTAGTTTAATTGTTGTACATGGTGAATTTTTTTAGGATTACAACAAATGGCACATGAAATCACTATGACTATACAAAAAAAAGGATTAAGATATTCACTTTTTTTTTCTCTGCATCTGGGTGGAAAAGTTTCATCATAAAAATAAAAGTAAAGCAGTAACACTGGTTCATGTTTAAAAAAAATATTCTGAATATTTCTATCAGTTAGCGGAAGCATATTAAGAACACATGTCATGTATTTTCATTTCTCTTATTAGCAGTTAATACAATTTCTGTGAAACTAAAAAAAAAAACAAAAAAAAAAAAACATTCATGTCCCCGCCCCAAATCGCTCCTCTCCCTCAACTTCAGGCGTCCACTTTTTCCGTCAGATTGATTTAGCTTCCATTTTGGAGATCTGCTTTTTCTTTGTCACCGACGGGAAAGTAGGATGTGTCATCTTGATTGGAAGGCTGCAAAGTAAGGATTGAAAAAAAAACATCATTTCTGTCCCTTCAATTAAATTCCTTTCTTCTGTGAATATAACATTACAGTTTAAGTACCTTCTTATGTTAATGCATTAAAACCAAAGGTTTGTCGTTTGCAAATAGAAATATGAAATGGTGCACAAAGCAAATAACTATAAAAGCTGCAAAGCAACCCCAAAGACTTACAGCATAGTGAGCCTTGGTAAACACAATGCAGTTAACTGTCATGGATTGTGGTGGGGGACCCAAATGCAGGAGACCAGACTTGGTGGCAGAAACATAAAAGTTTACTAAAGTAACTTAAACATGACAAAAAACACAGGAGCATAAACCAGTGAGGCAACAGAACGTAGAAGAGCAGATGACCTGACAATGAGAAACTGAAAACCAGACACTTAAATACACTGAGGGCAATTAACTAAATGAAGACAGCTGTGGATGTTAACCTGAACATGGTGAAACTGACAGGGAAAACGGAACATGACAAAACCCAAGCACTAAATCATGACATTAACGTCATTCTGCAGAGATATACAGCCATAAATGCATGCACAATGCTGGTTAAAAACACTGGTTAAATTATGAGAATTAAAACAAATGACGTATTAGATCAAGGAGACAGCAAGTTGTTAGGATCAAATAATAAGAGGGTTCATACCTTCTTTTGATGGGCCCGAAAAAGAAGGACAATCAGGACGACGAGCATGATGCCTCCTAGTCCCACGATAAAAAGTGCAAAGTTGGACACCACTTCAGAAATTACCAGCAGCTTTTTAAGTTTGGCTGCAGATGCATCATCGATCACCACACTCTGTGTTCAAAAGACAAAGACAAACATCTGTTAGATTTCAGGTTGTAGTTTCTGCAGTGTTTAAGTCTCACTCCGATCATCTTTTGATCCATTTTCAGAGTGGCAGGAATTTTTTACAAATTTATAGCTATAACTGATAATTTGTTAATATCAATCATGTGTATCTGTCCACACTTATTAGATACAGCAGGGTAGAATGAAACTATGATACTTCCACCACTGTGTTGTAGAGGAAAGACAAACTTTCTGTGTTAGAAAGCTCACATTTTTTCAAAAAGTTCCTTGGTTATCTAATCTCTTCCACTGGACATTTTAAAAAGGATTTTTAAACCAGGCTTGCATACTTGTTCCATTTTTTACTAAATAGGTCAAACAAATTGAGGCAATTCCTTTGACTTTCCCCTGACTGACTGGTGGAGTCCCACATGTACACATTTTTTCCTTCTCTTTGTACAAAGCAGGGACATTTTAAGCAGAACTGCTGGAATATAATTTCAGATCAGATTCATTATATGTATAATATATATAAAAATGGTTCAAGCAAAACCACACATTCTATACCTTTATAGTCAAATTTTGTCAGTGCATCTATTTTAGTGTGTCTCACCTCATTGATGAACATAACTGGAAAGACCGTCTCATTCAGGTTTCTTGTTTCACTGGACAGAATACAGTGAAGGAATCACAATCAGAACACAAACCTACTGAAAATAAATTCTAGGACGTGTCTGAAAACAATTACTCACGGGAATCCATTGATTCTGTTCATCAAGATGTTAACCTGTGCTCTTTTGCTCGCACGCACAATCACTCCAGTGGTCTGTCAACATATATTCAAGTATATGTTTTGGTTTATAATGCAAGTGTAGGGAAATTGTATTCATTGCCATAAAATGAGGCCTTAACATTTGCACTTAAATCTGCAATGACGACTTGTGTTCCACTAGGTGGTGCTGCAGTACAACTGTTTTCATTTTTCAATAACTTTCATATACATCTCTGTAGAAGTGAAGTATAGTTACTGAAAGTTGTTTGATTTGCTCACCGGGTTGAGGTCTAAAAAGGTCTGGTGATGCTCCTTGTTAGGAGACATTCCTTTAATGGCGTCAATATATTTGTCCTCAGCCAGATAGAAGTGAGGAAAAGAGGCGACCACGGGGGCACCTGCCAAAGGAAGGACATCAAATATTTGTAACTGTTGTGGTACATCAAAATCAAGATATTTAGTGTTTGCATGTCACTCAGTCACTCAGGTGCAGATAAGTGACGTCAACTATGTCTACTGTTGGGCAGCTAACCCATAGCGGGCGAGCATTGCCCAGGGACCCGCAGCATGGGCAGCAGACCTCGCTAGCTCTGCCGGAACCTGGGCAGCGGCGATCATTATTTGCTCTCGAAGCCTGGGGGGGTGGAGCTTGCTAGCTCACTAAGCTGTCCACCGGGCGGCTGGCTAGCATAGCGGTCGATCCAGCTCTATAGGCTCCGTGACAGACTGGTGACCTGTCCAGGGTGTATCCCGCCTTCACCCAAAAGTAACTGGGATAGTCCCCGGAAACCCACAAATGGATGGTATCTATTCTTCTAACCTTTGATCTAGTCACTGAAAATGTCACATGCCTGAAGCTGAGTCCCTGATTGGATGACGAGGTGCACTGGATAATGTCATTACACTGACTTAGCATTGAAACTTGATGCCTCCACTGCAGCTGCCGCATCCAGTATGAATGCATAACAAAGCCACTTCTGGGCAAAAGGCAAAATACACTCTGGACACGTCGCCAGTCTGTCACAAGGCCACCCATACACACTTTCATTCACATCTAGAGGTAATTTAGAGTCAACTATTATCCTATCCTGTGTTTCTGTGTGTGGAACTAAACTCTGGAACAAGTTAAGTAATGAACTCAAACTATGTTCAAGTATTTATCAATTCAAGAAAATGTATAAAGAAACTCTAATTTTACAATATGAAGATAAGACGAGTTAAAGATCAACCTGTGTTTGAATAATTCCAAATGTCTGAACTTGAATGTGATAAAATAATGAAAAAATTTTTTTTTTTTTTTTTTTTTTTTTAATGCAATCAAGAGTTTTATGTTATGTAATATGCAGTAATGATTACTGATAAGTTTACAATCACAATGGCACTAATTTTCCTTTCTTGATCCTAAATATGTAGCAATGATTCATGTAATTATGTGTTTCTGATGATAATCAATGATTATTACATATTGTGTAAATCATTAATGTTTATTGAAAATATGCAAGAATTCTTTCAGAGAATAATCAATAAGCTCTAATGTTACTTGAAAACTTGATTTCAATATGTTATTATTTTTCTGCATAGACATGACATTGACATTGTATTTTGATGATAATCAATGAGTATTACATATCTGTTACATGATGTATGATTGATGTTACTGTCTACTGAAATAATGTTTTACGAGATTAATCAATAATCAACAAGCACTTTATTTTACTATTGGGAATGTATTGAGAAAAAAAAAAAAAAACAACCGGAAGACATAATTATGCAAAACAGTTAAATGAAGTAATCAAGTAGGGGTGGGATTATATAAGTTCGCTTCTTCCCACTCCCTTTCAAGCAATCAATCAAACTCTACTGACTTTAGTTAATAATCACAAAGAATGAATGAACCAAATGTGACATAAGTGTATTTTATTTTTGTTTGTTTTCTATTTTCTAATCAATGCATCTTATTGTTTCTGTAATGAGTTTGAATTAATTGTGTGTTTTGTCATGTAATTTCAATCTATGCTATGCTTGAAATAAACCAATCAATCAATCAATCAATCAATCAATCTATGCTGCATGCTTTTGGACAATGGGAGGAATCCGGAGTCCCCACAGAAAATCCATCCACGGGGGTAACATACAAACTCCACTCAGAAAGGTGATAATTCTGTTTCAGGTCCCCCATTCCAGACTTGAACCGGAGACCTTCTTGCTTCAGGCAAGAGCGCTAACCACTGAGCCACTGTGCAGCTCTAAATGTAATTTTAAACAAAAAAATATAACCAGAGTTTAACGCATTTTGTCTGTTTTTTTTTTCAAGACAACTTTGGTATAATTTCACAGTTTGCATAAAATCACAGAAAAGGCTGAACTGTTAGGAAATAAAATGCAAAAATGAGTCAAAACAGGTTGTTGCTCTGATGGCAAATCTTTAAAAAAGGCAAAGATTAGGAGATACGAGGGGTAACTGGGCTGGTCAGGTGCTGAGATAAAGCCTGAACACAGTCAAGGGGCATAGACCAAGCATGCCCAAACCCAGTCTTCGAGGGCCAGTGTGATACCCGTTTTCCAACCAACCTGCCATTGAAGCTTCTTATTGGCTAAACACACCTGATCCAGGAAATCAGGAGCAGATGAGACAGGATTGGCCTGACTTCGGACATCCCTTGCATAGACCATAGAAAGGTGGACAGCTAAACCCCACCCTCTCTGGTTCCAAATAGGAAGTACCCGCTGGTTTCAAGAAGTCAAAATCCCATAGACTTCCACTGAGAAATAGAGAGCTATTTCTGTCATTTTATTTGTCAGAGTAACCTCTGATGCATTCTTTCTAATTCTATTTTTTAAAGGCATTTTTCCTTTATTGCAAGTTATTAACTGACCAGTCAGATGCCTCAGTAAAAGCATGTGACCCCAGGTTGAACGTTTGACAGATTCTCCCGAGCTCGCTATCAGTGAATACAAAGATCAGGATGCAAGCGAAATGTTACCTTTGCGACACGGGCTGACTTTGAGGACCCCGGTTCCCAGGCACTCCTTCTGAGAGACGCAGAAACCTTCATTGTCTGCGTTCTCCTCCTTGCTGGCGAAGACAGAGCGCGGTGGGGTGAAGCGGTACGCCGGGATTCCTTTGACCTCAACCTCTTTCTCAAAGTCCATGTAGATTGACCTGAAGACAATCCAACAAAAACAAATTAAAGAAACGCTGTAGAACATTTCATATTTTACTACTGATTTGGTTTTAGCTGAGAATTTCAGAATGAAACAACCTTTAAATCAGCTTTAAAGATACGTTCAACCAAAAGTCAAGTAAAGGAGAACTGAGCTCAATTATACGAAACAATATTTAAGGATGCATCAAAAATAATTAGAGTTTACACATTTGTGTCATGGTTTAGTCCTGCAGCTTCACTTCCACCTTCCCCATTTCCTCCACTCTCATTTCTTCCACCTGTGGTAAGTTCTCATTGTCCTCCAGCTGTGTTCACACTATAAACATTTTTCCTGTTGATCTGAAGCCTCTTTTTCCATGATCTCCTCTGAGGGGGCGTGGCTTTTGGAGCTCACCTGTGCGTTGCTCTGCTTGTGTTCTCCTGACAGGCAGTCAGACTATTACACAGCACAGTTCCTGGACTTGTTTTTTCGCTAGCTGGTCTTCCAAAAACAACATTAAGAACCTTCAGCTTTTCCATCTCACTAAGACCTGGAAGCAGACTCGTATCACCCTGATTTTAAAATCCCTGCATGGCTCCTTATCTGCTTCAGGATTGACTTTAATTTACTGTTAATGGTTTTTAAATGTCTTAACGGTCTTGCACCTTCTTATTTGTCAGATTTCTTTAGTAACATATGAACCTTGAGATCCTCCGGCACTAGTCTACCAACCATTCCAACTGTAGAACCAAAACCTATAGAGAAGGATCTTTTCAGCACTATTGTCGCCTTTTATGGAACAGTCTACCAGAGGATCTGTGGATCCAAGCGAGCATTGATACTTTAAAGAAAAACGTCGACAGCCATCTTTTTGAGCATGCTTTTAGCTAATTTGATCTTTTTTATTAATTTTTTATTTTATTATGTCTGATGGTTTTACACTGGACTATTAATTACTAATTTTATTATTCTTTTTTGTGTGTTTTATTGTCTAATTGTTAATTTCTTGGATTATTTTGTTAACTTTTTATCAAGATTTTTACTGTATATTATTTTGTGTTTTTCCAGTGCTTCCTCATTTGGGTCGGCTGCTGTTCAGTCGTTTCAGCTCTGGATTGGGCCCTCATCGCCACTTTGCTGTGCAATCTAAATAGGCAGAATTTTAGTAACCGTGCACAAGGCAGTATGGGAAATAATTTATATTTGGCAAAATTCTGTAAAAGCTTAAAACAGTGGAACAGTTTTCTGTGTGAAATCCAAAGAAAAAATAAAATTTACGAAGAACCAAAACATAGAAGCAGAAAAGTCAAATTAAAAAAGAGATAGAAATAGAGGGAAGGTCCTGGAGTACTGAGACATACCTGCAGAGGTCTGGAGTGAAGATATACAGGCGTTCATCCTTCTTAAGAAAAGGATGGAAGCTACTTCCGTCTGATCCTTCAATACGGTTACTTTTATCACTTGTCCAGAAAGTCAGCTCACTGCAAAGTATCACAAAAAATGTAATTGCAATGCCTTTAAATTCCAAGCACATTTAAAAAAATGTAAAAGCCCATAATGCACCCCTGCCAGCCCCACCAAGACCAACAGGGGGAAGAGACCAAGACCGGCAGGGAGGACCGACAAGGGCAGGGCCACCCCCCCTGCTCAGATGGTATAGACTCCCCCACTGTACAGTAAAAGAGCCGTCAGATCAGGAGTACAGGAACCTCCTGGACACCCCCACCATCCTTGTGCAGGCCTCTGGGTGTTTGCATATATGTTAGCAAAATAAGGGGAAGCAATTAAAATTGGTGAAAAAATTTCTGACGATTGCTTTTTCCCACACGAGTCTGAAGAGTCTAGTTTCTGAACACATTGTTAGACAGGTGTCAAAAAATCTAATTTTTTGTTGAAAGAGAGACCGCAAACGCAAATTTGATGTGTGAATTGTGTTTAGTGTGAATGCAGCATTACACCAGACACGATGCATTTGTTCAGAAGCGTCACACTTTTCTACCAAAAGTGTTACTTATACTTTAGTGCGACTTAAATTTCATTTTTGGGATTTTTGGCATTTTGCTGCTGCTTCTGGGGTTACTCATAGTCTGAAAAAGTAATATGCAGAGCTTTACCATGTCTGTAAAAAACGTTTTCTCAATAAAAGATCATGACAGTAGGAGAAAAAGGACAAGATGTTTACCTTTGACCTTTCCATGTTTTAACCCGCCCGTAATCCAAGTAGTTCTGCTCTCCGGTGTGGTAAATGAATTCCCCATTATCACTGCCATTTTTCTGATTGATTTAAGAAAGAAGTGTTTAGTATAATATATTTTAGAAGTTTAGAAATAAAGTCAAAACCTTCTGTTATGGGAAAGTAAAAAATGTCTAGTTCTTAATATTCAATACTTGCCTTGTACATGAGGCCAAACTCCTTATCCAAACCAGGACTGTAGGTTGCAGCCTTTTGTAGAACAGCATCTTCATAGCCCCAAAGCAATTCTTGAACCGTGCGAGAGGTAAAGACACCACCTCCAAGATTTTTCATAAACATGGAGACTATGGTCCTATACCAGTTGTTCTTCATCTTTTCCATTACAACCTGATCAGAAATTGGAAGAGAAGGACTTGAAAAACAATACAAGAGAGAATCCTTGAGATGGGAAAGATTTAACAAAGTGCAGAAAGAATCTAGAACCCTCTTTCCTGCAACTCATTTGAATTTTTCCTATTTTAATATTTAGTTCACAACTCACCCAAGCAGGAATGTTGACAGTAGTGATTTTATCCATTGTTGGGTCACCCACTGATTTCTCTCTCAGGAACACAAATTTCTTTATGGTGTATGCAGACACCATTGTGCCATTTTCCACCATCGTAACATTGTCTTTATACCTGTATTCTCTGTGAAAATTCCATTGAGATGTTTTTTTATTATTTGGAACAACCAGAATCAGACTTACATACCAAACAAATGTCAGGGCCATAAAATGCTCTGACTCACTTCTGGCTGGATGGACTTTCAATTTTTAGTTTTAATAGTAGAACAAACAATGAAATTTAAGACCTTGATATGTTCTTAAAGTGTTTAAACTTGTGTGTTTTTACATATTCCAATAAGAGTTCCATGGCTACCCAAAGAAAAGTTTCATAAATACAAGGTAAGTTAAAATTTACCTTTGATTAGGCTGCAAACAAAAAAAAAAAAGGCGCTCTACAAATCATGGTGGTAACTTGTGGTTGTATCCCACCTGTATGTGTAGGGTCCAATCTGTGTGACTTCTGGTTTGGCACCGGTGAGGCAATCTTCAGCATTGGTCAAATTAAAGAAGAAGAATTCAATGAAAACAGGGGGAGGATTTTTCCAGGACTCAAACACACGGCTGCCCTCCACTAACACAATCTCCTGTTGATACAAAAAATACATCTATTAGGTTATATTAATTAAATTAAGAAATTACAGATTGTGACTGATTGATTTATCCCATGACAACACTAGGTTAAACACAGCAAGTGTGCAACTTTTAACACGATGTAAAGGATTTATTGTTAATGCTCTGGGTTAAACATCCCAGGATAGCTTAAGTGTTTTTGTCGACCACCGAGAGTCTCCAAGCTGGTTTTCCAGAAACCCTGCCTTATCTGCTGCTGATTACCTGGATCAGGTGTTTTCAGCCAATAGGAAGGTTTGAGCATCAGACAAGAGCTCGCTCCAGGCATTCAAGCTGCTCTTAAAAGACACGTGGTATAGAGTTCTGAAGTTGCAAGCAGGTTTTACCTTCTTCAGTCGGTTTTCCATTAACTTGGGAAAGACTCTGCCCACGAAGAGGCCAATCCCAACGGTCAGCAGGGTTCCGCAGATGCCTCCCACCACGTAGAGCGCGTAGGACCTCCGTCTCATGATTCCAGGTGCTGGCAAACGAACCGCAACAGATGAGACTTGCAAGGGGGACGTTAATGCTCCACTTCTTCTCTTCACACAGTAAAGAAAATTCTGACTTTTGTATTAATTTTTATTTCATATATGTTTTAATTTAAAGGAAAAGCTGAACAGGAATTATAACAATGTCACTAACCCACTCACAACTGAGTAAAAGCAACTTTCTCAACACTGTTCTTTTTAATTTGCTTACAGTGAAGCAACGCCCTCCACCAAGCCTCACCCCTCGTTTTCTATTCCCTTTTTTTATTTGGCCATTTCACACAAACATTGTCAAAAAAAAATGCATGAATACGTTTGAAATTTAGGGGTGTTGCCATTAACTCAATTGCACAGGGGGCCAAAATCTGATATTTTTGACATAATATAAAATACAAGGAGTAACATTCAAAAATAAAATCAACTTTACTTGTATTTTGCTCTCCATAAAAACCTATCCTGTTAATATTATGCCAATATGAAAATGCTGCATAACAAATGGTTATGGTCCACCACCATGTTTACTGATGAGTGACAGTCACCTTCCAGAGAGGAAATGATCAACATTGCTGGAGAAGGTGGGGTGATATTGTAGTTCCTGAAAATTGTTTGTCTCGGGGTGTGGTGCAATGGTCAGATAAGCAGATTTTTAAAAAACAAAAGAGGAACAGTGTACAGAGAAGGAGCACAAAGAGGAAATTGATTCAATGAACCGTGGTGACTGCAAAGTGGATGAAATGGATATAATCTGTTTGCAACTCTGATAGTACTAAGAAGGACGCCAAAAAACAGCCTTTTTCAATTGCTATTTAGATTCTGATTTCAGAATGTTAGAATAAAAGGAGGGAATTGTTAACACGTTGAAGGTTTCTGTGATGATTGTTATATTTTTCTGCATAGCATCTGCTGGAAGAAAAAGTCTGTAAAACCAGAGGGAGTCTGGAATACAAGCAAGTAATGAATTTATAGTAACAAAATTACTGAATTTGTATTCAATTATGAAGAATATAAAACTTTATTTCTGATGTGCAGCCTTTGGTTGGCAATTCCTGCATCCCCAAAAGTACCTATGCAAAAGCTTTTATTTATGAAACCTCTCATGTTTTTCCCCATCTCTTTCTTATGACATTTTACATAGGGAAAATTGCACACCTGCTGAGGCCGTCCTTTTGGTGTAAAAGATGTGTACTGAGCCCACTGCTCTTCACATCAGGAGACAAAATGAAATAAGTCAGGGAGACTAATGACCCAGCCCTGTCAGAGTTAGCAACTTCCTGCTAAGGGGTAAAAGACACCTAAAGAAACCAGCACCAACTCTCGCCTCGCTGTC
The DNA here is from genome assembly GCA_003999625.1 of Oryzias javanicus. Lineage (NCBI taxonomy): Eukaryota > Metazoa > Chordata > Actinopteri > Beloniformes > Adrianichthyidae > Oryzias > Oryzias javanicus. The sequence continues at coordinate 18,692,926 of CM012448.1, read as the reverse complement.
TTAAATAGGCAGCAGTTGCCAATTAAGGGACATTGGCCACACCTGCCAGGTGAGCCAAAGGACTGGATGGAAAAAAGGTCAGGCTTACATTTGGGTTACATTATTTACCTCAGTATTAAGTTCTGCTTAACTGGAGCCCTTTGACTACATGTGTAGAGGGTTAGCCCAAATATTAGCTCGGGTCTTGGGACGTTAAAGACCCACTCTAATGAAAATTGTGATTAAGTGATTTTAGTACGAGTAGTAAACCAGATATCACCACGTTTTAACACAAAACAATCATAGAGTTGCAAACAGGTTTTATTTATTCATCTACAATTATGGTAAATGGCGTATACTTGTTTAGCACTTACTACCCTCCTTCGAGGGCCCGAAGCGCTTCACAGTCACAGACCCATTCACCTATTCACACACACATCCATACACTGGTGGTGGCTCCGCTGCCGAACCTCCCACCAGAGGCAATTTAGGGTTCAGTGTCTTGCCCAAGGACACTTCGACACATGGGGGGGCAGGGAATCGAACCCACCATCTCCCGATCATGAGACGACTGCACACACGGTAGGACCACTTCATCCACTTTGCAGTCACCACGTGTCATAGAATCCATTTCCTCTTCGAGCTCCTTCTCTACACTGTTCTTCTTATGTGTGTGTGTTTTTTTTTTAAATGCTTTATTGACCATTGCTCCACACTCTGACACAAAGAATAATTTTCAGGAACTACAATATCACCCCACCTTCTTCAGCAATGCTGATAACCATCATTTCTGTCCAAGATGACTCATCAGTAGACATTATGGTGGACCATTACTTCATCGTCCAGGTCACATGGTCTTGCGCCCACTACACATGTTCACAGGGGTGTCTTGGAGTCAGTGGAGTCACCTGCAATGGTTGTCTGGCTTTTCAGTCAAAGTGGTGGAGTCAGTTGTGAATGGTTTGTATGGAAGCCCTAGTACCCCTCACATCTGGTAAACAGACCTTCAAAACATTGTGACATTTCCAAAACGAAGCTTCTAAAGGAGGAAGTGCTGAAGATCACCTTCCACAGGGTTCACCAAATCAGAGGAAGGAGATGTGACAACCAGCGTCCACGACGAATCATTGCAAAATTTGAGCATCACGGGCAAAAAGAGCTTGTGAAAAGCTGGTGTTGGGAGCTGAAGAGAACACAATTCAGTGTTAAAGACCAGTTCCTGGCAGAGATCCTTCAACGCAGGAAGATGTCTTTCCTGCTGAGGAGGAAGCACCTAACCGCCGGTGTTCTAACGATCTGTCCAACCTTGTGAGATTTTCCTGTCCGTAGCACAAAATGATATATATAGCGATCCAAATGTCCTACCTTACCAGATTATCCTACCCACTGTATATAAATGAACACAAAGTTTCAATATGGGGGGTGTTAGTAAAGAATTATGGTAGGAGTGGGAAAGAATCTGCGAGGTCTTTCAAATTGAATGCTCCAAGTGCAGAATATGAATTTATGCTGGATCTGAACCACTATGCCAAAGTTAAATTTATATTTCGTTCCATGGTTACATAATTTGGTTTGAAAAAAGTAGGGTTGCGGATTTTAAAACGTTCACTGCTTTAGACAGAGGCATTGTGCAGGCACTGGTCTGCAGTGTGAAACTAGAAGTCCCAGAAGTTAAGTAATGAGCTCACCTAAAAGTCCAGAGCTAAGCTGACAAGTGTAGCATTTTATTATTTATTTTAAAATGTGATTCTTTGACTTTGGGTAAAATAGGCCATTTAATAAACTTTGAATAGTCCTTGATTATTATAGATGGACTTTAAATTAAATCTACTTGATAGTAATTATGAAAAATTTTGTGTTTGAAATTTTTGTGAGTGACTGTGAAGTTTTTTTTTTTCCATGAACATCACAAGAGATGATATGGGTACGACCATTGATATGTATTATTTTATAAGATTATCCAGTCAATAAGGTGTGACAGACTACTTTTCCAGAGCTCAGTGCTGCCATCAGGTGACCAGGATCTGCAACAGCAACACCTCAAGTACACTCGGCTTGGTAAGATATATCCCACAGATGATACTCAGGGAAATAAATGTAATCCCAGACACAACCTCACTTGCTAACTGCTTTTTATTTTTTTTATTAATCTACCAAGTAATTTTAAAATTTCACATTTGTTTATAATAATCATCTTAAATATTTCAGGTTCAGACCTATATAGATAACAGTTAAGGTCCATTTTCTTGTTGTATAGGAAAAACAAGGAAAACTCCTCATTTAATTAAAAAAAACACGTCTTCTAAATATATTTAAAAATGATGATTAAATATACTTGTATTTATTATAAAATAAAATATATTGCTTTAAATGTTTAATAAATGTGAGAAAAATCACAAACACAGATCAACTCAAGCTACTTTTTATTTCTGTGTGCAGATCAAAAGTAACATTTCAAAACAGGTGAACAGTCAATATACTTGGTGGTTACAGTGGCAGCAAAAAAGATGACAGCGTCGATTGAAATGTGACACTAAAGAAATCCAGTCCTAAGCTTGTAAGGATTTTCTGTTTTGGTTTCATCAATGTAACAAAATAATTTATTCCCTTCAAAAAAAAAACAACTACAGACATTGCATAACACTGTCTTTTAACATACAGTATGAGACTGAAGCTACAGCTTCATTCACAAATAGAAAACAACTACATTATAAAAGCTCATGGATTTCTTTTAAGCCCTCAGTTTAATTATTGTACATGGGGAATTTTAGTATGCACGAACAGATAACACAACAAGCATCTCAACCGTCTGATATATATACATACACATGGATTATTACAGAGCATTTAAGAATCTAAATCACAGATGAAGTGCTAAAACACAGTATCAGAGCACAGAATCATATCAGTCATTTTTTTAGGGAATATATGGCACTTTGACCCTGCAGGCTATACAAAAAAATAACTTTAGTCACATCTTTTTTTTTCTTGGCATCTGGATGGAAACTTTTCATCATAAAAATAAAAGTAAAGCAGTAACACTGGTGCATGTTTAAAAAAACATATTCTGAATATTTCTATCAGTTAGTGGAAGCATATTAAAGACACACGTAATGTCTTATAAACTACAAAGTGTTAGACTCAAACTTCACTTTAGCGTCTCTACATAAACATTTACAAAAAGACTCCAAATGTGTTTTTCCTTTAGAAAAAACATGAAAGTATCTAAATATACATTGTTTTGCTTGACATTCATCCTCATCATGTTTAGCTTACACACTCAAACGAATGCCAAGACTGCTAATGGACGAAATGAATCCAATTTCTTATGCAACATTACATTTAGCCTGAAATTCTTAGGAACTGTAATACTGAATTGATTTAAAAAAAGGAAAGTTTGAATTGTTTGATTTTTTTTGCTGGTTTTACAACGTATAACAGCAAACACAGGCACCCTGAGAGTGACATATAACACCTAAAAATGAACAATTAAATTCCTCTGTGCCTCAATTACTAAGCGTACGAGCCTGTGGGAGAATTTATTAAAACAAAAATATTTCAATCAAAGTCAAGAGTTCACCAGATATAAGGAAAACATATCGCTCAGATATGTTCTGCTCCAACGGTTCTGCTCTATAGGCACGGATGAAACATCTGGAGCTCAAGGCACTATGCAAATATTTAAAAATCAAAGGAACTCTGTAGCAGAAGCGGAAAATTCTTGAGTGGGATTTGAAGAAACTTAAAGTGGGCGACAGGACATTTGGTGCACAGATTACAGGATATTTGCATTCAATGGGGAATCAAAACATTTCAAATCAGAATAGTACAATATCTGAAAGTCAATGTCAATTCTCTGACTAAAGAAAATGAATTTGAAAGATAATGTTGCTCTATGCAATTTAAACGAATTAGCTTAAATAAACTGATTGACGGCAATGCGTTTATGCCACAGTGCACACGTCTTCTCTACTGCAACTTGTCAGGTTGCTTTCCATTAAAATGAAACAACAAACAGCAAGACCCAGCCACCAGGAGGCAGCTATTAACAGAAAAATGTCAGGAAGAACTTCTAAGGAATCTTAGATAAATCAAGTTGCCATTTGTAGTCCTTCCTATCACGTTTTTTTGCTGCTTTACTTCTTGAAATGATAGAAAATAATCAAAATTAAAAGCTTGAATTTCATAAGATTCTCTTAAAACTGCAGCAAATGTGTCCAGAAACTGCTGAGGCAAAAAGGATTTCCTCACCTTTGTGAGGATCCTTACCTGGACATCTTTCATTTCGATACAAACGCATAAATACTTTCTGGTCACTTCAAGCATGTTAGATCGAGCCTAACAGAAAAGCACAACTGGAACATACCACTGCACTTACGAATATTTTTCACATCCTTCACTAACAGCAGGTAGTACAACATTGGTGAAACTGAAAAAAAAAAAAAGAAAACATTCACGTCCCCGCCCCGAGTCGCTCCTCTCCCTCAACTTCAGGCGTCCACTTTTTCTGTCAGACCGATGTAGGTTCCATTTTGGGGATCTTCTTTTTCTTTGTCACCGACGGGACAGTAGGATGTGTCATCGTGATTGGAAGGCTGCTAAGTAAGGATTGAAAGGAAAACATCACTTCTGTCCCTTCCATTAAAGTCCTTCCTTATGTGAGTGTAACATTTAAGTTCTAGTTCCGTCTTATGTAAATGCATTAAAACCAAAAGTTTGTCGTGTGCAAAGAGAAATATGAAATGAAATGGTGCACAAAGCAAATAAATGTAAAAGCTGCAAAGCAACCCCAAAGACTTACAGCATAGTGAGCCTTGGTAAACACAATGCGGTTAACGTCATTCTGCAGAGATATACAGCCATAAATGCATGCACAATGCTGGTTAAAAACACTGGTTCAATTATGAGAATTAAAACAAATGACGTATTAGATCAAGGAGACAGCAAGTTGTTAGGATCAAATAATAAGAGGGTTCATACCTTCTTTTGATGGGCCCGAAAAAGAAGGACAATCAGGATGACGAGCATGATGCCTCCTAGTCCCACGATAAAAAGTGCAAAGTTGGACACCACGTCAGAAATTACCAGCAGCTTTTTAAGTTTGGCTGCAGATGCATCATCGATCACCACACTCTGTGTTCAAAAGACAAAGACAAACATCTGTTAGATTTCAGGTTGTGGTTTCCGCAGTGTTTAAGTCCCACTCCGATCATCTTTTGATCCATTTTCAAAGAATTTTCAGTGATCTTTTAATTATGAATATGCCGTTTTTTAGGCTAAATTAAAATCCCCAGTCAGTTTCTAGGACATAGTGGCAGGAGTTCATTGCAAATTTATAGCTATGACTGATAATTTATTAATATCAATCATGTGTATCTATCTACAGTTATTAAATACTGCAGAGTAGCGTGAAACTATGATACTTCCACCACCATGTTGAAGAGGAAAGACAAACTTTTTAGAAAGCCAAGATAAAGCTAATCTGTTCCACAGGATATTTCTAAAAATATCTTTAATCCAGGCTTGCATACTTTGTTCTCCTGAGTTTCCTAATCTTCTCATTAATGAGTCGAAAAATTGAGGCAATCCCTTGACGTTCCCCTTTTTTCATGAATTAACTGGTGGAGTCCCACTTTAATGTATTTTTTCTTTTCCTTGTACAAAACAGGGACATTTTAAATAGAACTGCTAACCTTATTGTTGAAATATAATTTCTGTTTAGATTTATTTAATCAAATGTCTCATCTAATATTGTTTCTCTTACTTTTCTCAAGTAATTTCACCAGCTTTTATGCATCCATGTGCTTAAGATTAAAGATTTTAAAACACAATTAAAAATAATTTTTTTAGAGGAAACCTTTACTTTGGAAAATGTTACCTTTTGTATAGAAAGAGACAGTATTTAAAAAATGTTTGAGATAAACTAAAGTGCTAAATTTACCAAGATTAAATGTTTGCTCTCTATGTATCACCAGCAGTGAAATAACTCTTGCACAAATATATTTTTTTATGTTTAAAATCCTTTAAGCGAGTCACTCTGGCAGCTTTTGCCACAGTTCCTCAGCTAACATGATCCTCTTTTAAATGTCCAATTCTCACAGAACAGTGATGCCTGTTTATCTAAGGGAAAAAGAGGACAGGGAGGGAAAAACAACTCAAATTGTCATGAGAAACATGTTTTGTGTTTTGTGACAGTACTTCTCTTGGTTTATTTTGTTTGGTGAGAAATTCCACAACATCAAGTAAATAGACACAAAACAAAGTACAGTCTGCCAAGTCTTAACTTTGCAGGGTAACATTTGAGCAAACCTGTTAGAATCTGTTATTTTGAAAGGACACTGCGTTCTGTTGGTCTGGATCTGAAGCAGCTCACAGATGCACAAGTCAACAATCAAGGTCACTCAGCCGTAATCTATTCCCAAACCTCAGCATGAAATGTAAAAGCAGCAGGGCCTATTTAATTATAAAAGGTCTTTAATTTTTACAACAGAGTATTAGGGCTAGCAAAAAATTGTAAAAATACAAGGTCTTAATTTTATGAGAATAAAATTGTAAATTATAAGAAAAATGTCTGAATTTCATGAGAATTGAATTTATAATTTTTAATTAATCTCTAAGGAGAAAAATGTAATTTTACCAAAATAAAATCATAAATTCATGAAAAAAAAGTTTTAATTTTATGAGAAAAAAAGTTGTAAAAATATGAGAAAGAAGTCATACTTTTACAAAAGTAAAGTAATACATTTTCAAGGAAAAAGTTTTAATTTTATGAGAGTAAAATGGTAAAATTATGTGGAAAAAGTCGTAATTTTACAAGAATATTGTCATAAAATTATAAGAAATAAGCCATAATTTAACCAAAATTAAGTCCAAAATTTATTTAAAAAACAACATACTTTTATGAAAAAAAGTAAATTATGAGGAAAGAGTCGTAATCTTATTTTTATGTGAATAATGTTGTGATTTTATGAGAACAAAGCCGCAAAATTATGAGAAAAAGCTTTGCAAATTTGGTAATCCGGTGCTGATTAAAAAAATCAAAATTTTGTTTATCTTAAAAAAACAATTGTCTTTTCAAAAATATGAAATAAAACTCTTAACTACATGAAGAAAAAATGTATAAAAATGTTCAAATAAAACTATACATTCTATAACTTTATAGTCAAATTTTGTCAGTGCATCTATTTTAGTGTGTCTCACCTCATTGATGAACATAACTGGAAAGACCGTCTCATTCAGGTTTCTTGTTTCACTGGACAGAATACAGTGAAGGAATCACAATCAGAACACAAACCTACTGAAAATAAATTCTAGGACGTGTCTGAAAACAAATACTCACGGGAATCCAATGATTCTGTTCATCAAGATGTTAACCTGTGCTCTTTTGCTCGCACGCACAATCACTCCAGTGGTCTGCCAACATATATTCAAGTACATGTTTATAATGCAAGCGTAGGGAAATTGTATTCATTGCCATAAAATGTGGCGTTAACATTTCCAATTAAATCTGCAATGACAACTTGTGTTCCACTAGGTGGTGCTGCAGTACAACTGTTTTCCTTTTTCAATGACTTTCACATACATCTCTGTAGAAGTGAAGTATAGTTACTGAAAGTCGTTTGATTTGCTCACCGGGTTGAGGTCTAAAAAGGTCTGGTGATGCTCCCTGTTAGGAGACATTCCTTTAATGCCGTCAATATATTTGTCCTCAGCCAGATAGAAGTGAGGAAAAGAGGCGACCACGGGGGCACCTGCAAAAAAAGGAAGGACATCAATTCAATGAAACTGTTGTGGTACATCAAAATCAAGATGTTTAGGGATACTATGAAGTTACTTGTCTCAGTTACTCAGTTATAGGTATTCAAATTTAAGTATGTAAAGAAGTACATAAGTAACTTTTCCTTGAATAGCACTTTATCCAGAAGGAATCAAAAAGTACGTTACAGTGCAGGTCAAAACTACTTAAAATACATAAAACATAAAATGAAACAAAAAACTCAGGTGTTAATATTATGTGGCCATAAGTGACTTTCAGTGTTTGGATTTATAATGCTTTGGAAAGTTTAAGAAACATAAGAAGTAGGATGTACTTTTAAGCCATTTTAAAAAAAAAATGATATCCGTAAGGTTTTTAGATATCATTCTCCTGAAATATCAAAATGTATAAGATAATACTTTATTTTGCCTTGTACAATGATGGAGAGATCTTTCTAAAAACTTTACGAGAGGATCAGGGAGCGACCTTTTTATAGTCGTGCTCAGTGAATGGGCTATTTTATCCTGACAGTCAAAGCTGTCTGTCTCAGTCAATCATTTTCTGTGTTTGAAGTCCCCTTTGTCAAGATTTTTCCATTACAGTTACAACTTCTACCAGCAAGGTTTCGCTGACCTCTGGAATCCCTCAAGGTTCCATTCTTGGGCCAATTACTGTTTTGATTTACACTTATTGCCAATAGGTTCACTTATTGAAAAACTCCATCTTTCATGCTTCTTGTTTTTCTGTTTGACCCCAATGCTCTTCTATTTGTGACTGTTCTGTGGACATTAGGACGAGGGTCAGAATTTTCCACCCTTGTATAAAAGCAAAACTGAGTGAATTATATTTAGCCCTAATCCACTTGACATTGTACTTGATCTTGGCCATCTTGTTCACTACAGTAATTCACTTTGGCGTAACAGTGGAAGGGTGAATTTGGTTTGACTCTTTTTTTTTTTTTTTTTAATAATAATCAGATTATTTTATACTTAAGAGGTGTTTCCGGGAAGCACTTTTCTCTGCTGTAAACTGCTGTCAGTGCAATATAAGTAATTTTATTCACCAGCTTTCGTGATGTTTTTAATGACCAAATCAATCAATTTTAGGAACTTCTAAAAAACTTTAGAAGCACTTTGACCTTATTTTACCTTGTTTTTAGCTGCTCTAGCTTATCTACTCTGTAAGTATTAGTTTAATCATGCTCTTTTCCAGTTTGATCACAAAACTATTTTTACACACTGACTAGAAAATATAGCATTTTGATAAAGAAGGCAAGCTTCCAACTCATGTCAAATATAACCAGGCTGTGATTAACATCTTGAAAAAATACCCTTGAGGAGGAAAAGTGTAGAGACGTAATCTCAAGATCTACATCCCACACAAACAATACAAGCCAATAGATCAGCAGAAAGTGCACTAATGCAAACAACAAAGGAAAGTCAAGATGAAGAATTTTCCAATTGTAGAGAGTTCCTTCCGCATATTGTAAACAGGAGCCACTTAGCTAATGTTGCCTCGATAAGGACGCATTAGCCGAGAGGAGCATCTTTGAAACAATTCTTGATTTATAGATGTAAACAAGACACGAAAAAAAGAGAGAGAAAAATCAGTGTTTGAGATGGTAATGAAGTGGGGCAGAGGTGACAGATTTCCTTCAGTGCTGTTTGGCAACAGATGCTAGACGAAAACACCCGCGGTCACCTGAGAGGCTGCCCACATGACAGCCTGCAGGGTTGCTGGAGGACAAACACGCTCACACATTTATAACATTGTGGTTACAAGTGACCTTAACCACAACAATTTCCCCCTGAACACCTTGTTCCTTTGTGTTCAAACTGTTCTGGTTGTTTTGGCTTTTCTGCTTTTTCATTGTTAGGAAAAAGTAACCTCTTTGGACCATTAATAAAGCAACAAAGATACAAACAAAAATAGTGTATTTCACATATTTTAATGGTTGAAACATTAATCCACTGCAAAAGAACATTCTATTGTTAAAATTGTTTTGTCCTTTTTTTTTAAATGGCAGAAAAGGCTCAACTGTTAGCAAATAATATGCAAAAATTAGTCAAAACAGGGTGCTGCTCTCCAATTTAAGACATGCAAATCTTGGTAAACGGCAAAGATTAGGAGACACGAGGGGCAACTGGGCTGGGAACCCAGGTGCTGAGATAAAGCCTGAACACAGTCAAGGGCAGAGTCAGGTGATAGGAATTACAGCCACTCTCCCCCGCCCTCCTTTGTGCAGTTGTGGTCAGATGACGCTTGAGGTGAGAGCTTGGAGAGCTCTGTCACATGGGTCATTTAGAGTGGTTTTAGTAATACTGAGAGAGTTTTAAGAAAAAACGTGAATGGCATAATAATTGGTAGAGTCATTGAGTGACCTTAAGATCAGGAAGCAACAGAAAGTTACCTTTACGACACGGGCTGACTTTGAGGACCCCGGTTCCCAGGCACTCCTTCTGAGAGACGCAGAAACCTTCATTGTCTGCGTTCTCCTCCTTGCTGGCGAAGACAGAGCGCGGTGGGGAGAAGCGGTACGCCGGGATTCCTTTTACCTCAACCTCTTTTTCAAAGTCCATGTAGATTGTCCTGAAGGTCCAACCAACAGAAACAAATCACATTTGTGGCTTTGTCATGATTGAGTCTACACACACAAATTAACTTAAAAACTCCTTGCTATTTCTGTGGAAAGGTACTGAAAAACTGCATTAATTATTAACATTAACATTACTAACAAAGCCTGAAAGTAATTTCCTTTTTTACTGTTATACTGTGTTCTTTTTCCAAAACTTAATGAAAAGTTTGTCTCGTTCTTTGATGTGCCTTCATATTCAATTGGTTAAAGAAATAATTAACCTGGGCAGTTAATCACAAACAGTATGTGCCTAAACAACAAGGGAACATTTACACTGTGAAACATCTTCAAAGCACCAAAGGCACACAACACCCTTAAAGACTTTAGGAACTGAGAATTTCATTTAGTGATGTTTGAGGTTAGCTCTTTGTCTTGTGATGTTTGAATCATGGAAATGTGCAATCATGTTGCCATTTTCCTTGACTGTAATTCATCCATTCATCTCATTACAGATTATGTGTGGGTTCAAAACACAAAATTAGCGTCCTCTAAAATAATAAAAAAAAAGAAACTCAACAGTTCCTCCATTGACATCCTTGTTCTTGTAAGAGTTCATACCAAAGACTTAAAAATCCCACTCCAGTCATCTTTTGGGCTTTTGTAAAAGTGATCCCAGTGACTTATTTTATTTTGATTATGCCTATTTTAGGCAAAGTAAAAAATAAGTGTTTTCTAGGACATGGTTTCTACGAAGTAACAGTCAGAAATTCACCTCTCCCACTAGCTTACAGCCCCTCACACTCCCAATAGTGCAACAAAAAAGGTGAGAAATATCAGAGTTATCCAGTTGTGCAGTTTAGTGCCAGATGCCACCTCAGACGAGGGGAACTATCTATCTACAGTATATGATCTGGATCTTTTGGTCTGCAAGTGCAGAGCAGGGAGCTTGTGGCCTCACGATACGTGACAACTACAAGCTTTTTCCAACTGCATTTTTTTTGTCTGCACAACAATTTGAATAAAGAAATATTAAAAGTTTAATTTCCTTTACATATGTCTTCCATCATCACAAAAATGCCACAAAACAAGTTAAAACACCAAAAACGAGATTTTCATTGGGTCTTCAAGGAGGACAGAGAAATAAGCAGAAACATCAAAGCATTGTGCTGTAATGGTAGAATGCTCTAAATTAGAAATGTACACAGCTATTCTCATAACGAATGATATCCTATAACTGTTAACTTTAAAGCTGCTTGAGCTTCAGATACAATCTTAACTACCTTTTTTTTTTTTGAGGAAGGAAAAAGGATCTCATTGACTTTCCACCATGAGGGAAACTCATTAAAGCAGCAAAAACATTGTCCTATAAGAGGCCGATTGTTGTTTCAACACAGACAGGAAATTGGTAGAGATGCAGTTAAGGAGCCTTTTAAATATGGCTGAAGACAAAAAAAAAACAGTCTGTTTAATTGTTAATAGTATTTTAAATTGTATCTTAAATTGCGAAGATTTTATGGTGCGTTTCAAGTTTCCCCTTAAAGTACGCCAATTGCAAAAACGTCTATAATTATCTACTAATGTTTGTTCTGCTTCAAGAGCTCCCTGCAGAATTGTGAGAGAATTATTTTTGGTCAGCTGTTTGGCCAAGCAGCAGAATCAAGGCAAAAATCCATGGAGAAATGCCTTGCTGACCAAAAACAACACAAACAATTTTCTCACACTAAATAGTTTTGAACAGACTTACAGGGGAATACCATAAAAACTGATGAGACAGAAGTTTTAAAAAAGGTGCACGACCTGTTACATCTAGAGCAACGGGTGATGGCAAGGGAATCCCAACAATCCTAACAAAGAACAAAGCATTCTATAGACTGTCTGCCAACTTTCAGGGTGAATATGGAGCCCACCAGTTAAGGATCGGCACTATGAGGACCTTTCCCTTGACCTTTGTGAGAGGAGCCAAGAAAGGGCCTTGTATAGCTCAACAATCAAACACACGGAAAAGGCTCTGAATTTTACTGCTTGTGATCCAAAACCTACATGACCTTTAAAAACAGATGGCCAGTAAAAGAGTTTTATTCCCAGCTACAGTACTGGAAAAAAAGCATATTTTACTGTGCTAGTTTATACTTATTGATTCAGATGTTTCAGATCTCAAAACAAGTTTCACTAGTACAAAAACATCGCCCAAAATAGCACTTTCAACCAAACCATGCCGTCCATGTACAATGCTCCGCCCTACGTTGGCAGATCCCTAACGGTATTAAGTTTTTCTTATATGAAGGGATTCTAGGAAAGATTAAAAAAATGAAGACTTGTTAGAATCTACTAAGAACTACAACCCTTTTATTTATCTTAATTGGGCTTTATGGGCCAATATAAACAAACGGATAAGCCTTGAACTATTGGAGAACTTTTACAGGAGTGAGCACCTCTAAAATGACAAAGAATATAATAACCACTCAGAAGTTGTTAAGGTTCCAGAACAACCCCTAAAGAACTGAAAGCCTAATTTCTTTAACACAAATAAAAACAAACATATTGGAATTGAAAGTATTCATGTGATTGCAAACCAAAAAGAGCAGAAACACTTGTCTCAGACTTAAAAAAAAAAATCTTGATCGTATCAAAATTTCTCTAGCCCTTGAAGCTATATTGTAGAGTCCAGATTACACCACCCAAGTTATCCCTCCTATGACAAAGGTGGACAAAAGTGGACAAGATTTCATGTCTGCCACAGACACCAGTGGAGAAGATCAAAAATAAATGAATAAAAGGGTTAAGGGCGCAGTCTTGTGGGTTTCAGATGACCCCACTCCCAACATAAACATACCTAAGATAGCACAAGGGCTAGGACTAGGGTGTGTAACTTGTTGTATCTGGAATTAAGCTAACACAGCAGTTCATAGAAGAAAACTATCATGTCAGTCAAACCCGGTGCAGATGGTGTGATAGTCTGGGACTGTTCGCCTCAAAATCTGAAGCCAAAACTAAACAAATCATTATATCTAAATATGATCTGGAAAGTCTGTAACCTAGAACCCACAACTGCTGCCACACCTAGAAATCGCACAAGCAAAAAAAAAAAATTAATAAAGTAATTTTTATCTAAAAAAGTCCAATAAGTTCAAACAAATGTTCAAAAGAATCAAACCAAAGTCCTCTATGATCTTTGAAGGAATCACTGACAGTTGCCTGAAACACAATAAAGTGATAAAGTGTAGGACTACCCAATAGATAAAATGGTTTCACTCAAAGATATATTTTATTTCATAATTAGAATTCTTTAAATGGTGTTAATAAACAAAAAATACATTCTTACATTATGCTTTTTTGTTTAGAAATCACATATCAGTGGTGTGGACATGTTTGTATGAAAGGACAGCATATTTAATTGCTTCCTTAGTAAAGTAAGGGCAAAAGCACAGGAAATATGGGAGGCGGGCTCCTCTATGGTCACAATAGCAAAGGAGTGATGACACCACTGGCGAGGGAGTAAGTGGGGGAAAGGGTTTGGTAAATATTTAGGTGAAAGGTTTTGGCTTATACCCAGTGTCAAAGGTACTCCAAAGCTCTTTAGCAGATTTCGTTAAAACTTTGTAAAAGGGAAGTCTGTATGTGTGAACAGAACATATATATATATATATATATATATATATATTATATATATATAAAAAGAACTCTTGATTTGTGATTAAAAAAAAGTGCTAAAAAAAAATCAACTGAAAACACCAAAGCACAGCGCTGATTGTATGACATGTTATCTCCCACAATTTTATTCCGACATCCTCTGATTGTCTGTCCGCTGAAGCATTTTTTTTTTCTGCAAATGACACTTGACACACAGCTCAGGAACAAAAAGGACCACAGTAAATATACATCACCCGTGATAGGGTTTGTTGGTGGTCAGAATCTTTAGATAAGAATTCAAGATATGCTGAGACTGTGACCATTGTCTACAACAGATGTGACACCCTGAACCCCTGACTGTCAGGGAATGGGCTGAAAATAGACAACAGCCGGAGCCTGGCTAATTTAAAGGAGACCGAGCTTCATTTTTTGTGTTTTTTAAACTAAAAACCTTACCACAATGCTCCATGTTTACATTACACACAAAAGTCAAAATCAAAATATAGAATGTTTGTAATGTTTCGCCTGATTTAAGGCTTTGGAATGTTTTTTGTCTATGTCTCTAAAATCATCATGTTTGATTTGGTAACTTTTTACTGAAGGACATATGATGCTTAAAAACATGGATTTATTAAAATGCCATCATGGAAAGTGCAAAGAAGACAAAGTCTAATTTATTTTCTCACCCCATAAAGAAGCTTATACCATGCCGCAGTGGATGCAGTTTATGTTTTTCTGAACAGAAGCTTAATTGTTAAACTGTAGCACCTCTTCACTGCAGACATCAATATAAAATTGGATTTGGCTTCTTCTTAAAGTCCCAATCCAATCATCTTTTGATCTATTGTAAAAGTGTGTTCCCAGTGACCTTTTGATTATGCTGTTTTCAGCCAAAATTTTAAAAACCTATGTTGTTAACTAGGACATAGTTTCTGCAGAGTATCAAAAGTTTATTGGCAATTTGCAGAACTGTTACCGCAAAGTCAGCCCACCCCCATTTCCCATCACCCTTCTGTTTACCCCAGGGGTGTGGGTTTTCCAGAAATCCTGCCTTAACTGTCACAGTTAGATCAAGTGTGTTCAGTCAATAGTTGCTTAAATAGCAGGTTGGTTGTTAAACATTTGGGTCTTCAAACCCTGGAGTTTGACCCCCCCTTGTTTACATGTGGAGTAAGCCTGTCCCTCCTTCCCATCATCCATCTTTTTACACACTCTCCCACTAGCTTACAGCCCCTTACGACTCAAAAATAAAACAAAAATGGCGAGCAATATCAGAGCTCTCTAACCATACAATTTTGAGCCAAATGCCAGCTCGGAAGAGGAAAACAAAGATGTACATGGATCTATATGTCTACAAGTGGATGCATCGGAATGGAGCAGAGCAGGGAGCATATGGCCTGCTGACTGTAGCTTCTATGTCTCTACTACAATCTTTTCCAACATTTTTTCGCAAGGTCCTAATTCACAACAATTCGAATAAAAAATTGCAAAGGCTTTATTTAGAAACTCAATTTTAAGCTTCATTTTCTTTGCATTTGTCCTCCACTATTAGAAAAATGCCAGGCGAACATACTAGAAACACAGTTTTCTTTAAATATTTTCATTAGCCAAGAGTTGAAAAAAAATGGTGAGTCTGTATGTGTGTAAGCATAGCTTTGTGTGTACTGAAGTTATATAGTGGAAAATCCGTGTGCTCTGTTATACCTAGTAAATTTAAGCTCCAAAGCAAACTGACTCCCCAAGTCCAAAGGGACGATTAACACATACAGTGTTAATGGTTAGTGCTCTCGCCTCACAGCAGGCCCTGGTTTAAATCCCAGCTGGGACCTTTCAGTGTGTTTTTCCTCTGCATGTGTGGGTTTTCTCCTGGCACTCCAGCTTCCTTCCACAGCCCAAAAATATTCCTCAATGGTTAATTGGTGACTCTAAATTGCCTCTAGGTGTGCATGTGAGTGTGAGGTCCTGCAAATGACTGGTAATGTGTTCAGGGTGCACACCGCCTGTGACCAACAGTACCAGCTAATGTTGGTCCCCGTAACCCCAAAAGGGAAGAAACAGGTTCTCAAAATGGATGATTTGTGTCAATAACACTTAAAATGAGTCCAAAAAAAAAAAAAAAATGACACTTCTAATGTAGGAATTCAAGGGATAGGAAAAAAAGATCAAAATTCATTCTCCAGTGTTTAGTCATTTTACTTTGGCTTTCATGCACGAGGCATTACAGGAACAATTATTATATTTGGTAAGATTCTGTAAAAGGTTAAAAACATTCAACAGTTTTATGTATAAAATCCAGAAGAAAAAGTAAATAAGAGATAGAAATAGAGGGAAGGTCTTGGAGTTCTGAGACATACCTGCAGAGGTCTGGAGTGAAGATATACAGGCGTTCATCCTTCTTAAGAAAAGGATGGAAACTACTTCCATCTGATCCTTCAATACGGTTACTTTTATCACTTGTCCAGAAAGTCAGCTCACTGCAAAGTATCACAAAAAAAGCACATACAAAAATGTTTTTAAAAATTTCTTAAAAAAAAAATGTCCAAGTAGTACACAAAGCCTCTAAAACTACTATGAAATAGTATAATTATAGTCATCTAATCAAAGAAAATTATGAATTTTCCATGTATAGTGTTTCCCCGCTTATTCGCATTTTGATTTTTTTTAGTCACGTGACTCTTCTGGTTCATCACAAAAACTGCAGACAACTCAAGATGAAACTTTTGCGTTCAAAGGAGGTAGTTAAGATGAAGGGTGCGCCGGCCAGGCAGCTAGGCCTCCTCCTCCCTCCGTGCCCCCTTATGGAGAAATTGCATCAGCTGACTCAGAAACAGCTAAAAAAAATCCTGATTTGCTGAATTAGAAAATTGCGTAGGATAATTACCACCCGGAGCAGTTGCTTATTATGGATGAAACCGTCAAATTCTGGAAGAAGATGGCCTCTCACACTTTTTTGATGAAGGAGGAAGCACGAGCTCCTGGTTTTAAGGCACAGAAAAAAAGAGCGACACTCCTCATCTGTGTCATAAAGTTTGCTTCTGTTCTGAATTAGAAAAGAAAAAAAAAAAACTCTATATGTTGAGCTATACTCCACCGTTCTTTAATAAATGTTTTACAAAGCATGTTTAGAAAGGTTTTTGAAGGGGGTTCCTCCGTATTTGCGGATGTCTCTGGTCTCTAACCCCTTTGTATTAGGGGGGAATACTGTTAAAACAGTAACCCCACTAATTTTAATAAAAGAATATCCTCTGTATTTACATTGAGGTCTTTTTAAATTAATGATAGGTCTGGAAGTCACACTTTAAAAAGCAGTTCCCTTTTAAATATAAGAGTAACTATAGAATCCAGAGAAGAAAAACAAATCAAATTGATATGTAAAGGGTTAATTAAGACCCCAAAATATTCAGGATTGACAGTGTCTGTGTTAAGGGAAGATGTGTTACAGGAAAACACGTGCATTATCTCCCCTTTATTCGCAGAGGTTAGGGACCAGAGACATCCGCGAATAGACCAAATCTGTGAATACGGAGAGCCCTGCCATCTTCGTCTCACCCACTGCCCACTCCCGCCCCCCACAATCGAAGAATTCCTGTTACTGATCCATACTCATCAAAAACACTTCTTATTATGCTTTGTAAAACATTAATTAAAGAACTAGAATATTGCAGCAGTGTGCTTTATGACAGATGAGGAGTGTCAATTTGTCTCTCTGTGCCTTAAAACCCTGGGAGCACGGGCTTCCTCCTTCATAAAACAAGTGTGAGAGGGCATCTTTTTCCAGGATTTGACAGTTTCATCCATACTAAACACCCGCTCCTGTTAATTATCCTCCACGATTACCAGGATATTTTTTGAGCTCCTTCTGTGTTAACAGATGCCATTTCTCCTTGGAAATCCCTGCTCCTTCGGACGCAAAAGTTTCAGACAAGCACCTTGACTTGTACTTTTTCTTAGCGATTTATACTCTGGAATGATTTATAGTCTGAAAAAAATACAGTAATAAACACCACTTGTTCATGTCTGTAAAAGATTTCAGAAGTCAACTTATTAAAAGATTTCTCAATAAAAGGAGAAAAAGGACGAGATGTTTACCTTTGACCTTTCCATGTTTTAACCCGCCCATAATCCAAGTAGTTCTGCTCTCCGGTGTGGTAAATGAATTCCCCATTATCACTGCCATTTTTCTGATTGATTTAATAAAGAAGCGTTTAGTATAATATATTTTAGAAGTTTAGAAATAAAGTCAAAACCTTCTGTTATGGGAAAGTAAAAATGTCAAGTTCTTATATTCCGTACTTGCCTTGTACATGAGGCCAAACTCCTTATCCAAACCAGGACTGTAGGCTGCAGCCTTTTGTAGAACAGCATCTTCATAGCCCCAAAGCAATTCTTGAACCGTGCGAGAGGTAAAGACACCACCTCCAAGATTTTTCATAAACATGGAGACTATGGTCCTATACCAGCTGTTCTTCATCTTTTCCATTACAGCCTGATCAGAAATTGGAAGAGAAGGACTTGAAAAACAATGCAAGTGAGAATCCTTGAGATGGGAAAGATTTAACAAAGTGCAGAAAGAATCTAGAACCCTCTTTCCTGCAACTCATTTGAATTTTTCCTATTTCAATATTTAGTTCACAACTCACCCAAGAAGGAATGTTGACAGTAGTGATTTTATCCATCGTTGGGTCACCCACTGATTTCTCTCTCAGGAACACAAATTTCTTTATGGTGTATGCAGACACCATTGTGCCATTTTCCACCATAGTCACATTGTCTTTATACCTGTATTCTCTGTGAAAATTCATTGAAACGTTTTTAATTATTGGAACAACCGGAGTAAAACTTATATTCTAAACAAATGTCAGATCAACGGCCAGAAAATGCCCTGAGTCACTCCCGGCTGGATGACCGCGTATTGATTTATAGCAACACAACTTAAAAAAGCAAACAAAGACTTGTGTGTGTACATATTTTAAGAAAAGTTTCATGAGTACTCTAAGAAAAGTGTAATAAATATGAGTTAAGTTAAAATACACCCTATTGGTTTGCAGAAAAGAAATAGGCGCTCCACAACTTGCGGTTGTATCCCACCTGTATGTGTAGGGTCCGATCTGTGTGACTTCTGGTTTGGCACCAGTGAGGCAATCTTCAGCATTGGTCAAATTAAAGAAGAAGTACTCCATGAAAACAGGGGGAGGAGGATTTTTCCATGACTCAAACACACGGCTGCCCTCCACTAACACAATCTCCTGTTAAAAAAAAAAAAAAAATACAATTATTAGAATGTTAATGATTTTGATACACTATTTAATCGTATGACAGCACTAGGTTAAACACAACAATGTGTTCAAATGACCATTATATTCATTTCAAGTTTTGTTTGGATTGTTAACTCAGGATTCAATCCGCCAACTAACTAGGTTAGCACATTAAACCGAGCTCTGATGAACACATACCTTACTCTTCTTATGCATACTCAAGTTCCTAACAAATATTTGCTGATCAACTTGACCTTTGGGACTCTGAAGGTGGGATGAATATCCCTGGGCTTCTAATTAGATGATCATTTTTCTTCAGTCAAGTCCAGCTGTTCTGTGTCACATTTGTAACAGAAAAAAATGGAAACCAAAATAGAAGTTGACTGCAGTTGGTGGTTGTAAATCAGGAAGTTTGCAGCTGTCCCTCAGCTGTGATTTCTGCATTCAAGTGTCAAAACCTCCTTGGGCAAAACATGGCATCCTTAATTACACTTAGGCCATGTCCACACGTAGCCGGGTATTTCTACAAACGCATATCTGCCAACCTCCGTTTTATAAAAACGGTTGCGTCCACACGTGATCGCTTTCAAAATAATTCCGTCCACACGTCCCCGCATACTTGCGCTGTTGGGCGATGTAATGAGCATGCCAGAACAGTAGTTGGCAGTGTTTTCCTAAAAGTCAGTGAAAATCTCCGAGCAAGAGGAAGCGATATTTGTTGTAAAATAGCCGACTGCAAAGCGCTTATTCTCCTTTGTTCCTCGACAAGAAGCAGTAATTGTGTTTGTAAAAAAAAGCAAGTATGAAGCATCTGAACCAGCGTAATAATTAACACACTCCTCGGGTCCATGCTGAGCACTGTAAACAGCGGCGCATCTATGACGTGTATGCACTAATCGTCGCAAAGAGTGACGTTTAAAAACGTAGATCTCCGGTTACGCATGTCCACACGCAGACGCGAAAACGGAGTTTTCCAAAATCTTCACTTTAGCCGGAGTTTTCCAAAAGCTCCGTTTTCAGTGACTTAAACCTTCGGTTACGTGTGGACGATAGGCCGAAACGGATAAAAATATATGCGTTTTAGCAGATACCCGGCTACGTGTGGACAGGGCCTTAACTTGTGTGTAAATGTGTGAGCACTTGTGTGATGAAAACCATTTAGTATTTGAATTACTGCTAGTAGTAGTAGTTGATATTTTTGGGGATCTAAAACAAGGTGGTGATATGCCTTTAAACCAGCCTCACTGACACACGGAAACCACTTCCTGTTTTGATCTTAAATCAAAACATACTACACGTGGACTCCTTTCTCTTCAACCAGTGCTTCCCAAGTGCTTCTTTAAATTTAAAAATGCTGCAACCATCAGTGGATTATGAGTTTAGTAAATCAGCCAACAAAGATTAGGTGAAACAATCTCCTACAATGTTGTTCTCTAGAAGAGGGCCTTCTAGTAATACAAACATGACACAGTCTACCATATGGTTTCTGTTTGACAAGTTTCAACCCAGTTCTTGCACTATGTCAACAACGAACCATCAGAGTGAGAAAGTACAGCACCAAATCATTGTTTACCTACACAGCAAGCAGTCCTCAAAGAATTTGCCGACTTGCAACTTCCCTATTGCGATAAACATCATGGTTGACTTTAGTTAGAAGTAAACACAAGCATGACAGGTGGAAAGTTAAAAAAAAATTATGTTGTTTAGCAGCAATGAGATGTGAACAGCTTAGCAAATCAGGCAGTGTCAATGGAGGAGGCAACTCTACCCTACAAGGGAAGAGTTAGCCCCCACCAGTGGGCCTCGCAAAAACACTGCTTTGGAAAGAGTCAAAGCACACTCGCGCAGGAGGGATTCTGAGGTGTCCACCGACCCTCATGTCTCCCCAGATGCCAATCTTATGGGATGTAATGACATCTGTGGGAAACAAATCCAATCCACAAAGACTCCACCCAACTTCCAACAGGGTGTAAAGGATCTATTGTTAACGCTCTGGGCTAAACACCCCAGGATACCCGTGGTGCTTTTTTGTCCACGCCCTACCTGCTTGGAGGCTCTATGACTGCACAAGGAGGACCGACACATTTTCATGAGGGGAGTCGAAAGGATACAAGAACTCTGAGAGTGCAATACCCTAAAATAACATTTGTGTTTAATGCATACCTACAAATACGTAATGAAAGAGACATGAGCTAAAGCAATCCTCAAGCACTCACTCAAACTTAGCTGCGCCAAAATCATGCATAAATTTAGAAAATTCCACTCTTGTGTTTTGAGTAAAAACAACTCGGGGAATAAAAACATCTTGAAAGGGTGTCGGTGAGGGAGGGGTACTGCTGTCTGAGCATCAGACAAGAGCATTGGCTGGGTGCATGAATGGCATGAGGGGAGACCCTCGCAACGCTCCATTATCGGGGGTTGCCCCTGACAACTAGCAGCCCGAGAGCCTCCGACAGATCATGTGACACACAGAGCTGGATCCCCACTGGTAGTGCAGTACGGTGACCTTAATGATCTCAGCCACATTCCTTATGTTCAAGATTTATGAGGCCCTGGAGGTGCAGCATTGACAACAACACAGTTTGATACCCTATGCATTATAATAAGAATTGTTTGATTCTTTTATTTTTTATCGATGGAGGAAAGTAGGAAACTTTGATGACGTATTATCATCAAAGTAACAGCAACTCTTTGGTAGTAAGGACATGTAAAGTATCGTTATTTGGGGGAAGCAAAGACCCCCTCCTCCAGTAGAAGTCTTTTTTACTTGCGTTCAGAGACAAAGGTTTCGGCGAGTAGCCAAGGACAATAAATCTGTCACTTTACATTGAGGAAGAAAGAGCCTAGTCCTCCACAGTTGTTTTTTTTTTTTTTCCAAGCGTCCAACAACCAATATAGTAACCCTCACAGCATGCCACATAACATACGACGAAAACAGGAACGGGACGGCATTCTTATCCCAGCACTTACCACTGCTTCTCTTACACCACTCCCTAAATGAAAACACATGTGGCAGGTGAATACACAAACACTCCGAAGAGCGGTTGCTTTGATGTGAAGACATCCGCATGCATGGATCCCAGCAACTCGGAGCACCAGCGAGAGGCCATTCATTAAATCCTCCAGTCACGGTAAACAAGCTTTACAAACTCTGAAAAAAAAAACTGTCCAGCTCTATTGTTGTCAAACGTCTCATAATCACGTTAAGTTTAGGGGAAAGTACCGCCTCTTGAAAGCAAGGTAACTGAATTACACACACCAAGACAACAAACTTTGACAAATGAAACTTAGCAGTATTTAAAGACATTTTTTAATAAAACACAATTTACATTTGTGGATAAAAGTGTCATCTTGCACAAGAATGATGAACTCAAGATAGGTATAAAAATTGGACAGGAAAATCCTTTAATTGTATTATTTCCAATTAAAGCATGTCATTTCAAGAGTAATTCAAGTCTAGTGTGCAAAAAGAAATCAAAACCATTGTTATGCTCTAACTGTACAACAAATTACTAATAAACGTCTTATTTGAACCATACTAAATCTAAAACAGTCTTAATAGAGACCCCAAACTAATGGTAACGAGCAACAATTTTCCCCCTTTCATTCCGAACTGACCCAAATTTTCTTAAGAGGGTGCCATGGGGCCGTCAGCTCCTAAAAATTCCAGAATTGTGAAAGAGTTTGAGCACACCAAGTGTCTCAACTGCTGGGAGGCTCACCAGTGGAATGGATTCTCTACGCTGGTTCAACTGGTGCAAAGGTGAACGCTGATGCAGCGGAATCAGTTTTACAGATGAGTATGTATGTAGATGAAAGGGTCACTTCCGACTAAGAGAATATGACTGGCGCAGAGACTTTGTTTTTATACTCACAGATTTTTTTGTAGTTTGTGTAAGACAATTAAGAGTAAAAACAATAACTTGTAAACTTTGAGCACTTATGCAGAACCCCATTGCATGATGGTTGAATGGTGCAGTTTATTTTAACTTCTTAAATTGATTCCAACACAAGAACATAAATGTCAAAACCATTTAGTCTTGAGTTGAACATATTTTATAAGGAAAAATACAAAAATATCAGCTTTAAAGTCAGTTGATCAAAGTAGATAAATTAAAATAAATCTTTAACTTGCAGTTGCTACAAGCCGTGCTTTGATTTTTTACCTTGTTTCACAAATTTTTAATTATTTTGTGGTCTACTTTTTTGGACATGCAAGAAATACAGGGTTTCATTGCTATATTGCGATTCACTCTCTGTAGTTTGGCTATTTTTTAGTGCAATTTTACATGTTTTTTTTTTTTAATTCTTTGGTGTTAACAGAACACTGATAGAAAGTCCACCTTGTCAATCATTCATGCCAAGCCTGCTGTACAGAATGTGTTCAGTTTTCTAAATCTACATAAATCTTCAACTGTGAACAGATTCTGTGATACTGGACTTATTTTTCTCTGAAGGTTTCAACATTGAGAGTAAAAAAAAAAAAACAAAAAAAAAGAGAAAAGTATGAACATGTTCAAGTCTGTTTAAGAAATGTGTATAAACTGTGCATTGACAGGTTTTACATCTGTAATCCTACTTTGCAGATTCCACCTATCAAGGGTTAATTGTAGAACATATCTCATGTGATTAATGAGGGATAATACATTCAGAAACCAAAAATCTTAGATTTATTCTCCAAAACTCTACTCTTTTGCAGACTGTAACTTCATGTTGTGTTACATAAACTACACCTAAAATCCTTCTACAGAAACAAAACTAGTTTTTTTTGTCAGGACAACTAACATGAATAACAACATAAAGCTTTGATTATGGTCCCTAACTTCCAAAGTCAACACTCAGCTACAAAAATAGATATAAAACAGCATAAAACAGGATGAAGGCATGCAATGTGATTACACTGACAGCAGGGGCAACAGTATTATCACGCTTTGCCTGTTATCTCAGTAAAGTGACCCTCCTGGGAAGGCTTCTCTGAAATGTTTGAAAATCAAAGCACCTCTGAACTCTAAAGATATGGGGGAACGTAATCATAAACAAGAAAAAAATAATAAAATTAGATGTTTAATACGTGTTTTTGAACCTAAGAAGATATGGAGTTTGATTTTGCGTAAACGTTTCTTGTGCAGAGGAAATAGCAAGAATCTTTTAAACGTTTACACAAACGGATTTCAACATTTCAAAAACTTTTACCCCACCCAACTAAGTGGGTTAGCTGGAGTTCTTCAAATGAATGTGTTGGTAGGAATTTTTTGGTGGTTTTAGGAGTCTTAAAATGAACACTGATGTGTTAATTACAGAAATTATCCTATATGTGAGTGCTGAGAAGAATTTCTAAACATGTCATAGACTCCACAGAGCGTCATTTCTAGGATAAGCTTTAAAGAACAACTTTTCTTTAGCCTTAATGACGATTAAAAAAATATTTTTGACTTGCTCTTTGAGGTTATTTTTTGTATTTTGGAAAACAAATGTTCTTAAATTATGCTTGTAATTCCAAAATAAATAAAAAAAAAAGCAAATTTCCTTTTTTTAACTATATGAAAAAGAGATATATTTTGTCTCCAAACAACAAAGGTGGCAAAGGTGATTTGTAAAGTCGCACATTTAATTAACACTTTGGATGCAACAATAGATTTTCTTCAAGATTTGGTTCAAACCTTGATTTATGAGTCACGGTTTTGTTTTGGTAGGATTTGTGTATTACAAAACAAGAAAAACAAAAAATTCGGAAAAACACTTTTTTTGATCTGCTTATAAGCAAGTAAGAGTGAAGAAAAAACTTTTAATTGGCTCATACTAATGCTATGTACACATGTGATGCACGTTCACACTGAACTTTTGCTACCTGATACTAGAAAAATGATGCTAAACCTTAAAGTTGTGCAAATATTGTGAAACTTTTTCTAGCCTTTTTCTTTCACAGTTCTGTTCCAATATCTGAAATACTTGGTGTCATAGAATTCCGGCCGAGCACAAATTACTATTATGCATTTCTCTGTCATGATTACTGATGGTTGGCACTTTCGTGAATTAAAAAGGGCGCCATCCGTATGTCACTACCTAATCCAAGTCCATGATTGGTCAAAGTGGAACTCAACATGAGTTCAGCGGACGGGTGTAGAAACTTAGCAAAGTGGCGTGTGAACATGACAGTTTTGAATGCCAAAGCCCAAAATGTGTGTCTGTCTTTTAATTGGTAGTGGTCACTTGAATTGCTGAAGGCGGTTTGAATGTAGGTATAATGCTACAATAGATAAATTTAGCAATAAAACAACAATGATTAAATTCTTCTAAAATTTAGCGCATGAATTGTTCAACATTTTAACGCAAACATACTTGTTTGTAGTAGAGATGCAACGATTCACTCGATTTAGTTAAATACTGTAAATGGTTCAGTTTCAATCCTGAGGTGTGGCATCCCTAACTGATACTGAGTGGTACAGAGAGGTAAGTATTTTGAGTGTTTCCATAGTAAAATGGACCCATTAAACAATATCGAATCGTACCTTTTTAGGGCCCCAACGTTGTAGGTCCATAAAAAAATGGAACAAGACACTTGGGGTGAAGCCACTGTTGCCACCCGTTGATTAGCAGAAAGTGATGACGACATTAGAAAGCGCCTATAGGGCTAAGCTAGCATTTCCGCGATATTCTTCTTAGCCACCCACAATCTTCTTTAAAAAAATATTCAATTCTTGTTATTCACTATATACCTAAAGTAAAGCAATAAAAAGATGAGCTGCTGGATGACCTCCATTGTTGCTGCTTTTATAGGAAACTGGCCCATATCATACTACTCCTTACAAGCCCGGCCCATACCGGACCACTCAGTGGAAACAAGGCTCTAGAGACCTTGCCCATCAGTAGTGATTTGAGGGATTGAGACAAATAATTCCATTTATTGTTCATTTTGGACAATTTTATACATTTCATTGATGGATAAATATTTTAAGACCAAAAAATTGTTTTCTCTAAGTGTCAATATAAAGAAATGCCCATTTTTACTTTTTCTTTTCGTCCATTTACCCTACAGCTTTTGCTTTTATCAAAACATGAGATTGTAAGGCATTTTTCCAGCCAAAGAACAACAAACACAATGCCTCTGGTGTTGTAGATATTTAGATAAAGTCTTTAAAACCCTGTACTTCTGGGAAAAAAGATAAAAGACCCTGAAATGTTTGAACTTCACAGTTGAAAAAGATTGTTTAAAAGAGACAGGCTCGAAGAGTTGACAACATGATAGTACGATGATGTATATTTTTAATCTTAAAACAACATCCTCTTCTTTGGACACGGAGTAAAAAAACATTATTACATCCTGTCATTGACTGAATAATTAAGTCTTCCTTTTTCAACTTTGAACAACAGAAATTTCAAAAGTTAAGGGAACACCAGCGAATGATAAAATCATACAAAATGGTGTTCCAAAAGAACTAATGGTAGAGTACTAAAAATCAAAGTAAAAATGTTTTTTCTTCTCAAAATTGGAAAATAAATGATATTTTAAGACCTTATAAAAGAAAAATGTTTATCAATGTCCTGTTATTTCTTTATCTTGGTGGGTCAAGTTTTACACTTCATTAGGGTTTGTCAGGGAGAGCCTGTTAATCAGTTTCCTTCAAGTTCACCGCTTCCCTGCAGCAAAGCGCGGAAGGAAACAGAATAAATGTTGCTGAAACATGTCAAAGTCGGTCTTAATTTATTAGGATCTTGCTGACACTTTGGAACTATCAGATATATTAAGGACAATGTGAGTTGTGGGATAAAGCGGATTTATTATTTTTTTTAAACAGCATTTTGCTTTTGGAAATTTAGACCATCCATGCTTTTCAGTCTGGTCTTGAAACAAAACAGTGGTGCAGGTCTAAAAGAGAGCGCAGGAATAAATGACGAACCTTCCTTAAAATCTAGGCCGGCTGCCCAGAAGGCAGGAGCTTTTTCAAAATTAATTTAACATTCAAGACAGGTCTTCCAGAAACGTACTCACAAACAGGAGCATCAAAGTGAAACAGATGGGTAATGGAAGTTTTTTTTTAAATAAAATGAACAAGTTAACACACTTTACTAAATAAATGCAACATTTTATTGGATTTATATATTTAATTAGAAAAATAGTTACCAACCATTTTACGTTTAATCAGATGGCTATGTGGTTTTACCAAGATCTCACCAGGATCTTTACTGGGTGGAAAGTTATTACCAGATTATACCTGATTTAATATATATATTTTTTAAATTATATAAACGAACCACTTAGGCAGTCATCTTTTAAATCATGATTTTGAAATTTGGTTTGACAGTGACAAAAAAACACTCCATGCCAGTATGCCCTTTGACTTTGATGGAAGTCCATTGTATCAGCAAATACAAACAAAACAGCATTACTCACAAACACGACTTTTTATGTTAATTTAAAAAACAAAATGCCAAACTGAAACATAAAAAAATAGAAATAGATCCACTAGAAATCTGACTGCAATAGCAATAATACTTCCTAAAAACATAACCACACAAATGCACTTCTTTTTTTTTTTTTGGATAAATGGCAATCTACTTCAAGTGTGTTCCAAATAGAGGTGATTTTTTATTTATTTTTTTGTAAATGGGCTGCACCAATTCTAATGAATTGTAATTTTGAGGGTTTAAGAGGAACGAGTTGTTTCTTCGTTTGCAACTTCTTAGAGTCAACTAATATTAATAACATATGGTAATAACAGATCAGCTTTTGTGCTTCTTTTGGTTGATTTTGCAGAAATCCTACAATGATTTCTGCAGAAAATGAATGCGGTCAACACAAAAGCTGTGCAAACTGTTTTGTATTAAATAATGAAGCCAACACAATCACCTCATTGTTTTCATTCTTATTAGATCCAGATTTCACACAGAAATCCGTCCAGAGCAGTGGCCTGGGAAAAGGGATGGAGGAGGGGGGCATTCAAGCTGCTCTTAAAAGACACGTGGTATAGAGTTCTGAAGTTGCAAGCAGGTTTTACCTTCTTCAGTCGGTTTTCCATTAACTTGTGAAAGACTCTGCCCACGAGGAGGCCAATCCCAACGGTCAGCAGGGTTCCGCAGATGCCTCCCACCGCGTGCAGCGCGTAGGACCTCCGTGTCATGATTCCAAGTGCTGGCAAACGGAGCGCAACAGATGAGACTTGCAAGGGGGACGTTAATGCTCCGCTTCTCCTCTTCACACAGTAAAGTAAATTCCGACTTTTTAAAAAAATATATTTAATTATTTATCTGTTTGGCTTTTTCAAAAAGTAAATGTTGGACAGCACGTGTACCAAGTTTTCTAACTCACTGACCCACTCACAACTGAGTAGCGGCGACTTTGTCAACAGTTCTTTTGAGTTGAAGTTACAGCTAGGCCACGCCCTTCACCGCGCCCCTTTACAAAACGAGGACTCTGATTGGATCTGCTGATATCCAGGAAGTTCAGCGCATACATATGTGTGTGTGGGTGGGTGTGTGTGTGGGCGTGCTATAAAATGTGTCTCATGGCGATGTGACGAAGAATAACCTTCAAACCACTTACACTTGTGAAGTGTATCCAGATGAGCACGTCAGCTAACTTATTCCTGAGCGCGCGGAGAATAGACCACACCGCAATTGCGTGGCAATCGTCACAAGTGCACGTGCTCACATTTAACCTACATCCTTTTTATCCCAGTGAAGCACTTGACTCTCCATTTGTGCATGCACTAAAGAAACTTCATGAAAAGTTTTTAAATAAAAAAAAAGTGTTTTTGATGTTTTTAATATGATCTTGTTGCATTTTTCTTAGGATGGAAGACATAAATATAGAAAAATCAAGATTAAAACTACATTTCTTAGTATTTCTTTTGTTGAAATCATTGTGAATCAGGATTTGCAATACTAAGGAATGCAATAAAATACTCAATACAATTCTGTAAAAAAAAAAAAAAAAAAATCTTGTAGTTATCACGTTCTATCAATGATCTGCAGGCCACAAGCTCCCTGCTCCACTCCATTTCGATGGATCCACTTGCAGACATAGATCTTGATTTTGTCTTCTAAGTTAGCATAAGGCTCATAATTCTAAGGCTTAATAGCTCAAATACAGGTAGGCAATGGGTAAATATGGGTAAAGCTCTGTCTGTTCTAAGAAGATGTAGATGTTATCTGCCAGCTGACTTGGCCAGACTAGTCATCAGAGCTCTAGTCATCTCACAACATGATTACTGCCAGACAACATGGACTACTGCTGGAAATAGATGTAGACAAAGTCCAGGTAATGCAAAATAAAGCTGCCCATCTGGCACTCAGATGTACATACAACACCAGCATGATGCATGCAGAGCTCAAATGGCTTAAAGTTCACAACATAGCATCATCAACATTAGAAATTCCACCTGGAAAGCATTGAAGTTGCAGAATCCTGAGTTTATTTTTAACCAGCTTCAAACAAATCTAGGCTCATATGGTTATGCCACCAGAAATGCAACAAATGGCCGTTTTCAGATTCCAAGGACTGAGACAAATTTTCTTAAAAAACATTAGTTTTTAGAGCAATAAAAGCTTGGAACTTTTTTCCCTTAATTTCAATAGAAAAATGTTCAAATTTTTCTTTTAAAAAACAACTGAGGTCACATTTTGAACGAGATATATAAATGAGTAAAAGTTGAATGAGGTGTAAGTTTTGATTGTGTAATTATCATCAAAATTCTGGGTGGAGGAACTCCATTTTTTTATAAATTGCTTTTAAAAATGTGAGTTTATTGTGCTTCCATAATGTAATTTTGTGATAGCATAAAATGGCTTTGATGTTTGTTTGGTTTTTTTCTCTCCTCTTCTTTTTATGAATTGTGTTGTTGTATGTGTTTTTTTATGAAGGACCCCAGGAAGACTAGCTGTCTGATAAGCACAGCTAATGGGAATACTATAAGCAATAAACAATAAACAGCATGTTCCAAATGATAAAAATATAATTTTTTCAAAGATTTTTTAAGTACTAAATGCAAATAACTGTCAGCAAAATTTTAAAATGACTTGTGGAGTATATGTTAAATTTTACTGAACAAATATTACGACAAAAACAGTATTTTATTCCAAAAACCCCTCCGATGATGAATACCACGTTTTTTTTTTTGTGTTTGTAAAATGTAGAGAAGACAGAGTGAGTGGTTTTCTTTTGCAACTGACATGAGCTGAGAAAGTGTGAACTGAAATGATGGAAAATGAAAGCAGGTTTACTCGATGGTCCTGCCCACAACTCAGAGGCAAATTTCTAATGAACCTCTGCCACTCTGCAGAAACTAGTAAACAACACAGATGTGTTAAATATTGGCTAAAAAACTGGGAACAGTTTTAAAATAAATCAAAAGATAGTATTTAGTATTTTTTATTTTATAGTAGTATTTTTAGTCACATAGAAAGTGCCGTTATTTTGAATGTTTTTACTAAATAAGGTAACAGACATATTTGGAATTGCCTTGTTATAGTGACACTCTGTCTTCTTGAGGCATGACTAAAATTTGTATGACATGCTTATACACTCCACAGATGCAGACAAGCTTTCAGTTATGGATTTGCAGTGCTCGTTTCACTCTGAGTACTCATCTTGCACAAGTCTTTGCTGAAGTTTAGCAAATGCAGTGGAGTGTAAAGTCGGATATAGATAATAATGGAGGGCTTGAAAATTCTTCTCTGATCTGCAACACCAGATGATGAAACATAACTGTGCATGTCTGAACAGCTCGTTGATTGCCCTCTACGTTTTCACAGCTTCAAAGCTCGTTACTTAAGACAACGTTTATAAGCAATCAGTGCAGCCACTTTAGCTAAATATATTTTTACCTGTTCTTGAACTTAAGCAGTGGCAAGAACTGTCTTCTAAACCTCCTTTTTCACAAGTTTCACAAAGCAAAGTTTTTACTCTTAAAGTTCCACTCCATTCACATTTTGATCGATTTTAAAAGCATTCCCAGTGGTCTTTTAAATACAGTTGTGCTGTTTTTATTCAAAATAAAAAAACTCAGAAATGCAGTTTTAATCTGAATTTTCTTTATTGATGGCCTCTATCATGAGAAAAATGCCCCAATAACATGTTAAGAACAACAAAAAAAAAAAACAATTTTCATTGAAGTGGGTCTTTAAAGGAGTAATACATAAAGGACAGCTTTTTGTGGTGTAAAATTATACATTTGAAAAGCAAAAAACAAATGACAGTGGTTTTATGAATGTGGACCAATTGTCACTGGTGCTTTCAAGGACAAATGAATCGCCAGCCAAAGGCCACACGGCAGAAATTACTCTACATTTTTAAAATCAAATAAAAATTCTGTAGTTTTGTTTCTATTAATGCATTAGTCAAAAAAATACAACAAAAACAATTGATGGATAGATCTTTTTTAATTGTCCAAGCTGTAGCTTGCAACGGAATTACATACAAAATAACAAAGAGGTAAAGTAGAACATGATCTCTTAAGAACACAACTGTGGTTACAATTTCATATTAGGCTTAAATTGGATATTAAAAAATAAACAATAGTACTTTTTTGTTCAATTAAACCAAACATTTTTCAGTTTTGATTTTATTTTATGTTCCCAGTAAAAAGTTAAATTGTTAAAAAAAAAGTGGTACTACATTGAACTCTAGAAGGTGTAACCAGAAAGGTTTCGACCATTTTAAACTGGCGTTTCCACTGTCAGGAGTAAAGGTTAAGTCTCACATTTTTGCCTCTTGTCAGAATGCCCTTTGGTGTGACTTCTCATTTCCCCAAATTTGAACAATGGACAAACGAGTACTGTTTTAGTATCATCCCTATGGGTGGAAAAGCTGACAAGATTTACTGTAACATAAACAAGAAAATTATAAGATAAAAATACAGCAACGCTTTGCAAGAAAATTTTTGGTCTCTCATTTTTCCACAAAATAATAGCTGTAGATTCAACCGTTTACAGGTTGTTGTTTTTTTTTAATTATTAGCAGAATTAGCATGTTAAAAGAGTGTCTGTTGACAGAAAAAGTTCTGACTGGTTGTAAAAAAGTGTTGTGAACTTTTCAATAGCTGGGTGGGCTCCAGCAACCCCGTGACCCTGACCAGGACAATGAGGTTTTAGAAGATGGATGGTTGTCAGAAACAGATCTGTTGTATTTACATGTCTTCCCTTAGAGGTTCAGTTTGGTCGCTTTGTTAGGGTTGAGTCTTAATCTCAAATAAAGCGCTTACAGAGGTGGGCTGCACTGTGGCACAGTGTTTACACACAGGAAGTGAGTAGTTTGCACTCTCCCCTGTCAAGGGTTTTCTCCAGGTTCTCCAGATTCCTCCCACAGTCTTAAAACAGGCTGTATAGGTCAAGTTTCCTGAAATGTGCATGTGTCAGTGTGCGTAAGAGTAATTGTGTGACCCTGCGACAGACTGGCGACCTGTCCAGGGTGTATTCCACCTTCGTCCAACAGTCACTGGGACAGGCGCCAGCATCCCCATGACATGATAAAGCGGGTTAAGAAAATGGATGGATTATAAAGGTCCAAACGTTTAGATAAAAAAATGTCCTAATAAGAAATACACAGTTTACAGTAATTTTTTGCTAAAGAATTATAGCTAAATTCCAGTAGTTCGAATAACAGTATCAATTGTGGTTCCAAAATAACTTCCCCTTCCTTCCTTCATCAAAAAATCTAAAGGGTCACACCTGGCTGTATGTTGGTTGCAGGAAGAGGAAAAACAATACATCTAGATTTTGTCTGAGAAACTAGGATACAACAAAAATGGGACCCCAGGGAGCAAAGACTCGGAATACTTTATTGTTGAGATGGCGACTGCGCTGAAGCTGATCAAGTATGTAATTCTAGATGCAACCTGAGGCTCCAGATCCACCTGTAGCTTTGTTATCCCTCCATTGTGGTTATCCCTCTTTGGCTTTAAAGAAAAGTGTTTGCAATTTGAATAAGTTAGTTAGGACAAATCAAAGCTGTGGTGCACAAAAGTTTTTAGTTGTTCTTCAGAGGCAAAGTTCCTAAAGTATCTAATTGCATTTACATCCATAGATTAAACAAACTGGATTCAGCACCAATGTTGAAATGTTTATTTGTGTGACTAATGTGTCCAGTATGAATACACTTTAAGCTTAAAGTTAATTTCTTGTAACTGACTCTCAGTGACTCAGTCCTGCTGCATGTAGTTACTTCTGCTTTTTCTGAAATGCTAAGAGATGATTACCATTAACTCTAAAGTGACACTTCACACACTGAGGGTTTTTATAATGAGGAATAAATTAAACTCTCTGTTTACTTTTAAATTTCTTAATTTTAAAAAGTAAAAAGAGGAAATATCTCTCTTTTATATTTTTCTTTAAGTTTTGAAACTGTTTTGTAATAAGACTATTTCTGTAAAAGTGGAGTTTTTGGAAAAAGGCTGTTTTTCTACATCTTTTTTAAAACTAGTACGATCACAGTTATTTATTCAGCTACATTTTTTCTACTGTATCCACTTTGCAGTCACCACGGCTCATATATTCAATTTCCTCTTTGTGCAACTTCTCTCTCCTGTTCCTATTCTGATGTGGTTTTCAAAATTTAGCTTATCTTTATACTGTGTCACACTCTGACATGAAGAACAGTTTCCAGGAACTGCAATGTCTCTGAGGTGAGGGTACCGTGACTAGGTATCTACAATAACCAAATGGGTTTTGCTCTGACTTGCGATTAGGGCTGGGTACCGATTGGGTTTCATTCGGTTCCAGTGCCAAAGTGGTTCTTTGGTTTCGGTTACTAATCAGTGCCAATTTTGGTACTTCAGTAATAAAAAATAATGCCTACATCTTCTTAAATCAATTCATTTTGATTCCCAATTTGTCACAGTCTCTCAGTATGAGTGAGCACACCCGCATACACACACACCTACACGCTGGTACGTGCATACACGTCAAACTCTGCTGTTCTCAACCCATATTATCTTGCAAATTATCCTCCATTTCTTACATACATCCTTTTTCCACCAAACCCTGTTCTAGCTGCCGTTCACTAGACACTTCACAGACAATAAAGCTTTTCTTCTATTCCATCAGCTCTCTATTATCCTTCTGGGTTTCTAGCATCTGGGTCTGCTTTGCCTCACACAAATCATGACATCTTGTGTCCACTTCTAGTGTCTTGATCTTCAACTGTTGTTTTGCATTAAAATCCAACCTAAATCTAGCCCTAACCCTCATATATGGTAAACATGCCTACAGCTGTGTGGCATTTGATAATGTCATAGTGCTTATATCATTGTTGCAGTCTGTCACTGGTGGGATTTCACTCTTGAGTCTCTTACAAACTCTGGCAGTTCTGTGTCTTGATGCAAGCACGCAACATCCGACTGCCCACTACCAATTCGAAGGCGCGCTATGGCGTGGTGGTGCTTCTTGTCTGTCAAGCAACATCATATGTTCGTGACTGTTTGATTGATGAACTTGGAAGGACTTACTGTTAAACTCTTCTTTTTTATAACCACAAAATGCTGAAGTTGATGCCACATTGAAAAGGTTTCTTTCTTTTAGAATTTGTTAGTTTTAATAGACACACTGTACTCGGTGAGACATGTCTATCAATCCCAATACAATTGCCTCCCTATCCTAAAAATCTGTGGCTCACAACATTCCCAATTTATTGTGAGTGGTATAAATTGCAATGCAATGATGTAATGGATTAGAGGACAAAGGCCAGACTGTTTGTGCAGACTAAATGGGAAAAGTAACCCAAAAAAAACACTTGTTACACTCAGATTGTAGATTATCTCTGAGCTCAGTACGTGTTAAACCTTGATGAAGACACCATGTACTGCACTCGTCAGCTAGAAAACAAAAAACAATGGTGACAATTTACACTAACAAGACTGGAAAAATGTCACTTACTTTTAGTACTCTTCATTTCTGCTTTGATATTTGGAGGTGAAATACTGTCTTGTACCAATTTGCCTTTATTGCAGCATTTAAATTATCTTAAATACTTGGTCCCCTGAATATTCTTTCTGATGATCTTTACCAGTTTGCCTTCAAGTGTGTGTATATTTTAAGTGTTAGTTTCACTTCAAACAACAGAAAAACTCTTGAAGATTCAGTGAAGATTCTGTTTCATCCCCTGACCTAATTTTATAAATAGACTTTTACAGAATGACCATTGTCCTCCAGTGTCCCCTTGTAGCTTACATTGTATAGTTTGTCCAACTCACTTTGAAATTATTTCTTATAAACATTGTATACATAACAGGAAAAAAAGAATGGTCCCCCCACCACGAATTGCCATTGTTTAAAGACACAATGACAGAAGTAAGGATGTACAACATATATTCTGTAAAACTGTTTAAGATATTAAGACTTGTTTCAAATTAGGCAAATAAAATGAACAATTTGCATCAAAATAAGAAAATAATTTTTGACACTCAGGATTTTCTGCTTTAAAGGATTTATGGAAAACTGGAAAGGAAAACTTACAAAATTCAGACTTGACTATTTGTAAACAAACATACATTATACATCCATGGTTCTCGACCGGAGAAAGGTAGTTTGCCGTCGTCGTCGAGTTTGGATATCTCCTGCCTCAGGTGGAGGAGTTTAAAATATCTTGGGGTCTTGATTCAGAATAGTGAAGGAAAGACGATCGGTAGCACCTAGAAGTCGTGACAGCAGATTGCGAGCGCGTCCGCCATTTTGCGGTCGCTGTACCAGTCCGTTGTGGTGAAAAGAGAGCTGAGCCAGAAAGCAAAGCTCTCGATTTACCAGTCGATCTTCGTTCCAGTACTCACCTATGGTCATGAGTTTTGGGTCGTGACCGAAAGATCGAGATCCCGACTACAAGCGGCTGAAATGAGTTTTCTCCGGAGGGTGGCTGGGCGCTCCCTTAGAGATAGAGTGAGGAGCTCAGTCACCCGGAGAGAGCTCGGAGTAGAGCCGCTTCTCCTCCGCATCGACAGGAGCCAGTTGAGGTGGCTTGGGCATCTGATCCGGATGCTTCCTGGACGCCTCCCTGGAGAGGTGTTCCGGGCATGTCCCACTGGGCGGAGGCCCCGGGGAAGACCCAGGACACGCTGGAGAGACTATGTTTCTCGGCTGGCCTGGGAACGCCTCGGGGTCCCCCCAGAGGAGCTGGAGGAAGTGGCCGGGGAGAGGGAAGTCTGGGCATCTTTGCTTAGACTGCTGCCCCCGCGACCCGGTCCCGGATGAAGCGGAAGAAGATGGACGGCATACATTATAAATAAAAGGTATAAAAATGAATGAACAAATATATCTTATCTGCGTTGAAATGGCTCATCGTTTGTTACACTGCAATCTTATTATTCTACATCTGCAATTTTTCTTTCACATCATCCTAAAAAATAGAATATATTACATAAACTGGAGATGAATTTGAGTTTTACTGCGTTTCCTGTTTTTGGCAGTTTCCCAAAAACAACATATTAAAATATTGATTGTATAAAGAAAATCAGTTTCACAGCAGAAAATCCTTCATATCAAAATTATTTCATAATGCAATTAATAATCCACCAATATGTAACAAATTAAATCTGGAGAGATTCATATAAAAAGATTTTTAAATGCTATTCTATATGAATGACATTTGCAGTGAGTCAGGCTTGTTTAAATAGGTAGTATTTGTAGATGGTAAAAGTATTCTCACCAAGCGACAGACTGGCGTGTACTCCACCTTTGCCCAGCAGTAGCTGGGATAGATTCCGGCAACCGATGGCCCTGAACTGAATTCAGCAGGTTTGGAAAATGGATGAATAGATGGATGGAAAAGTATTCTCTGAACATTTGAATTTACAGCAGAGAAGAAATGAAACATTCAAACAATGTCTTGATGACTTTTTTTTCCTTTTTTTTTTAAACATTTAAAATGCAAAGCCCTTGTAAAATGCTAAAGTTCAGACAGTTCACAAGTTAAGATCACTGTGGTTTTGGAACTTGACTTTTAATAAGAAGGTTACAGGTCAGAATTCTGGCATGATCATAGATTTAACAGGGAGCGGTTCAAAAAGATCTCTGTCACTTCCAGGATTCTCAATTTCAAACTCTTCAAGCCTCATTTCAAGTTCTCCCCAAATTTGTGATGCCTTGGTTTAGTATTATGGTTTCACTTTTTTTTTTTAGGAAACTAAGATTTTCAAGATGCACGAATGAAGCTGAGAAATGTTGTTTTTGCTTGTTCTGTCCTGCAGGCTGCAGCTAAGCACACAGATCAGAGCTGAAGTTCTCTTTTGTTACGACGGGACATTATGAAGCTTTGGGCACATGAGGAGCATACCTGTATAAACTCTTTTTTGTTTTCGAGGCTAAACTTTAATTTTATATCTGCATGCATTTATTTTTGGACTGAACAGAAAACAAAGAAAAGAGAGAACATTTGATATGGAGTACAAGAAAGGAAAAAAGGGAGATGAAAGTGGTGGAGACAAGTTAAAGAAACATATGTAGGAGGGTAAGATTATAAACAAAAAGGCGACAAGTTGCTCAAAGTGTATCCATATATTTTGTACATGAAGAAATTTACCAAATGAATTGGGCCTTCCCAATCCATACTCATCCACACGCATACATGTTATATAAATGTGATGTGTATTTTTTAATCTAAGAGCGCAATTTAGGCAAAACGTAAACCTTGAGAAGATAACAGAGAGTATAAATTGGACTTGACATATGATTAGTATCATGCTAAATCCTACAAGAATGTGGTTACATAACCCAACTATATTCAAACTTTAATCTTATTAAGTTACAAGAATCAAAAAGATTGGACTTGGAAAACTTTTTCTTTTTTTTCTCCTAATTTTTTCTTTCAACTTGCACATTACTATTACGCATAATAACAAAAAATATTAAAATTTATTTATTTTTCTTTAAAATATAAATTGGATTGATTTCTCAGCAGCTCATTTGCTGATGTCCTCAATCAAAAACAGACTTTGCAACAAGCTTTTTGCAGCAAAAAAAACCCCAAAAAAGTGTTAAATGAATATTTTAAATTTTACCAGATACGGCCACATCTTAAATATGCGTACTTTTCTTTCAAGATAAAATTTAGGATTACTAAGTGTTTCTTTTCCATGTCCCGGATCTGTCAGCAATTTTTTTTTTATCTGGATAGTTAAAATCACATTTATTTAAATGGATGTGGCAGGTGACAGTTGGATCCTTGGCTTAAGAATGACAGTTGAGTGGGTTAGACTCAAAATGAAATACAGTATTGATCACCTTCTGTCAACTTTTATTATGATGATTTGCTTAGTAAATTGCACCAATGATTACTGACATATGTGACTTCATCAGTGGGACAAACTTTTTTTTTTTGTTTTTTTATTCTGGTTTCGGGCCACATGAACTTTAACCAAAGTAGAGAAATGTACACAAAAACTACAGCCACTTCAAAAGGATCAACCTTTCCATGTTTTATGGGTTATTTTAGAAAAAAAATATTTTTTGCTAAATAAAATGTGTATTGTAAAAGACTTACATAATTATCTGTACTTAATCTGTATCTGTACTTACAATTATCTGCACTTAATTTAATCTTAATCAGGGTTGTCTTGACGATGGTCTTGGTCCTTATAATAACATCAATATTATTTTAATAAAAATTGTATTACAATAGGGTACTTTATTTCTATACTTAGAACATATACATATATATATATATATATATATTATATATATTATATTATATATATATTATATATATATATATATATATATATATATATATATATATACCAAAAAGCAGTACATTTCCTATTACAAGACCAACAATAATATAAATATAAGGTCTTTCTGGGGAAAAAAAAGCATAAAAAAAAACATCTAACTGCAAATCACGTGATAAGGGAAAATAAGACATATAGTTATCTTAGTCACTACAAACCCTTTAGGATTCTGTGCTTTGGTTTTGTCATGTTCTGTTTTCCCCGTCAGTCTCACCATGTTCAGGTTAAATTATCCACAGCTGTCGTCATTTAGTTCATCAACCTCAGTGTATTTTAGTGTCTGGTTTTCAGTTCCTCTGTGTCAGCTCATCTGTTCTGTTCAGTATTGTTACAGGTTTCTGGCTTGTTTTGGTTAATTTTGTGAATGTTTAGCTTTCTGCCACCAAGTCTTGTCTCCTGCATTAGGTTCTATCACCATTTCCTGACACAAACTGTCCACTCTGGTTTATGTGACAGAAGCAAATAATTCTTTTCTTTTTGTTTGGCCCTTACGACTCTGAAGGTCAAGAAGCCACAAGTTGTTGCCACAGGTTTACAATGGCTTATGATGTCATTTAGCCAGTCACAATC
Source organism: Oryzias javanicus (assembly GCA_003999625.1). Taxonomy (NCBI): domain Eukaryota; kingdom Metazoa; phylum Chordata; class Actinopteri; order Beloniformes; family Adrianichthyidae; genus Oryzias; species Oryzias javanicus. The sequence continues at coordinate 18,653,452 of CM012448.1, read as the reverse complement.
AAGAAATGTTACTTCTTAGAAAGTTCTGAAAGTTTTTTTTTTTTAAATCTTATATCAAAGAAATATAGAATTCTCAATTGACAATTTAATTTGCGATTTGTGCAGTCTGAAAATGCATCTTGTAATTGTATATTCAATATGCAATTCATTCAATTGGAATGTGAAAATACATTTTGCAATTTAAAATTCAAAACTATACAATACATTAAACATTTTTCAAATTGAATGGTTAAATTGCACACTGAATTGTAAATTGAAAAATGCATTGTCCTTTGGATTATGGCTTCAAAAGCATGACAATGTAAAATGCAATTTATTTTGTTTTTAATATTTTATTTTGAAAATGGTCTTTAAATTTAATTTTTTAATTTGATTTCTAAATTGCAAAATTATTTTCATATTCCCATCCTGAATTGCATATTTAATAGTCAATTGCAATATGCATGTTCAAATTGCAAACTGAATTTTCAATTGACATTTGTATACTATTTTGATTCAAAATAACTTCCTTTTAATAGTGCTGGGAGCTGCATATATATATATTTTTTTTTTATTACAGGAGCCTTTGGGCTGCTAGAAATTTGAATGGAGGCTGTATTTAGCCAAAAGGCATTGGATTACTGACTTAAATAATCCAAGAACTGCAGGATTTTGATCTAGGAAACCGGGACTTCTAAAAACTATTTTGGATGACTATATCCATCAGATCTTTTAAACTCACTTTCTTATGACTTCAGAGCTGGTGTTTGGTTCAAATTTAGAGTCACAACATGCCTGTTATGTTATGCCATTGTTGTGTCTGCCCTCTGATTTATAATCGCTCATTAAAGTACATTCTTTAATGAGTGGATGCATTTCCTGGTATGATGAAGCTAAAGCGGTCAGTTCAAACCCAGAGAACATATAATGTACAAAGATATTTGTCCAAATCTATATAGAGTTTTATTTACTCAAATTGATTATTTAACCACTGCACTTTACTTTTTGACTTCATAGTGAAACGGTAAAACATTTTATTAAAGTAACCTGTTGCTCAGTGTGACATTGAAGGGGAAAGAAAGAAAGGGGGTGACATGCTGCAAAGGCTGATGGGAAGTGAATTACCTCAGCAAAATCATGTATTTTTCTACTCACTTTTTCTTGCAGACTTGCCAAATCTTAGCTTTAAAGGACTGTAAATGATCTCCTGGAAAGAGTTTCCTCTGTGTGACCCCTTGGCAACGTGGCTTCATGCATCCTTTTTCCATGGACAATAGCAGATAATAGACAGTGAGAAATGTCTAGACATTTTTTTTTTCTTTTTTATTGCCACATTCAATTTTTGGGAGACTGTCTGGGTAAATATTTGAAAATATCACATCATAATTAATGGTCATCTGCAAACCAAAGAGTCAACATTTATACAATCATACAGAAAAAAACACCCTATGGGATTGTTAAAGCCTTTTAGCCTCAGACATGATCAGTAACAACATGGTTTTAAAATAAAAAAAATAAAAAGAGAAATGCCTTTAAATCGCCTCTAATTCCTGCAGAGGACATTTGTTCTATTTTGTATCTTGTGTTTGGCTCTGTGTCCTGGGTTTGACCGTAAGGGAAAATCTGTCACATGATAACCAAAGCAAAGATTTTCCGTCTTTATGTGAGTTGGAAAAAGGACTCTCCTTCCGCCCTCACAGACCCTGGAATGAATATATCCAACCTCCTTAACAATCAGCTCAGAGCGAGACAGAAAACAATTGTGAGGCAGGGAAAGGGTTGTTTTAGAATGCAATCTTTGAGTTTTCTTGGGAAATAGCTGAAGTGACATTTTCTTCCCACAAACATCCAGGCAGGCTGAAGTGAAACAAGTGTCTTAAATGTCTGGCCCCCAAGGCAGATTTTTAGACCCAACCCCTCCCATTTCCAAGTCCCAACAAAACTTAAAAATAAACAAGCAAACTGACTCTTGAAGTTATTTAATTTTTTGTTCAATTTTAAGAAAATTCATAGTTTTGAAACGTTCATGATAACTCATCAAATGTTTTTTTGTCAATAAATCAAAACAAAGACAGTAAAGTTTGAAAGGAGATCATATGTGAGGTCATGAAAAGCAGAGTTGATTAAAGTATACTTTTTAGTCTATGCTTTATTGTTCAATTAAATAAATATGAGCAGAAGGGGAAAAAAAAAACATTAAAACAAACTAACTTGAATTCATCAAGCATTCCCATTAGGTGGGAGTCAATTACTTCATCCATAAATTTGCCTTTTAAGAGGAATTTGTATTTTCTTTTGTTAAAATATAATGTGACCCTCTATAAAAGTGACAGTGTCAAAACACTTAAGGGGGAAAACAACGTCAGTTCCCTTATTTTGAAGATAAGGACAGGAAGTTTTCATGTGAACAACATGGCACCCCACCCACGACACACACAAGAGCCTGCTAATGTCAGACGCACCAGCTAAGATTTTGTCCCTCTAAATATATAGTTTCAGTTCTGGGCTACTCATACTCAATGTAGCTTCTTAAATTGTTTTTGAGCACACTATGTTTTCTTACAAGTTTTTTTTTTTTTTTTTCCACAGATGACCATTGTCTAAACTCTGTCACCTTTGGCTGACACTTCACCAAAATGCACCAAACAGATGACACCATTGTTTTTGAGGGTCCGTGTTTGAAGGTCATATTTTAGTGTGTGTTATGACCGGTCAAGCTGTTCTTTGCTCATTAAAAAACAATAACTAGACCGCATGGACATTGTTTTTTTATGTCACGCATCAAGCTTCCAGTCTGAAGTGGCGGCCTTTTGATATCATTTTTTTTATGTGTCCATAATTAAAGAACAGCTCCAGAATAATTTCAAGTTACATCAGCTATTTTGATAAAACATAAAATACAAATTTTTCTAATCTGCATGTGGAAACCAAAAGCCTAACCTGTGCCAGCACTGAAATTCAAACTTTAGATTTAGGAGTAGTTCTTAATTTGATTTTATTATATGATGCAAAGACATAGCAGGAAGAAAAGAAGTCATTTTTACATTAAAAAATGTTCTTTTGGTGTAATGTGTCATTTTTCTGAAGATAAGGGACATGTATATAAAGAAAATTAAACTTAAAATTTTATTTCTGAGTATTTATTTTTTTAAATATTTCTGAATCGGGATTTAGTGGGATCTAGGCGACTCCACTCCCAATGTCAACGAGCCTTGGAAAGCACAAGGGTTTACTAAAATGCAAGGAAATGTTACAAAAAAACATACAATAGATCAAAACAAGCAAATGTTCCAACTTTGAATTGTGGACCTTTCAAGCATAATTACAATTTTGGGAACACCGGGAAAAATTCTGATATTTAAAGAAACTTGCCTTATTCAGTTATTGCCAAATATTAAATTAGCGCAGCTTATTGCATAAAAAGGAACAAAGCAAAGTTTTTGTTTTTATACATAGTTTTTGTGCTGGATCATTTGTTTCATGTATCAAGCCTCTCTGACTTCTCCAAAATATTTAAAGGAATTTTCCATCTTTCATCAGCCAATCACACTTATCTGTAAATTTATGGAAGTTTATCTCTGCACATTCCCAAAGATTCTCCACTCCCTTCTCCACTGATGCTTTGGGATTGTCTGGCTCTCAATCCATCAATGTAGCCAAACATCCAAGAGGTCATTGACCAAAGACATACATTTTTGTTTCAGCTCATTTTTCTTTATAACACATACCTTTTTAATATAATTCCTTAGTTCCCTCCTTACTGAAGTATAGAAATGTATGTTAGTTTAACATTAAAATGTAATGATTGACATAAATATGACAACACCGTCAAGAAAAGGAATTTTTCCAAGACAACAGTTAAATTTGAAGGTCTTTACAAGTGACTAAAGGTTTATAGGGTAACACCAGAGGAAGGAAGGACTGACAAAGTGCCACTGTGGGTCAGCTGCAATAAAACCTGGGGAGTGGCCAGTGTGGATATATGTATCTGAATTTGTAGTGATTTGAACTGAAAATATTTTAAATGATTTGATGGACGTGACAAGAAAATAGTTTGGCAATAAATAATTCTTTAACTGTGAGGTTGTGAAGAACAAACAGTTCAGTCCTGAGAGTTTATTCAAAGAAACATTTTATGATCAAAGTTAATGAATGATATTCTGTCTTAGTCACTATGTAATCTGTCACTTCCGGCTTTTGTTGTCTAACTCGTGTTTCTGTTGATAATCAAACGTGTATCTTTAAGAAAACTTTTCTTTTTTAAACCTTTTTTTGTTTTTGTGCTAGCTATTTTTCCGTTTTTCTCTAAACGTGGAAAAATCTCAATCACATACAAGTTTAAATTAACATGACACTTATTTTTTCCTGTATTTTTTCCTTATATATTTTCTAAAGGCACAAAGCAAAAATATGCTTATCACAATAATCAATTAGACTCTTGGACTACAAAGAAACAACTGAAGTGCATCTAAAATTTACCATGCACGTTTTTTTTTGTTGATTGCTTTTTATTTTAATATAGTATTTTATGCGTTTTTATAATGTTACTCATAAATTAACACATTAACTCCTAACTTTTCATAGCTCTCTGTTTTAAGTCAGAAAATATTACTGAGAGTAAAAAAATGTTGCTTGTTTGCACATTTTTAACATTTGCATAGCAGTATAATGAGTCATATATAAGAAAAGAGCATGGATATGCTAGGATATAATATATGCTATGGATATAAGATGACCATCCTGCACAAGACTTGGGGATTGTCAATATTATTTTAGTGGAAACAGTTCATGTGAACGCTCACAGGAAGGAAAGACCTCCTGTGGCGGTCACATTAGCAGCTAGTCTGTATCAGTCTGGCTGGCCAAAAAAACAATAGTAGAGGAACATTTGGCTTCATCCTGCTTTCTTCAGGAATGTGACTAACTAAGCCCCTCTCTAAGCCTGTTAAGTTTGTCTTCACTTTTGTTAAATAATACACTAAAACCTTTACACTTATATATTTACAACTTTAAAAAACGTTTATTTTAAAACCAGAAATGTTATCATTCTGAAGTTCCCTCTTATTTTTTAGATTCTGGAGTTTATTTTTAGATGTGTCATCCAGAATTGAAGCATTTTTCTCTAGAAGAATCTATGGCTTGAAGGATCACAGCTGCAGGAAATTGTTTTTTTTTTTTTTTTTTACTCCATTTTCATTTGTCACTATTCTTTACCTCATTGTTTTTTCTTCCCATAACCCTTCACGTCTCCCTGTGGGTTCTCTTTACAGCTAAAGCAAACAAGAATCAAGTCAAAACTGAAATGTACCTAAAAGCTAAGACAAGACAGGGCTGGTGTGCTTACGCAAATGTTGCCATTTTGACACACTTTTATCAGACGCTTAAAATGTGTGCATGTTTTCCTTCTTGAAACAATTCCACAAGTCACTTCCTCTTATTATTAGATATAACTGGGAGTGTTCAAAGAAATATAGCAATGAATGATAGTTTAAAAATAGAGGAATTTTTTGTGGGATCATGGAAGGAGAGATAAAATAGTGTGAAATAATATGGAGGACTTTTTTGACAGTGACTGAAAAATTCATGCTGCGGTTCAAGTACTGCATAGTATTAGATTTTAACTTATGTTGCAAATTGCACCTCACCATCTACAATTGTCTAAAATTTTCATAATTTTTCTCCCAGGCCCTCTGAGAAAGAGAGAAAAAAAAAATCAGTCCATTTCAGATATACAATGGGGATTTATGTATTCTGAATTCTTGGTCAGAGCAGTGAAGGGAGAAAAATGAGCTCAGGAATGGAGAACTGCTGAAAAAACTACAACTGTCTGATGGTTTGGAGATGGTCAGACATCTGTTACGCATGAAATGCACAGTTTTCTGTGTCAAAAGAGCTTCAAGGCGGAACGCTTAACATTCGGCAGCTGGTCAGCCTGTGTTGTTCATGGACAATAACACTCTCACAGGAGGGATCAAAGTTGGGCAACAGGCGCTGCTAAAGACTGTGCAAACAGCCCCGAAGATGAAAGAGAGGAGGGACTTCAGACAAAAAATGTCAAGGTGGAAATCTGACATGTGGAAAAAAAAAGGGGGAAAATAAAAAAACAGGAAACCATTAATGTCAGATTTATTTATCATAACAGCCCTTTACTCATTCAGAAGCTTAAGTGGTGAGTGCCGAAAACTTCATTTTCTCCTTTGATTGTATTCATATCCTTCTGCAACAATAGAACAAACGTTTGTGTGTAAAGTCGTGCGGTTTTGCATCTGCCTGTCTCTGCTCACTCGACACCACACCCAGAGCTTGGGCGTAAGAAGAATATAAGGTGGAGGATACAATGAACCCAAAACAGAGCTTTGATTCAGTGAAGCAGCATCACCCAGAGGCATAAACATAGTATCTTCGAAGAAGAGCAAAAAGAAGAAAACACTCTTCCTTTGTTTCCCTCATAATTCTTGATCTCAATCAAAAGTTTGATTAGGAAATCCTAGAAGTGTTGCAAACTGGATTCAGACTCATTAAGTTCTAGTTAAACTTTTCCTTTTCTAGCGGATGCTAGAAATCCCATGGAAACAGGCTGTTCAAGTCTTTAGCTCTCCATTTTCTTTTGGAATATTTAGCACTTGTCGGCTTTTGTGATGTATTTTTTTAATTATTATTATTTGTCATTTGTCATGCAAATTCCTTTATTTCGACTATTACATAATAAGGGTGAAAACAATTATTTTTTTATCATCTGCCACAGTAGATGCACAGAAAGTTGCAGATTTTCCCTCGAGTTAATGCCTTGCTCCACTTGTTTTAAAACTCAGACCAAATCTTCTCTAAAACCCAACATGCTTTCTGTTTGTACCCATCACATACAATTTAACCGGATTTGGTCCAATTTTAGGGACATACAGAAAAGGAAAAGCATGTGACATCTATCTCCAAATGTTTTTTTTTAAATAAAGACCAGACAACCAGTGAATATTTGTGATGCTCTGTAAGTAATTAACAAACTAGATCCATTTTAGAAAAATGTTGGTATTTAGGGAATTAAAAATAAAGATTTGCCTTTAAAATTATGTATAAAATCTCTCTCATTTAGTATGATTGCTTCACAGAATTGCCAAATGGTAATAAATAGGTGAAGGTTCAATATTAACTTTAGTGGCTGCAAAGGTTTTCTTTTTTTTTCTTTTTTTGGAGGATTCTGCTATGTCCAAAGTACATGTTGACAGAAGCTGTGATTCAGCTGTTACTGTTTTTATTCTTGCCCAAAGAAGCTGCTGATCTCTGCAATGCTCAGACACCAAGAGGAAATCCAAGCAGAGGAAATCAAACCACAACAGCAGCATCCAGTTTCCTAAGGTTCACATCAAACTGGTCAAAAAGCCAATCAAAAATTAAATTTAATTTAAAATTTAAATGCAAGCTCATGTTGTCACTTTGTCAAATTGACGATTTACTTCACATAAAATTACTTGTAAAATGTTGCTTTAATTAAAAAAACATATTTTTAGTTTCCTGTTGAGTTTATTGCTCTCTCAGTACATGGTGTTTTGCCCCCATTCTATCATCTGTCTCCTCTCCCTGTGGCTTGCAAAATCGTCATAAACAGAATTGTGGCTCAAAGTGCCCTACATTTGTGCAACCGTTTCAAACACAAACGGACTACTCACAAATGTGTAAGCATATATGGAGTAACTTTCAGTTCTAGGAGTGCAATGCCAAAAACAGGTCCTTGAATGACCTCTTGAATGATTACCACATTTTTTTTTGTACCAGGCTTCAGACAAACTCCTGTCTGACATCTGGCTGTTCTGTGTCTGAGCAGCTGATGTGAGGCTACAGTTACTCAAATGCTTTTCCAACAACCTGCTGCTTTCTCTAGAGAAGCTGGTATTAAAATAATGGAGCATTATTTTGTGATTCATGCACCAAATTTGGCATGGATGTACCTTAAAACCCTCTCTTTCAGAATGAATTAATCAGAATGAATCAATTGTAAAAATGACTCAAAAAATCAAGAGGTTAAAAATAATTATATTTATCTGAAAAAAGTTTCTACTTCAAACTTTGCTTTTGCCAAAGAATCTTCCACTGTCAGCTTTTACAGCATGGCAGACCTTTGACATTCTAGCTGTTAGGTCATCTTGAGTATTTACCCCTGGATTTGCTGGATGGGCAGTTCTTGCGTACCATACGGTCAAAATGCTCCCACAACAGCTCAATGGGGTTTACTGGCCATTTCAGCTGGATAGAATTCCAGCTGCCTGCTTCCTCTCCAAACAGTTCTTGCACAATTTGGAAGTGTGCTTTGGGTCATCGTCCTGTTGTAGGAGGAAATTGGCTCCAATCAAGCTCTGTCCACAGGGTATGGCATAGTGTTGCGTAAGGGAGGGTCAGCTGTCCTTATTGAAAGTCCCATTTATCTCTGAATAAATACCCCACCTTACCAGCACCAAGCTACCCCAGATCATCATGTCAGACACTTCATCCTTTTCAGGCGTTCTGCGTCTCACAAGTTCTTCTGTGTGAACAAAACATCTCAAATTTATATTTGTCTGTCCATAACACTTTTTTTCTAATCTTTTTCTGTCCAATGTCTGTTCTTTCAACCATATTAATCTTTTTTCTTCTGTTAGCCAGTCTCAGTCTGCCCGTCTGTTATCATATTCTATTCAAACATGGCTTTTTCTATATCTCCCTGCCCTGAAGGCCAGCATCTCCAAGCCAGCTTTTCACTTTAGATCTTGACACTAGCATTTTGCGGGCACTTTTCAGTTGCCAGTTGAAGACCTTTGAGGCATTCGTTTCTCAAACTTGGGACTCTAATATACTTAACTTCTTGCTCAATTGGTCAGCCTTTGGTTAGAGCCTGTTTGTGCTGTTCTCTTAAGACACCATTGAAGGAAATCTTCTTTTTCTCAGCAATTTCTCTTGTGGAATAGCCTACATTTTTGAGAACAAAAACAGACTGTCGAGTTTCACTTGAATGTTCTCTTTCTCTGGCGATTTTTAGCGTTTGGCCAACCCCACAAATGCGATGCTCCAGACACTCAAACTACTCAAATTAAGGTCCGTTCTATACCTCCCCTAACCTGTTAAAAGGGTTTCAGCTGTGCTAACATGATTGCACAAGAGTCTTCTAGTCATCTGTTAGCCTTCTGACACATTGTACCATTAGAACATCAGAGTGATTGTTACTGGAAATGAGTCTTTCTCGCTTGTGTAGGTAATGCACCAAAAAACAGACATTTGGAGCCAGAGCAGTCTATTTTTTTCAATTATTTACCACTTTAATAATATATAGATTGTATTTCTGATTGGTTTAAAGTTATAATCATTGAAATTAGTAGTTCTATTGTTTAAAAAATAAGAACATTTCTAAGCGACCATAAACTTTGGAACGGTTGTATATAATATTCAAATATTAGGATACTGCAGGTACCCCTCAAGTTTAAAGACTGGGGCAAAGTGTACAGCCATCCTTTCTACAAATGGCTACTTTATTTTTCTCATGGGTAATGTGCTTCTGAAAGAGGGAATTCTAAGCTACATCTAAGGCAAATTTGGTGCTTGTGCCGCAAAATGCACCATTTGTCTGAAATATCAGCATAACTGGCTCCACAACTCTGTTGGGATGTAACAAAATGTATCAGTTATATAAAATAATAAAAACATTGAAATTAAGATAGTTTTGTTGATTTATTTGTACCTTTTGTAATGTATTTTTTTTATCTTTTACCACTAGGCAGCAGCACACTGTTTGCTGAACAAGGTGGTCCTAACATGATTTTCTCTCTTTTTTTAATACTATTAAAGCACGAAAAAGTAATTACATTTTATAATGTGATGATTAAGAGGGGGTAGGTCACACTGTGACAAGCTGGTTTTACCACTTTCTTAAAATAAGCTGCATGATACGTGAAATCAAAGACACCCCGCATATTTTTCCTGTGAGGAAAAAAAAAGAAGCTGGAAAAAAAAGATAATTGAATCCATGCTTTCAAAATCTGCTTGGTATCACATTGCAGACACATTTCACAGAGAACTTTGAAGTTCACCTGCACAGCTAGAGCCATTATGCAAATAAATTAGCACAACTATTGCTCAGCAGTTGCTGCAACATGTTCTACTTGATAGAAACAATAACTTGCCTGCTGGGCTCTTTCTCAGTTGTTACACTTTTTTAACACTTTACAATTGATTATTTCATGTGAGGAACCAACAGAGGGCAGCAGTGTTTTGCATTTTATTAAAGATCTTGTCTGTTTCTCACAAATCTTGATGCATGGTAGCAGGAGATGGATGATATTTCAGTAAATCCAATTTAAAGGGAGTACTTCATATGTCAGTGCTAAAATCCAGGAAATGAGGAAATGATACCACTCTTAGGGCAATGGTGAGAGCTCCTGCACAAGAACTACGAGCCCTTATTTTTCTCTGTCTATGTGTTGAGTGTGAGTAATTGGATGGCCACTTTTCAGATCTTGCACTCAGCGTTTCAGGGTTCCTTCAATCCACATTTTGAAATTCAAAAACCTACTTTGCCACGAAAGAGAAGGTCCAATCAAAGAGAGTCCACGGCTGTGTCAAAAACACATTTCAAATCACACAGTAGTGGGGAGGATCATATTTCAGCATTCACTGTAGCTTTTGGTGGTTTATGCGTCACTGGCAATGTTGTTTAATTGCAGACGGCTCAAGATAATTGTTCTCTTAAAGCGCCTCCATTTCCCTACAAACTCGCTCACATAATTCCTGGGTTTCTTTGGTAATTATTTATGTTTGAATAACCAAGAAGTGATCTACAGACCATTGAGTATCCCATATAGTTATGCAGACAACTAAATAACAGTTATTTTGTTTTGTCATTTTCTTGATTTTGTATTTTATTTGTAAGTCTTATTTTAAATCTAGTAATCTTCCAGCATTGTGCTTGTACCAATATCAAAAATATTTTGTATTTTTGTAAACTGTTGTTTCTTTAACATTATTTTACATTTCATAATTTAACATAATACAACATGATATAACATAACATAAGATAGTGTACCGTAACGTTACGTAGCTAAAAAAAAAGCTAATAATGTAACATAACGTAGCATTCAATACTGTAGCATAAGTGTAGCGTAGTGTAACATTAAATAGCATAAGATGTCGTGGTTTAATCTTTTATCTTGATGGTCCTGATGCCTTCCAACGTTACTGGCATAACAAAGAGATCCCACCTGAAATGTTTTTTACGTGGCACAGTGGAGGAGGAGCCATCATGATCTGAGATGCTTTTTCCTTCAGCCAAAATGTTTGAGCTTTTGTTTGTGCGAGGGCGTCAAACCGCAGGAGACTATGTGGAGATGTTGGAGGGGAGATCCCTCACAACTGAGATGAGTCGTGAAAAGGCTGGAAAAGTTTTGGAAATTGAAAAAGTTTAGGAAAAGTCGTGACATTTTTAATATTTTGGATGCAAAAATCATTAAAGAATAAAACAGCCCAACAAAAGTTTTGAATTTTAATTAAAAATTGCTAGAATTGCATCCTCGCGCAATTGGTGATGAGAGTTTACGTTCACGTAAAGCAAGTCAAGTTTTCATCAATTCAATGCATGGTACTTTCAACTTATTGGACATGAATTGTGAAATACTGGAGAAATGTTGCTCTAACAACAAGTGGCTTTTTAAGGAGAGACATTTGCGGCTACTGAAAGACTCTGACACGGATTTTGCACCAGAAATGTGCAAAATGCAAAACTTTGTTCTCTCAGACAAGCAGGGCTGGAGAGCCACACAGAAGGAAAGAAACAGGCTTCCGAACGCTGCACAAGCCAGTTGCCAGAGAACGTTTTAATTCAGGTAATGATGGTGTTACTATGGAAGCTTATTACATTCAATAAAAATAAAAAAATAAAATGTAATGTAATGTTTTGATGTACCATTTATCTTCCAACAGTAGTTTCAACATTTATTCTAAAATTTGGCAACAGGTGTTCTTTAAGTCCGTCCCACCAGAGGAAATTTCCTACCAGTACTCACACATGTGCGGTCCAAAATTACGTGTGTAAATCTGTGCTACCTCTTCAATCTTATGGTTGTTATCACAGAAGTGTTTAGTGACTTTATGTTTAATTTATTATATGCTTTATGTAACTAATACAATGCTAAACTTGACAACTTATGTCTTCTGCCTGCATGGTGAAAATTTCAGTGAAAGGTTTTGGAAAAGTCATGGAAAGTTATGGAAAACCATTGCTAAAAAAACTGTATGAATGCTTCAGAGAGTCCTCGACTGTGTGGTGATGACTGGGTTTTTCAACAACTGCAGTTCACAACGCCCGCCTGACAGGCTTTTTTCAGGAGAGTAACATCATTCTTTTGGACCATTTTCTCCCGATTTTAATCCAATTGAGAACATTAGGAATGGATGGTAGGAGAAGTTTAGAAAAATGGACATCCGTTCCAGACAGTGGATGTTATCTTCAACACTTTGCACAACCTTCCCAAAAGAATGGCATTAAGCATAATAAAACACATTTTTGAGGTGAACAACATGAATGGTGGAGCTTCTCATTACAGAGTGATTTGTTTGGAGCCTTTAATTTCTGTTTTGAGAATGCAAAAAGGTTTGTCCTAGTCGTGAACTTTTTATTGCCCCGTGAACAGTGAACCATGTCCGTTAAAATTTTGTTTTCATGAAATTGTTTGCTCAGAATGTTTGGCCTCTCGTTCTCATTTCTTATTTTTATATTTTAAAATTCCACTTCGAACCTTCCATGCTAAATGCAAAACCATGCAGTTTCTCAACTTGTATTAAGGTTTAAAACAGGAGTATATAAATAAATAAAAAGTATAGTTTGTGGGATTTGGATACATTTATAACATTTAAAAAAAATGTCATTTTTTCTAAGAAAAAGGAAAAAAAGAGAGAAAAAAATGTCAGATTTAAGCAATTGAAACAAGATGGTTATGTATGTGCAAATGGAAGTTTAAAAAGAACAGCACCACTTCCTGTTAAAGAGATGTAAAATGTATTTTTTTTTCGTCTGACTCACTGTGCCACAACTTCTAGTTAGTTTGGAGAACTAGAAGTTGATCTTATAAAAATGTGACTATTTAAAGTTCTGTTTAGATTAATCTATAAGCAAATTTAGGATTTGTTGGTTTTAATCCTAAATTTATGCTTTTAGCTTTTTCATTTTTTTTAAATCACAAGTTCAGACTGTGTGCGTGGAATAGAATTTCTGCTCATCCAGCACCTCTTGTGTTTTATCACGCACTGCTGCCTCTTCCAAAGCCCAAGTAATCAACACATTGATTCCCAATTGGAGCCAGATCTTTGGAGTTAGCACAGAGACTGTTCAGCTTGCATGGCTGGCATTTTAGTAGCTTCGTTAGGATCTTACATACTACGTGGATTTGAATTTGAATGCTGCAGAATAAGGACTACTAAAAGAGCATATGTTTTTTTTTTGTATGAGTGCAACTTCATTTCTTTGAATCTGTGTAATTTAAAGCTACCCGAGCCTTAAAATTGGTGCAAGATTATGTGTGTAGAAAAATCTCTGACAGACAGCACCTCAGCTGATGCCGACAACTTGTGCACTGCTCCCTCTGCGATAACACCACTACCAACAGAAGTTTCTTTTTGCCAGAGCTGATTCAGGGAACATTGCGTCCAAAGACTTAAATCTGCAGCTCACGTAGTTTGATTTCACCTCTTTGAGATTGTCAGAGCTTGATACAATCTCGTCTGCTACTCTTATTTCCTGGTCTATTCTCCGGAAATGATCAGTTAAAAAAAAAACATATTAAGTTTCATACAAGTTAAACAATGAGTGTGACTAAACTGCTTAGAATAAGAGTAGATAACTATGAAAAATGCTACTGACAGCTACGACCACAGCTGTTTCCAACATGTGGCAGGAAATAAAAGCCTGTTTTGTTTCTTCTTGAAAAATGCGAAATGTCAAGTTTCATTAGAAAGCACTTGAGAAGAAAAAGTTGATTAGTTAGAAGGTCCAAAGAAATGGATGTGCTCACAGAATCCAGTGAGACAGATGTAAGTGCTTCATAATATGTACAGATGAGTTAGAGTGGATGGCAAATCTTTGCATTGTGTATATTTTGTTGTTTGGGAAATTGTGATGCAAATCTCTGGACCACAAAGCAAACAACAGTAGATGATTTTGCATTTGGAAATAAATTTGCACTTAATCCATTAATCTTAGTGCCAGCGTACATTTAATTGTTCAAATAAGGGCTGCTTTTATTTTCCATTTCCTTGCTTGGTGGAAAATATAGCGTCAACACTGACTTCCTTCAAGTTAGTGTTACCGATGACACATAAAAGATGAGATTTTGTTTTTTAATTATTTCTCAATTTACATCTCTAAAGTTTTCCATTTTAAATCCACTTGACATCTACATGCATGTTCAGTTGTTCAAAGCTGTCACGTTAAAAAAAAGGATAAAAGAAAGTAAATATAAAACATTTAGTTTGAAGGAGCAAAAACTGTGTTTTTGATCATTTTTCAATAAATAAATGAACTAAACCTTGGAAGTAGAGCTCAGCTTCAGCTGTTTGAAAATGAGATTATCATATCACTACCTGAAAGCAATCTGCAATTATCTCACAGTTCCAGCTGAATCATCAGGCACTGTTTTCATTCACCTTCCTCCTTCAAATCCTCTCATTCATTACTTTCTTTTACCATTTTCTATCACTGATCCTTCCACTCTTCCTCTTGCCAGTTTGCTCTTCCCATCCATTCATTCCTTACACTCCCTCCACACCCAACGTACACATGATCTTCTCATTAAAGTCATGATTAAACTCAATTCACCTCGTTTATAATGGGTAATTCTTCCTCCATCCTTTTCACTTGCTCTCCTCGTCATTCTTTCCTTTTGCTCGCTTGCCGCACTCTTCATTCATCCATTCCTCGTTTGCTGTCATTCAATCTTTCTTTAGGTTTTCTATACGGTCTCCAATCAGGATGAACTAATTAAAACAGTTAATGAATACTCCTCAATGATTTCTCTAAAACAAGCTATTCAAATTCCCTTTCACTGTAAACATCAGTAACACTTGCTGTGGTGCAGTCGTCATTAGGGAAACAGGCTTGTACGTTTTATGCAATAGATATTTTCAATGCTATAATTTCCTGGTACTTTCTATCATATATTTTTTATTATGATGTAAAGTTTTACTTCCATGCTGTTAAAATCTAGCCTTTTATACACTGCTCACAAAAATTAAAGGAACACTTTTTTATTGGGCCTGGAATGAATTGAATGAAACCTGTCTGATCAGTTTCTTGTTGGTTCAGCAGCTGAGGGCCTCGTTAATCAATTTCAGCTGTATTGGTGTTCATGAATTAACAACAGGTGCACTTCAGTGGCAACAATTAGAAAACCCTCAAAACAGGACTGGTGTTACATGTGGAGGTCATTTCAAGTTTCTCCCTCTTGATCTTTTTTGGCTGGTTTTCCACTTGTGCTGATTTTGGCTTGTGTAATTATCTCTACTGGCAGTATGAGGAGATTCCTTAACCCTACAGAAGTTGCACAGGTTGTCCAACTCCTCCAGGATGACACGTCCACACTTGCTGCAGCAAGAAGGTTTAATGTGTCTCCCAGCACAATCTCCAGAACATGGAGGAGATTTCAGGGGACTGGTGGTTATTCTGGGAGAGCTGGACAGGACCATAGAAGGTCCTCAACCCCTCAGCAGGACTGATAGCTGCTCCTTTGTGCAAGGTGGAACAGGCTGAGCACTGCTCGTGCCCTACAGAATGACCTCCAGAGGGCCACTGGTGTGAATGTCTCTACCCAAACAATCAGGAACAGACTTCATGAAGGTGGCCTGAGGGCCCCACGTCCTGTAGTGGGCCCTGTTCTCACTCCCCAGCACCATGGAGCTCAACTGGGATTTGCTCAAGAACACCAGAATTGGCAAGTCCGACACTGGCGCCCTGTACTTTTCACAGACGAGAGCAGGTTCACCCTGAGCACCTGTGATAGATGTGAAAGAGTCTGGAGAAGACAAGGAGAACGTTCTGCTGCCTGCAACGTGGTTCAACATGACAGGTTTGGTGGTGGGTCAGTGATGGTCTGGGGAGCATATCCATGGAGGGACACATAGACCTCTGCTGCCTAGGAAATGGTTATCTGACTGCTATAAGGTATCCAGATGAAATCCTTGAACTCATTGTCAGACCCTACGCTAGTGCTGTAGGTCATGGTTTTACTCCTAATGCGATGACTGCGATGCCTGGCCTCATGTGGCATGAAGGAATTGAAACAATTGAATGGCCTTCACCATCCCCTGACTTAAACCCAATAGAACATCTCTGGGACATTATGTTTCGGTCCATTAGGTGCCGCCAGGTTGCTCCTCAGACTGTATAACAGTTCAGGGATGACCTCACACAGATCTGGGAGGAAATGCCACAAGACACCATTTGTCGTCTCATTATGAGCATGTCGTGGTGTTGTCAAGCATGCGTACAAGCTCGTGGGGGCCACACAAGATACTGAAAAGCATTTTGAGTTAGAGAAATTAAGTTTTGGAGAAAACGGACTAGCCTGCCACATCTTCATTTGACTGATTTTATGGTGTCTACACAATTGAGCCCTTTGTAGACTGAAAACTTTTATTTCCATTAAAAGACTTGGCATCCTTTTGTTCCTAAGACACTGCCCTGTCGTTATTTGTAAAGATATCCAACTTCATATTGAGATCTGATGCTTCTAATGTGTTTCTTTAAAGTGCTCCTTTAATTTTTGTGAGCAGTGTATATATATTTTTCATAAATTCTACAGACAGAAGGAGAAATTATGCCGTTTTTAGCCCAAATCCAAAAACTTGTAATTTTCTAGGAAATAGTTTCTGCAGAGCAGTAGGAGTTTATCAAAAATTTGTTTCTAAGATGAAAAAGCAAGTGACTGTTGGCGTGGAGTAAAACCAGCCCTACTTCTCATTATCCATTTGTTTACACTAGCTTACAGCTCCTCACAACCCCAAACTAACAGCAATATAGCAATATAAATGCTATCCAGCCGAACAGTTTTGAGCCAGATACCAGCTCAGAAAAACAAAAACGTACATGGATCGGCTTTGAGTAGAGACATCATAATGAAGCGGAGCAGAGAGCTTCTAGCTAGCTGTAGTACCTTCCATATCACATTTACAAGCTTTTTTCCAACTACATATTTTTGCCTGCTTCTGATTGACCATGATTTGAATGAAGAAATACTTAGAAATGACTCAGAAATACAATTTCAAGCTTAAATGTCTTTATAAATGTTCTCTATCATCAAAACAATGCCACAACAACATGTAAAAACACCAAAAACTCAATGTTAGCCTAACTTTCAGTCCAACTTTACAGTCTTTGCATGAAGATGACCTAAACAGATGCTAGAAATTATTTTATATTATATGTCTGTCTCTAAAGACAGGATTGAAAGACCTGCAGGGTAACCTGATGAAGGTGCATTGTTACAGAACACGATTAGCGGGAAGGCGGCCAGTTTCAATGTTTAGTCAAATAGAACAAACGTGAATTGAGGTGGTCTGAAGTCCTGCGGTGAGATATGAGCGACAGGCGGGGTGCAGGGGACTGGCAGCAGATTGATTTGAGTGACGCAGCGTGGATTAGGGGGTGCAGGCTAAATTTAAATACCTGAAGTCTGACAGGTTGCCGCAGCTCATCTACCAATCAGAAACTCAGGAATTTAGAAGAATGCAAGCTCTACAACAACAATAATAGAACAGTTTAATGTAGAAGCAGAGCTCTTGTTCTGCACAGTTTTCAGCACACCATGACCCTGGAGATCTCCAAGAAAGATATGCCCGCCTTGTTGGGGCAATTCTGACTCCCCACAGAGAAATCAATACGTCTTCTTCAATAATTGATTATTCTCTGCTCTACTATATGTGGCAAGGCTTCAAATTATCTTGTTTTTTTTTCCCCTTCAAGTTTCAGCTGCTGTGTTAGAGCAAGATGTCTTTCTTCTTTGAGGTCAGTGGGTTTTACCACCATTAAACTGTACAACAGACTGCAGCAAGCCAGAGTACAGGTATAGAGACGAAAATGTGACTAACCTCTGAGAAGTTTGCCCCGGGCAAGATCTAACATCCAACTTTAAGTAGACCTGCAGACTTCAAATTCATTGATTTTTCTTGCACTGTGTCTTCCATACTGGACCAGTGTTGTCATGCCATTGTAGTGCTGTCTCTACTCTAGTGCTGGATATTTTCATTGTTTGTTTTTTTTTTACATCAAGTAATTTTTTCTGTATCTGCTTTTATTTCATTTTTATTTTTTAAAACATTTGTTTTCTATTCCTTAAACATTTATATTTCTATTTTGTCTTACTTTCAAACCTTGCCCATAGAGGTTTGACTTTTTTTTTGTTGTTCATTACTTTTTTTTATTGTTTGTTACAGCTTGCTCATATTTAGAGCTCTTTCCCCCCTCAAGCTGGGTTTATGAATGGTTTGTTCTACAAGCCAGATCAGGGCAGAACAATTTCACATATTTATTCAAAAAGGCCGTATCATGCTGTTTTTAGGCTATTAGATCTTGATTTTGAATGCCTCTGCAAGATTATTAAGACAAACACAATTATCCCCTACTCACCTATTTTACACAAAACCATGCACACATATGTAAATGCAACACTGAAAGTAACAGTTTCCTTATCCTGCAGACCCAGGCTTTTAAAAACACTCAACTTCATAAAATTGTTTTCTTTAAAACTGAACAAAGAAACTCTCACATCCATGTTTTTGTCTTGGAAAAGAAAACGACCCACTACTGTCTGGTGTCAAATTGTGAAAAATATAAAATTCAAACTCCAGAAAGCTTTTGTTATACTATTTTTAAGCAGTACTGTAGACCCACACTGTCACACTTGTACATGTCCTGCTAGTCAAAGTTCTGCCACTATTCCAGGGGTGTCCAAACAAAGGGGCCAGATGTGTGAGGGTTAATCATTCAACCTGCAACATTTTAACTATTTAAATAACAAGAAATTTAAATGAATGGTTTAATGAACTTGTTATGGCATTTCATTTCTTCTCATTTTTAGATATTTTCAACACAACATCTAAATACGTTTTCCCTAAATTATTGTGAGTTTGTCAATTTGTCAAACTGTTACGTTTCCTTCTCAGTTAGCTTGTCATCTTGTCGTTGACCATGTCTTGTGTGGTAATGCGTCATTGTTATGAAGTCAGTGAATACAGGCACGGTTTCTTGGCATATTAGGCGGACACAGCTGTTTCATATTTCACAGAAAAAAAAGCACAAACTTCCACTTGTCCCGGAAGTTTCCTTCAAAATGTCCACTTTTTGTTTTTTATTTGCAGTAAGTATTTTAGAAATAACCTAGAAAGAGTCACAGAATAGTTGCATGACAGTGCTGCCATTGGGTTTACAACAGCTTAAAATGTAATCAAAAAGTAGAAAGAAGATTTTAATTAGTTATACAGGCTAGAGTCACTGTGCTAGCTTGTTGCATATGCAAAGTTGGACACCATATTGGAAAGGGCCAGATGCCTGTTTACTTCTGTGTAAAGATTGTGTAGGCAGCCTATGTGACTAATTGATTTTATGAAGGGAACCTGCAGGCCAGTGAAAATTTGAACGTGGGACGGACTTTAAGAGATTCACTGTTCCTAAAGAACATGCTATTCCAAAAGTACCGTAAACGGTGGGAGAATTAACCCTGATGAGCTGCACTGTTCCCCTTATAGCTACCTTGGCCTACTGCAATGAAATACAGTATTTTCTGCCATCACAAACTCTGGAAAAAAAAAGTCTTGTTAAAACCTGGTCAAATTAGGAGATGAGGAGGGACAACAAGATAACTTTTGAATTTTGACATATAGGGTATTGTTACTCCAAACATATAATATCCCAGCTAAATATTTGTTTCAAAAACACAGGAATCAATAAAAAAGTGTCCCACTAAATTATCTTAAAACTCAGAGTTTTTCTTTTTGATCTTCATCAACTGTTGTTTACTTTAAAAAAAAAAAAAAATCTTTTTATTTTTTATTATCCAGCAAAAAAAAAAAAAAAAGAATTGTGAGCATCTATTATTTGAAGCATGACAATGATGACAATGGAGAAAGTGGAATTGATAGACATGGATAGAATTGATGGACGTGCTACCTCAAAATCTTTAAAGACACCAATTTTATCTCTATTTAAAGATACAGATTACAGAAAGAACCAATTGATTTTAAACTCTTTCATGTACTCTTTTTTTTTTGGAAAGTTCTTCAGCACCTTTTAGAAACTAACAGAAAGGAGAAAAAAAATAATAAAAAGGTTTGGAAGACAGCCAAGGCTCATCTATTGTCATCTGACGTTATGATGAGAAGACACTTTCAAAATCTTTACAGACAATATTGTCACTTGGAAGTCAATGAAAGGCACATTTTGTGTCCTGTGAAAAAAAACCAGATCCTTTGTACAAGGTTCAAAATGTAGCAATGTCCTTAAGAATTACATCACCAAAAGCTTTAGTTATTTTTTAAATTCTCCTTTGAAGACTATTTAAAAAACTATAAATGAGTACCAAATGAAGCATACAGATTGAAAGGTGTTTTAGAAGTTAGACTGTGTGGTGATTGGCCTCGTCACCTTGGTTTTTATCCTGACAGGGTCCCTTCTGTTTATATTATGTATGTTTTCGCCTCATATATGGGGGATTTCGGACCCTCTAAGTTTTCACACACACCTCAAACTCATGCTTTATATGTTGAATGGTGGCTCTAAATATGTTTCTAGGAGGGGAAAGCTAATATTTAAATCTGTGTTTGGTCCTGCAATGGACTGACAACTTGTCCAAGGTGTTTACTTTTACTTTAAAGTTTCTAGGATAGGCTCCAGTAACTCCCATGATACTGCACAGGACCAAGTTAGAGAAGAAGATGGATGAATTATTATTTTAGACAATAAATCTGCATAGTTTTAGTCTTTTGGGGCTGCAAAACCTCAATTATAATGTGATGCTAATTTTCTGATCATTTAAAAAAGGCGAAAAATTATTTAAAGTAACTTTCACATTAACTTTTGTCATCAAAAAACTGTACCATAGTAGATGATGATGTAGCTGTGGATCTTAACCACCCTTATCCACTTTTAAAGACTGATTAGGACTTCGGAAGAAACCATAAATAAAAATAAAATATATCAAATTCTTGACAATAAACCAAATGATCTCAGGCTGTTTGATTTCAAAATAATTGTGTTTTGGGTCATACTTTAATCTTGGTACTTTTGCAGTTTTTTCTTGATGACATAAATTAAAAATAAAGTTATGAATAAATATTTTGCATTAGTCTTTATCTGTTGATGGTTACTCTCAAAGCTGACAGATGTTCATTTATTTTGTAAATATAAATTTAAGGGAGATTTGATACTTTCTTCTATATAAAATTGTATTTGACTGTATTATTTTATTTCAGTTTTTAAATTAAATTTTTTTTTTTGACATTTAGCAGCTTTAAAGAAAACAACAAAGCGAAAAGAAGTTATTACAGATTTTTGATGAAATTTGTGCACAAGTTTTTTTCTGGTCATTTTAAACAAAATAATGATAATATATTCTGTCAAATGGAGCTCTAAATCAATATTATTATTTATCTATGGAAAATGGAGCATTAATAATACTCGTGTTTTTTTGGGTTTGCTTTTCTTAACCATAAAAAGAATAAATGATAAATGTAAGCTGTAATAAAATGGTACAATGGTACAAATTAAAGAATTGAATTGAATTGAACTTTATTAATATCCCAGGGGGATAAATTTATCAAAAACTGATGCATGAGCCTGAAAACTATGATATTGACTTTGACTGAGATAAATGTGTTAAAATATGGCCCCTGGCATTAAACACTTAAAATTTCTTGGCTACACAGAGAAGAATTTCTCTGATAGGTTCAGAACAATCTCTTTGTTAAGCTTCAAAAGGAATGCAGTCTCACAAATGGCCTTCTCTATAGTGTTTCTCAAGGTTACTTGTTTGTACTGTAAAGATGTGCTTGTAGCTCAATTAAACTGTGTAATTATTGTCTTATTTCAAAACTCCTAACGTAAAACCCCCATTTAGTGAGAAAACTGTCAGTGTTCTTTTAGAATAAACACTCTTTTAAATGTTCTATATTTATAATCATCAACCTTTTTACACATCTGGCTCTCATTAAAAAAAAAATTCCAAATTTTCAGAAGAAAATTGCTTTTACTCCTCAGTTTAACGTCTGTGTAGATAATTATGCTCTTTCAAAGTATTTGTCGCATCTCTATTTTTCACATAAAAGGAGTGGTGTTGCTGATGAGGATACAAAGAAATGGAAGAAACATTAATCCTGTGTAGTTTACTCCTTTGATAGCTCATAATGAATTTCTCATGGTACAGATGGCATCATTTAAAAATGGTGCTTTTTGCGGAACAAATATGGTGGCTAACAGGAAGCAGTTCAGCAGGGAGCTGTAATTATCTGTTGTGTAGTTTCTGAATGTGGATAATTTTCTTTCAAGTTTATTTATTTTTTGTTCTTTGTTGCTTTTCTCAGTCTTTAGTGTTGTGTGTATTTCTTTCTTTCTTATTTGTTTACTTTTTTTTTTTTTTTAGAGATTATAAACCGTTCCTTTTGACAATGGAAATATATTTTATGATCTTAAATTTGAAATTTTCTTTGTCCCAATAAGAAATAAAAACAACAAAGTATTATGATTCTGGCAGAACATCTTCAATTTGAATCTTTATATTTCCTATTTATTCTTTGTCATGGACATATTATGTTATATATGTCCAAGTCTATGTTGCCTATGTTGTTATATATATATTATATATATATATATATATATATATATATATATATATATATATATATATATATATATATATATATATATATATATAAGAAATTTAAGTTTATTTTATTCATGTAAGATAAAACTTTAGACCTGGGGTGTCAAACTCAATTTCACAGAAGGCCATAATCCAAAACACATCTTAGGTTGCAGGCCGAAGAGGATAAACATTTATTGAACATGCTGCACTAAATTTTAAAACTTTAAAAATCTAACTTTTTAACACGACTATGAATTAAAACAGGCAGGAATATTATTCCAGAATAAATCAATTTAAACCTTAAAGAACTTTTAATATTTTACTCTCTGTAAAAATCTACTTTGTCAGAATTATAGAAGTTAGAAATAAGTGCAAAATAATATCAAGCCATTAATAACAATAAAATAATCTAAAGGGCTTGAGGCGGCCCCTGGGCCTTGGCTTTGACACGTACTATAGAGAGATAACATTACAGTAAAGTATTTTACTGACTGTGTGGGTTAAGAAATTCAGAAAGTTTAAAAGAAGAATTAATCTATTATTTTTCATATTTATTCAAAATTAGAACATTAGACCTTCCTCTTCAAAAGTAATACATAAAGAAGGGTTTCACAATTATTTTTCTTTCTAAACTATGAAAATGCATTAAACATACAACTTTCTAATAAAGACTCCACCATAAATCATCGCGTTTGAGTGGGAACAATTTGTGGTTTTGAGTGTCTTTTATAATCTTTCATTATACACTCTTGAGCCACTTCTTGTCTCAATCTAATAATGCCCTTTGTTTAATTTTCTTTTTGAAAGGTCATTTTGATAGTTGTTGTTACCATATAATTTCTCTGTAGTATCTGTAAAAAAAAAAAAAAAAAAAAAACTGTAAAAAAATTCCACCATAGTTTTTAGTTTGTATATCTTTGTTTACATAAATGTCTTGGATAATTACAGCAGGGATTTAGGTAAGCAGAAATGATAAAATAGTATTTTGGCTTCTCATGTTGAAAAAGTCCTCAAATGCCAGAATAATATTATTTAAATTTCCCTAAACTTATTTTTAAAAAGCCATTTTGTGTAGCAGTAGATATTTTATATATGTATCCATCCATCTATCCCACATTTATTTATTTATTTTATTTATTTATTGAGAAAATAACTTCATTTTACAGAAACGTAAACCTAGCTTGCCCCGACGTGCTGACGTCACCAGGAAGTAAAGCGCTGGGTGGTGGAGAGAGAACGGTTCGTTTACTGTATTTACCGGCGTAAGCCGACACTGACCAGACTACGCAAATGTTTTGGATTTGCAGTATAACAGCGCTCTTTTAGGTATCTTATTTCTGTTTTATGTTCGCTTAAACAGCCTGCTTAACAAATCATTGACTACCTAAACTATTGCGGGACGACGTTGTTGCTTTTACAAATCGGTTCCCACCAAATTAGACGTAAACCTTATAGTAGGCATGTCCTTTCCCATGTAGTTAAATATTTTTTCATCAGAACTTAGTCGTCTTTACTTAATTACTTTAAGTATGCAACTTATAATATGTACAAATTTTAAAATATTTCAATCTGTTTGTGTAGCTAGCTTGTGTTCCACCGCCGTAAGCTTAACCATTTCAAACGTACACCTATAAAGCTCCAACAAACCACTTTACTTTACCCTTTCCAGTGAACTAAGCCCTGTACTTTACCCTCCAGTGAACTAAGGTGAGACAAAGTTTTACCAAATTGACAGACATGTTCTGATGGGTTTAGACTTTGTTTTATTGTTTCCACATTCCTAATGATTTAAAACACGGTTATGCAAGAAGGAGAATGCATTTAACAAAACTTTGCTATGCAATAATTTATTAAAAGAAGCTCGAATTTGACTTTTCGACCTCGCATAAAAAACAAGAAAAAGAAAGAAGTGAGCGTGTATGTGTGCTAACCTTAGGTGCATGTTGAGCAGTTCTACATGTTTTGTTTTTTATTCTTCGAATTGCAAAATATTTTGGCTTTTTAATATGCAAAACTTTCTCTGTTGTATCAGTATCGGGTTTATTGAGGTCAAAGGTTATTTCAGAATTTTTTTGACGACATTTTAAAACGTTTTTTTTAATTAATTTTTTTTATTTCTTCTTTTTATTATTTCTTTTTAAAATTATCAATATTATTCCTACCTTGTTGTATCACCTGGCAGAGGAACATGTCTCATTAAAGAAATTTGTATATATATATCCTGTTTTTGTGCAACATTTCAACAATAAAAAAATATATATTGCCTTTCAATGCTTTAATAATTCGTTTTTAGAAGGATTGCAAGTTTTTCGTTTTTGTTTTACTAGATGGAATTGTTCTTGATGCATAGTGTGCTGTAAATGCATATTTTGTTTAATCTTAAGTGCTGACTTTGTGTTTGACACTGTAACACACGTTTCACAACAAATACTGCAAAAGGTTGTTTATTGCTGCAGAGCCACAAGAAGACACCTGAATTTGTATCAACGTTTTGAGAGAAAAAAAAAAAAAAGAATCAAAGGATATTAATAAGCTTCTCTTCGATATCTACAATGGCTATTTTAATGCTCAATATGTAGCAACAAACTTAAAATATGTTTTGTTTCCTTTTACTTTAGGCCATTGGTCATGGCGCTGGCTGGAGTGAGAGTTATTGAGTTGGCGGGTCTTGCCCCGGCTCCGTTCTGTGGCATGATCCTGGCAGATTTTGGAGCCAAAGTGATCCGCGTGGATCGCACCAAGACCCCGGCGAGTCTGGACACCCTGGCACGGGGGAAGCAGTCTGTGGCCATCAACTTAAAAACACCAGAAGGCATTTCTCTTCTCAAAAATCTCTGTGTCCAGTCGGATGTGGTGCTTGAGCCCTATCGGAAAGGTCAGAATATTTTCCCTTCTACTTCATCACTAGGGCTGCCTCCTGTTGGAAATATCTCAAAAACATCTCATAACTGTAATGGTCAAATGTTTAAGCTTGGGTAAAAATTGTATCTAATTTTCACTTCCAGTGAAACAACAGTTATTGGTGGAAAAACAACCCCTCATTTTGTCAGAAATAAACTTTTGCAATTCAAATGTCAAATAACAAATGTAATCAGTGTTTGCTGCTCTCTGGTTTATTTCAAACACTGGAGTTATTTTCTTGTGGTTTCAATATTGTTGTGTGTGGGTGGAAATGCTTTGCGACAGTCTTTCAGCTGAGTTTTTAATGTCATTTTGATTGTCATAATGCTGGAAGACGGGGTGAACTAAGACAACCTGCATATAAATGTATTTCAAGATTGAGAAGGCTTGAAAAGGGGCTAATTGTTGAGTTTTATCCTTCATTTAGAGAAGATTTGTCTGCTTTAGAAATATTTGAATTTAAATGTTTCTTTTCAGGCGTCATGGAGAAACTGGGGCTCGGTCCACTCGAGCTGCTGAAACAAAATCCTCGTCTGATCTACGCCAGATTGACCGGCTACGGCCAGAACGGCTGCTTTGCCTCAGCGGCTGGACATGACATCAACTATGTTGCAATGTCAGGTAATGGCACCCAAAGGTGTTAATGTTCTTGAATGTGCACGTCTTCCTCTCAGATTTTGTGCAAATGCGTTAAGAATGAATAATTCCGATAGAAGGTCATTGAGTGTTCCTGTGTGAGACAGCTCCGCCTTTGTTTTTATTCGATATTGTGGATTCTTGTGTGGTTTAAATCCTCCAATTTCCCAAATCGCACAGTCTCTTGCTGACTTTGTGCACCTGTGTTGGGACAAGAAAAAAAACAGCAAATTAGAGCATGGTTGTTGTTAATATAAAATCAAAAGTACAATTTTCCTTATTGCTGCTATGCTAAGAATATTAATGATACTGAAAGAGTTAAAAATACTCTTATAGCGTGAGGCCACAAAATATATGGTAAATGTGCTGCTGTTAAATATGTTTTAGTATAAGACTCGCCTTTTATTATTTACCTTTTTTAGTTTATTGTAATATTTTTACTCTAATTTTGAGTTCTGTTAGATGCCAACAAACATTCAAACATTTAGGTACAGGTGCCTCTTTAGAGAGACTTTTGACTTATACTGCAAGTTTGTTATTATTTTTGTTTAAGAACATCTTTATTACTCCAATCCTCTTTTGATTTATTTTGAAAGTGTTAAAAATTGTCTTTTGATTATGATGTTGCTGCTTTATCCAAAATAAAAAAGCTGTCATTTTCCAGGACAATTTCTGCAGAGCAGCAATAGTTTAGTAGATATTTGCCTTTGACTTGTAGACAGGTCTGTTAGTGTAGAGTTATGCCAACCCCCTTCCCCTCCCTGTTCCTGAGAGCTCTTTGTTTACATGCTTCCCCAGTAGTATAGTCTTTTCTAACATTAATGGCACAACAAAAATAGCGAGAAATATTATAGCTAAACAGTCGGATGAGGAAAACGAAGACGAACAGTGGGGCAAAAAAGTATTTAGTCAGCCACTAGTTGTGCAAGTTTTCACTCACACAAAGATGAGAGAGACCTGTAATATGCATCATAGGTATATATGTCAACTATGAGAGACCAAATGAGAAAAAAAAAATCCAGAAAATCGACCTGATTTTTAAGAATTGATTTGCAAATGATGGTACAAAATAAGTATTTGTTCAAAAGAAGAAGTTCAACTCAATACTTTATTTACCCTTTGTTGGTAATGACAGTCAAACATTTTCTTTAAGTCTACACAAAATTTTCCACAAACTGTTGCTGGTATTTTGGTCCATTCCTCCATGCAGATCTCCTCTAGAGCAGTGATGTTTTGGGGCTGTTCCTGGGCAACACAGACTTTCAACTCCCTCCAAAGATTTTCTAAGGGGCTGAGATCTTGAGACTAGCGTAGCCATTCCAGGACCTTGAAATGCTCATTATGAAGCCACTCCTTTGTTACCCGCGCAGTGTGTTTGGGATCGTTGTCATGCTGAACGGCCCAGCCACGTTTCATCTTCAATGATGGAAAGAGGTTTTCACTTAAAATAGCCCCGTTCATTCTTTCCTCTTGAGGAAAGAAGTCCCAGATGAAGGGAGACTATCATTGATCTTGTATGTTTTCCATTTCCTAATAATTGCTCTCACAGTTGATTTCTTCACACCAAGGTTGTTGACAGGTGTCTTTTATATAAATAACACAAACAGTTTTCAATGGAGTAGGTCTTTAAAACACGTCTTTTTAATGTGGTAAAGATCTAAATATAATTTCACTTATTATAGAAATATTAAAATACATAAAATAAGTTCCATTATTTTGGGGACAGTTTTAGTCATGATTGTTTTTTTTTTTTTTCACTGAATTTTCCTAACTATACATCAAACGGTTTGCTGAAAAAACCATGGCAACTATGTGATAGGGCTTTGAAACTTCATTTTTTAAAATTAGTATTCACCTTAGACTACAAGCAAATATGAAACATGTATTTTTTTGCGTTACCTTTAAATGCAATCTGTGAATTTCCTCCTTTATTGTTTTGTTTTCAAGGAGGCTGTTTTTTTTTTGTTAGAGCTATAATTAGTTTTTCTTTTAATCCGTTCACAGGCCTTTTATCTCGACTGGGTCGCAGTGGAGAGAAGCCCTACGCTCCGCTAAATCTTTTAGCAGACTTTGCTGGTGGTGGCCTCACCTGCGCGCTGGGGATAGTCTTAGCCCTGTTTGAACGGACAAAGTCAGGGAAAGGACAGATCATTGATGCCAGCATGGTGAGTATTTAAAAGCCAGTTTTTCTTGCATTGTCTCAAAACAGCTGGTCGCTGAGGCTGAATCACATTCAACTTGACTTTTGAAAGAGGTGACGACGTTTAGAGAATGCAATTGCAGCTTAATGTTTTTGTATTTATGTGGTCCAAGTCTGGCTTACGTATCTTGCATGTCTGTGCAGCCTCCTGCCAACTGATATCGCACTGCCCACAGTGAAATAGTAGATCAAAGCCTCTGAATCCCGCTGTGTGTGTCCCATTCAATGCATGTATAGCTAGAAGGTCTCACAGCAAAACCACTCTAATGAAGTTCTTGAAAGCAATGCACAAAGAACTTCTTTTTTTCCGTCTTTGCTTTAGAGAACATGTTGGGGTGTGTAATACCAGCATAAGAACTCTGTCATTATGCACCCCTGTTACTGAGTTTTGAAGTCTAAAAAAAAAAGTGTTCCTCAGTGAGCCGTTTAGATTTGGGGGGTATTTTTATATCACAGGCAGAGATCAGAGGTACATTTTTATGTCTTGTGTTCTTATTCACTATGATGATACAATACAGTCTCGGTGGTCCTTCCCATCCTTCTCAAGTCAAACATAACAGACTTTTTTTTAATGAAAAACAGACAAAAATGTCTGATCTGGGATCACTCATTTTGCTGTGTGTTTAAGTTTGGCTCATTACAGTTTAATGGTAGAGATTGACTTAGCTAATTGAACGTAGCTTTCTCTCAAAAGACTCTTGTTTCTCTTTTGACCTTTTGAAATCACATCAAGAAAGAATATAATAAAGAAAATTCAAGACTACTGAAGGGGAATTTACTGTGCAGTATATTTTAACAGACAATAATATATTTTCCTGGGGATAATTGACCCTCAGTACATCTTTTTTTGTTTTTTAGTGACTAACAGTAAGTAAATGTTTATTTCTATAATACCTTTCTCGGTTAAAAATCACTAAGTGCTTCACAATAGAAAAACACTTAAAACTTAACAACCAGTCATCAAACACAAAGTAAAATGCAGTAAAAACAAAGTAAAACACATAGAAAAGACCAAATTAGATCAACTAAAAGCTCTTCTGAATAAATATATCTTGACCTGAATTTTAAAACAACCGGTCGATCTGTCATAATGACAGAGATGAGGAGGAACAACTTAAAAAGGCAAGGTCTCCTCAGTGGGTTTTAGGAATTTGTAAAAGTTTTTGGTTTGAAGACCTCTGGGATCATGTTAAAGACTACGAGGTTAGAGGGTCAGCAATGTACGCAAGAGTTTGTCCATGCAAGACTCTGAATACTAGAAGTAACATTTTTAAATCTACTCTAAATTGAACTGGGAGCCAATGTAAAAATGAACAGAGATGCAGTGATGGTTTATCGGCTCCTATTGAAAGCCTTTTCGCAGAATTATGAATGAGTTGCAGACATTTTATAGAGGTTTTTTGAAACCGTTAAAAAGCAATAATAATAATCTAAATGAGAAGAAATAAAAGCATGAATATTCATCTCTAGGTCAGATCTAGTTAGGATGCTTTTAACATTTTTCCACATTCCTCAAATGTCAATGTTTGACAGTTTGACAACAACAGTTGAGTGTCTTTTATAAGGTATCAATTGATATTTACTAAAAGGAATTATATAATTGGCAAACTTGGGTAAAGATGCTGAAAGGACTCTGTACCACACAGTCAGTGGATTTGTTTGTGAAAATGGTAAACTTTCACATTTTCTCCAAATTCAGTTTCAAGCTAGTGTAAAACCATTCCCAATTTATCATTAATGCTTATTACTTCTTCACAGTGTTGTTTTATTACAAGCCTTAGTCACTTTAGTGTTGAGTGTTTCAAAAACGCATATTTAGACTTTTTTATATTAATTATTGGGTACATCTGTTTATGTCATTTGGAAAATGTGAAGTTTTTACCAGATATTGTTCACAATCTACGTTCAAAGCGGCTGATAAGAAAACTCTGATGACCCATCATTTAAGGAGCATTTAAATGCATCACTTATTGACGAATCTGGGGACGTGAAAAAACTAACACCTGAATTGTCCATGAATGCAGTTTTGTGTGTATCACGTGATTTGTGAGTTCTTTTTTTTTAAAGATTTGTGTATATAGTTAGTTTTAACCCACTGCAATTTAAAATTGTGTGTGTAAATTGTACTTTGTATTTTTTAGCGTTTTGTAATTTTTGTACATGTGAAGTACACAGTTATGCACAAAAATGTATTGTATGAGTCACAAATCTAGAATTACGCACACACAAATCAAAAGTTACACCCAGATAGGCAGACACAAGTTACAAATGAAGAATTACGCATTCTCAAATCAAATGAAACTATATTCTCTCCATAACAACTGCCCTTACAGTATGAGTAGGTATGAGCTGTTTGCAGGTGAAAAAATGGCCAAACCTGTACAGGGCCCGCACAAAACATCAAGATTATAGACCGCTCGACAAGCCTGGAGAATGAAAATGTTCATCCACATGTTTTCTACAGGCATAGTTCAAATGACAGGTCGTAGTGAACTCTTACAACACATGAAGTGAAGTAGGTGAGGTGCAGGTGTGTCATACAGACTTTTGTTTTTTCCCAAAACCCTGTGCACTGGGCAAGGAGCCTGCAAGTGCTGTTCTAGTGATAAGTGAACACTTTTTTTGTTCAACCTTGGTGTTACATAGTAGAAAAATTCAATGTGTTGTGTTTGTGTTGGCTTCCTATGGGCAACTATGCATCACCCAATGCATTTGCACACATTCAGTAAGGGGCCATTGCAAACACCTTACTAATGACAAAAGTGTGGTGTAAGAGCACCGCACGACAGCATCACCCCTACATCAGAACATACGTTATTCTTACAAATACTTAATGACACACTTACCACATGTGTGCCAATAATACGTACTAATACTAATGAGCCTCTAGGTGACACACTTGCGCTCGACGTAAGATGCAGCCGCTCTTCTCTATGACCTTCCACAGGCCTAGACAACACTAAAACCTGCACCACATATACAAGTCTACCCCCCATACGAATGCATTTGACTAAGGCTTTAAAGTTTTTCTTCTTTCCTTAATTCTCTTTGTTTTCGGTGACATTTTCAAATACAACCGTTTCACCCTCATATTTTGTTTTGTGGATATGAAATGTCATAAAAGAAAAAAAGCTGTAGACATTTGGGATTTCAGCCTGCTGAGGGAAAGCTCTGGCATTTCCCTACATAAGACTCTAAATTTCCATTTTTTTTTTGGGGGGGGGGAGGAGGAGTAACACGGGCACGCAAGTCTTTGCCGAATCACCCCTGCTTAGCGAGAGCGCCAAGAGCCTGCAACCACCAAACAGCTGCAGTGTGAGATAACGGGGCAATTAAATGCAGAAAAAAGAAGAACTTGGGTGGGTTTGACTTTATAAGAAGGATCTGTGCTTAAAGGAGGAGTTGTTGCAGGAGGACAAGTCTTACACATAAGTGAGAGCAGAGGCAGCTGGACTTCGAATCACAGCTGGAAGGGGAAAATCCAGCTGATTCTCTGTAAGCCATTGGAGCTTTTTGATATTTTCAGGCCGTTTCAAGAAGCTAAGACAACAACACTGCCTGTGCAGCAAAACAAAGCCCTGTTGTCTATGCAGGAAGGAAGATTTTATCAGGTTTGATTCCTTTGCAATTCAATTTTCCCAATATCACCTTTTGCAAATGATGCACATGTAATTCAGATCCCCAAAAGAACCTCAACCAATGACATTTTTTAAAATAAAGCTACAAATTCCCTTAAAATCTCTCATATATGTCATGTAGCATGTACTAGAATTAATATCAAGGCCCTTAACTAAAAGGGTTTGATTATGACTGCTATAACAGTACAAGTTTTTACGTTGCAGCTGTTTAATAAGGGCCACTCATGATGCTCCTCTGAAAGCAAGAAGAGTCAGGTACAGCTGTAAGACTTTGTCTGTTTGATGAAGAGGCGGTCACTGTCAACGGCAGCAAAGGAGGCTATCCCTGCTGCTTCAAAACATACTTTGATATAAGGAAACGCCGCCGCTGCCTTTTCATCCGCCGCGTGTTTCTGTCAGGTGGATTTTGAGACGAGGCGGGCTTCATAAAGCCCTGTCGTGTTGCCGTACTGTCATTTTCTCTGTACAATGATCTGAGTGGGACAAGCTGCAGGGATTCAGCTGGAAATATGAGATTCGGCAGGGAGGTTTGTCACCTATTGCTGTGATTCATCGCTGCTTTGCTTGCGTACCCTCAGGTCACAGGCAACATTTTACACTTGTTTCATGTGAGCTATGCTGCATAGAGGAGTGAGTGAAATATTGGCTAAAAAAATGAGAGAAGAACGTGTTTTATTGCTTCTTTTTTTGTTTTTAGCTCACACTGTTTTTTCTGAGTTTTTAAAAAGCTATGTTGACTGATGTTTTCAGTAGAAAATAAATTTAAGTCCAATTTACGTTCATATTATATTCTGTCTTTTTTTTTTTTTTTATTATAATCAATACAAGTTTCCATTCTTCTTTTACCCCATGTCTACTTTTTGTATTTCTCCCGCTGGTTTTTTCCTCTTACTTCAAGACTTCAGACTTTAGCTGCTTGTATCGAAGAGCTTGAAAACATTAAATTTAACAGACTCCCAAAAGACAGTTGGAAGTGTGCTTTTAAAGTTTCCCCAGGAAGTTTCTTTGTGAAATCAGTGACCGAAAGTACATCGTGACATGAGCAGCGGAGCTTCAGTTTGTGCTGAAAGTCCTTGTCCTTGTTTGACTTGGAGCTTTGCGCAATGTAAATATCCGAATAGATCCTCCTAGAGAATCAGAAGCATGATGATCCGTTCCGATGAAAGTTGGGTTTTTGACATGATGAATAAACGTATAAAGAAAATTAAACTTAAAATTAAATTTTGGAGTTTTTTTTTTTTTTCATTTAAATAATTGTGAATCTAGAGCAGGCAAAAAAGCGACATTGGAAAAAGCCTGCAGCAGTGGTGTAAGTGCTACAATCTGAGGGACATACTGTAAGTTCCATTCTAATGCATCCACATGTGGACGAATAGGTGCATGTTTTTCTTTATTTTCTTCATCCAGGCTCGTATGCTGGGGGTGTGAAGGGCAGTAAACTGGCAGGAGAGGGTCTAAATGTCACAAACAAACAGACAAAATGGCTGGATTCAAGTGCAGCAGGTTTATTGACATAAGGGTTGACAGGAGTCTATAACTAAAAGTTGGGCTGTGTATTGACAATTTCCAGAATCGATTCAATTTGATTCACTTTCTCATTGATTTGATTCAGATTTTTTTTTCAATATACTCGATTCAATTTACTTTTGAGTTTACACAAAATGTTTACACATTTAGATACATTTGCTTAGAAATATATTAATAATCTATACATATTCTTATTCCAGAAGAAAGGATGAAAAAAATTGGGGCTTTAGACCATAAATGTTAACAATATATATATATATATATTTTTAAAGAGTTTGGAAAATTCATACTTGTGAGTTTATAAAGATGTTGATTTAGTCAGCAATATATGTTTAGTTTGACCAAGTGTTCGCATTAGTCGTCCTATGGGAAACCCATCATATGTTTGCATCAAGCTAGCGAACAAGCTAGGGAGACAGAGCCTTGATTCCTGACAGGAAACAGAGGAATGATGGGAAATAAGGGGAAGCTTGCTCATCGCCAACACTTCCACCTACACATGAATTTCTGACAAACTCCTGTAGCTTTGCAGAAACTATGTCTTACATTTTTTAATTTTTCCTTAAAATGACATAATCATAATTAAAACACAACTAGATACTCATATGCTATAGATCCAAATATAATCAGAAAATTACTTAAAACAAATGTTTTAAAACTTCTTACTTATTCTGTATATCTCAGCTTATTACAATTATTGCAATTGTGGATGAAACTTAAGCTCCTCTAGTCAAAAGAAAATGTTTAAGATTCCGAGTTCTTTGACAACCCAAAAAGGTTACTCTTTATTGTGGCCTTGCCTTGTTAAGGAAAAATATCTTACAAAGACATTCCTGAAAAGAAGTTCAAAACATTTGCTGCAGAATCTTTATCAGAGTAATGGGATTTAAAAAAAAAGAAAAAAACATGAACGGATGAAATGTTTGAATCCTTTTCAAACTTTCTTTTATTCACTTTAACAGTTGCATTGTGTTACATTCTGGTAAAGAGGGGAAAAGAATGCAGCTCAATTTATGAAAATTCTAGAGCTGAAAGAAAACATTTGTAAATGTTGTCATCTCTTGTGGCACAACTTATAACTGTTATCCCTATAAACAAAAGTATAATCAGACACTAAAACTTTGGTTTCTATTTAGATGACAAATTAAACGGTTTAGAAACTGAACTGATTAAAAAACATACACGCACACATTTAGCAGCTTGACTAAACTGAAAAAAGAAAAAGGTTAGCTTGTAGGTCATGTAACTGACAATTTCAACAAAAAAAAGTCACCTGATTAATTGGTTTTAAACCATACCTGTAGTTTAAAATGAACAACTCTGGTGAAATTATATTCTTGAGAAAGTTTTTCTATGAAAAAATAATTTTTTATTACAAGTAAATAAATACAAATAGAAAAACTAGTATTTACTTTTTAAAACTTCATATAGTACTTAAAAAAAAAAGCAATGTTTAATTTTTCATATTCATATTAATCAACTATTTAGCAATATTTTCACACAAAGATTACATTTTTTGCAATACTTTAATCTTCATAATTGTCTACAATTTGATCCAGATTGATCAATCTTTATCAGAAATGCACCAACTGTAGTTTTCTTGGCAGATTCTGCTTTTTGGTTGAATTATTGATATTTGTAAAAACATTTTTGTTAATTTCTAAGAACTTCAACAGCCAGCTTTCAGTATAACAGAGGTCACTTGTGTTGACCTATGGTGGTTGGCAGAAACAGCCACAAACTTGTACTTCAGGAGGGTTTTTGTACTTTTTTTTTCTTCCATGGTTTGGTCAATAACTGGATGAAATGCAATATTTCCTAATGGCCCCAGCATTTATCGCTGCTACGTTTAGTCTGTGTGAGTTTTTACCAGTTTTGTGCACTAAAGTGCATCCAAGAGTTTCTTTTTCAGTGCTGCTCACTAATGAAATGATGCTAGACTGATGAATCTGCAGTCACGCTGGGGACTGAGCTGTTTCTAAATGCAACTTTGGTAAGAGAAGGAAGGCCAGACCGTTTTGAAAGAACCTCCTGCCAAGGTTTAGCAGGTAAGGACTAAAAGGGATTACTGCAGGGATGGTTTAATCATGAAGCTGTTAGTTTTCTTGTATTCCTTTTGTTTTAATTTGCTTTAAAGCTGTAGTTTTAAATACAATTCTAAATCTTTTTTTTTTTTTTTTTTTTTGTTAGTGTTTGGATAGCTAAGCATTAAGCATTTTTAAGGAAAAATGTTGCTATCATGTTATAGCTTTGAATAAAAAAGGGTTTTATGATCACAATCTGAACTAAAAATGTTTCTAAGCATGACTTTGCAACAGTTTTCCTCCCCAAATTCCCCATAATTACCCTATTTTTCTTTTACTGTTTTTTTTTCCCAAATTACATTTTAAATCTTTGATGATGTCTCTGATAATTAGTCATCCCTGTCATGTTATATTACTGGATTCTTTTAATGTATCCTCTCATTTGGAATGTCAAAAAGTCTTCCAGATCAACCCTCTTAAGTCCTGAACAGAATCCTGTCAATTCAGGAATATCTGTAATAATTTAGGAAAACCACAGAGGGGCAGTACAACAGCTACAGGGTTGAATATTTTTAACATTCACTTATAGAAATTACAAGTGATTCTTTCTTGCCTGCTTAAATGAGTAATGCCAAGTTCTCTTTAATTTATGAAGAAACTCACTAAAAGCTCACCGCAATTTCCAAGCTTTGTGAGAGCGCTGACATTCTGCCCTGAAAGGAAATGAAATCAAAATGGATTCATTTTGGTCTGGATACACACATTCATTCTGGAATTAAAGAAATAATTTGGGTGCAGAAGTCATGGAAATACATGGTTAAGATATTGTCTCTCTTTAAACAACTTCTTTTTTTTTTTTTTTTAATGAAAACTGGAGGATTTCTCACAATTTACTTTTTTCCCAGTCAAAAAAGTCCTGGATTACTGAATCTCTTAAAAGTGTTCTTGATTAAAGGAAGCTGTCCAATTAAGGAAGACACAACTGTGGTAAAAGATAGGTTTTAGAGTTGTTCAAAGAAAACAAAACTAGCTCTAAAGAACAAACACAAACTAAACAAAGGGTTCTTCGAGACTTTTTCTAATTGAAATAAAGTCTTCCCATTAGAGGAGAAAGACAAAGTATTGACATAATAAGCCCAGTGTTAAATTGGTTGAAGAGATTAACAGTCAAGTTTTAAACCTTTGATCTTAAAGGAGAGTTTTCTTTTCCTTTGCAAGAGTCTTTCTGGCTTTGAAAATTAGGATCAAAGAGACATTGGCATGTAGATTTTCAAGCTTGTCTTCTGCACAGCAAGAGCACAGCTCCTGATCACATAGGTGGGACATTTTTTACAATTGTTTATTTAGGAAACTGCTACTTTATGTTAGTATAATCTGTTGTCGGTGAAGGTTCTCATTTATCAAGGTGACGTTGCCTTGAAGTTGAGTTATGCCATGAGGAATTAAAGTTTTCTCCCTTGACACGTTTCACTACTCATCCAAGTGGCTTCAATTTGCTGTGTTATTGCTGGCAATGGTTAGGGATCCCAAAACATTTAATCCCCATCAATGTTTTATTCTAACTTGTTTATTTATGTTATTACTATGTTTTTACGTCATATGTAGATCTGTACTAAATCCTCTTAAAAAAAAATCAATGCCATAACACAAAAACGATGAGACGCGTTTTAAAATGTGGACGGATGAATTTGGGCTCAATAAAACAACTTGATCCACATTGATACTACCGACAATTTACATGTCACAAACAATTATTAGAGTGTGTACATGTAGCCATAGCGTCCTCAGTAACCGTGGTGCAGGGTTTCTCTGCTGTACCAAAGCAGCAGTAAGAAGTGTTAAACCTGGCCTTCATACAGATGCTCAAAATCCATCAGCCAAACACAAATTTTAAATAAGGGAAAAATCCTGATAAGCATTTGCAAACTGCAGCACATCCATCTTTCTCTTGTGTTTTGACCCATCCCCATAGCTGCTGGCCAATGACTGGGGAGATCTTCAGTCACAATTTTTGTTTACAAAGTTTGGTCACACTGTGAAGGCTCGGGGAGGCAGACTTTTTGACTTTTATTGATAGTATGAAGGAAGAAAATCTGCAGGAAATTGTTTCATAGAACTCCACTACCAACCTGTACAGAATCTTCTCTAACACAAAGCAGATCATTACTTGACAGAGGAAACTAGATTTCATCCTCAAAGCTGAGAATATTTTTCAGTAGTTTCTGTCTAGTCAAAGTAAGTCTTTCTGGACATTTTGGGAATAATTCATCCTGTCAAATTAACGAGCAAATAAATGGAAGCATTTCAATAAAAAAGCAATTATTTCAACTTGTTCACATGGACAGCCTGTCAAAGAAAATCTTTTCTCTGAAACACAGAGGAAGCTATAATAACAGGAACCCAGCAGCCAAAGACGTAAAGTACGGAGAAGAGATCAGCAGCATTGTCCGCTCCGAAAAAGCTTTGTTTCAAATTTTAATACTGATGACGCAAAAAAAAAACTTTTTTTCGCAAAGGAAAAAATTCTATTCTAAAGAGAAAAATCTGAAAGTAATGGCACTGGCTTGGCCACAAGCTGATTCAAGATGAAAGGCAATAACGTTCTTAAGTTCCCTAATGTTAATAGAAACTATTCTATTTCAGAGTGACAATATTTGAACATGGCCCAAGCGACAGTACAAAAAAAAAAATCACATAATTCATTCACTTTAACAAACTATTAAAAGCGTTTTTACTCATGAAGGCTGCTCACTCTATTATATGAGGAACCCATAGATTTAAACATTTTACACTGAAAGACAGACCAAATGAAGTTCCCTTTATTAGCCTATCTTGACCTATTTTTAAAGTCCATCAAATTCAAGCATACAACTGTGGATGCAAAACATATTTTACTCTTTTATTCATTCATTCATTCATCCACTACCAAGGACAAGACACAAAAGAAATTGGTCCTGCAAGAGAAAGATAGAACAAAACACATCAGAAACCTTGCCCCCTTGGTCTTGCCTGGATAAGGTTTTATCCTTGAGTAACATCAAGGTCAACATGGATTTTCTGCTAACTCCCAAATGTGGAGCATCGCCTTCTTCTTTTCCCCCTTTAATCCAATGCTCCCTTCTTAACCCCCGTACTCTTTCCCTGCATTTTCTCCCCATCCTCTGGAGTTCACAGACCAGATGAAAGAGCTGGTCACTACTGGGAACAAACTTACCCTCTTTCGCCTCGCAACTTCTGGACGACAACTCCCCGTAGTGCCTATGTGCTTTTATATCGCCTGCCAGCTTCAATGAGTGTCATGAATTTGACTCTCAGCTCCTCGTCCTCCTTGGTGAGAGTTATCTTCAGTTTACTCAGCTCAATGAAGGTTCCTTAAAAACCAATGATTGTAGAAGGTCGTAACTTTCTCTGTCGTCACTAATGCAAAGTAAAAAGGACTCAAAATGCCTTGGAGTAGAATGCATTCCCAGTGGTCTTTTAATTACGATTATGGCATTAATAGGGAAAAAAAAACAACAAAAGGCATTACAATTTATTTATGTTTTTTCTACTTTTTTTTGTTGTAAGTTCTTCTTGGCCAAATTACAAAAAAATAAATAAAATAAAATAAAAAAGCGGAACAAATGTTATCTTGATACTGTGCTTGTCAGTGTTGACTCACGATATTGTAGAAACTCCTATTGTGTGGCTTCTTGGATTATGGGACCATGCCACTAATATAAAAGTCTCTAGGTGTGACTGAGCCAAACAGTTCAGGCAGACTCTCGTATAGAACCACTGGGACTTAACTTTTTTATTTTTAAAACATCTCACTCTTCTAAATCTGTAATGTCACCCACATATTACAGTCCATTAAGCCACTCTTGTAACATTTTATTCCTTGAGGAGTGTGTGGGCTGAAGTCAGTTATAGCGTGCACTGAACTGTACTAGAGGCAGTAAAGAGGACACTCCGCATTGGCAATCTGGCTGGCAAACTGACATTGCCTGGTTGGGATGAACTTTCTTCTACAAGTTTCACTAAAGTGTTAACTCCATTTTCTGTCCTCCAGCCACTTTAAACTCACTTTCTCACTCTCATCCTGCTTCACAACTTTTTTTCCCAGCTGACTTCCTCTGGCGCAGGAACAGTGCCTCCCCAAGATAGTCTTCAGAGGAGTAACCATTTCCAACCAGAGCAGTTCTGTTTCACGTGCATACACTTGAGCTCAAGGCGCTCACTATGTCTTAAGGTTCATTAATTATTTTCACTAAATTTTTATTGTAATGGAACATGTTGATCTTGATTAGATTCTTTATCTCCTAATCCTTGTCCGATACTAAGAGCAATTTGTCTTTGTAATTCTTTTGTTGTTGTCAACCCGCCACATGCTTTACTGGTTCTTTCATTTAAATATCAAAGTTATCTTCTTCAACTGAGCAGAATAATAACTTAAAAATAAATTATGTAGCTTAAAATGACATGCCGGGCCCAAAAATGGTGGATGAGAGGAGATGGGCTTAACCTCAGGATGAAAAAACTGAATATGTCAAAGATAAATGAATATTAATGAATAAAAAATGGCATGAACTAAAGATATAAAAGGGAAATGTGAAAAAAAGATTTACATAAATAATAAGGAAAATTAGGAGAAGATGTGAAGCAGTACTGAAGCACTTGAAAAAACTAGATGTGATTGTGTGAATTA
Organism: Oryzias javanicus; assembly: GCA_003999625.1. Taxonomy (NCBI): domain Eukaryota; kingdom Metazoa; phylum Chordata; class Actinopteri; order Beloniformes; family Adrianichthyidae; genus Oryzias; species Oryzias javanicus. The sequence continues at coordinate 18,613,001 of CM012448.1, read as the reverse complement.
ACTTATGCTAAACAACTTTAAGGAGGCATTAGCATCTTTTCACCTTAACTACTCCATTTTCTTTCAAGGTTTCTGTTCGCTACTCTCACAAGGATCCCAAGGATTGCGGAAAGTGAAGCCATTTTACTTAACAAAACATTTCAGGTTCAGATCCTGTCCCAGATCTCATTGACCTCCTCCTCTAATGTCCTTCCTTCCATATGCATAACCTCAGAGGGCACATCTGGTTTCAATTAGTCAATCACAGTAATGAGCTTGAAAATAAACGTGTCCACACATAAGGACACCCACACCTTTTCACACAATAATTAATTTGCATAAATGCAGATATTAAGCCCTTCAAGTACGATAATACATCTGACGTCAGTAGTTAAAGCTAATTCATAGTTAAAAAAAAAAGAAACCTTCCCTTATTCTTTGTCAATTTCATGCTTTATCTTTGTTTTTTTCTTCTTGGCAAATAACAAATAGCAAGATGGTTGCTTTGTACTTCAACTGCACTCCTTCTGACTTGTCAACATAATTCTCATTTTAGGCTTCTATTAGGACTGTCATGCAGGCTTCAGCATGAACACGTGCACTTTCAGCTCTCCCTGAAAGCCCAAATTTGTGGTTGCTGCCTGTTTCAAACCAGGATAATGATGGTCACGATGCAGCCAGTCTTTGTTCTGTGTGGCGGTACATCATGCCACAGCTGGTTTCTACCTTAAATCTTCAGCCACAGACTTGCGATGTTGACAGATTTGACAAAAGCTATGTTTTTCTTTTTCACGAAAAAGCACAAGAATTGTTCGGCTATTAAGGAATGGAGACTCCTCTTACACTGGTTTTCTGATGCCAAGATTAGATCTCCAGGACACAAAAAGAAGGAGAGACGAATCAGGAGCTTGCCACAACGCTGTCTGTCCTTCGTGGTAGTTTTCCACACAACTTCTCCCCACAGCTGAAAATTCACCCTCCAACCAAGAGTTTCTTTGAATAGGTGATTTTCTTGTACTTTACAAGCACATGCCAGAGAAATTAATGTTATCAAGGATTTAATTTACTTTTGTAAATCTAGTGAAAATGTGAAACGTTATATGGATTGATTTCACCTTGACTTATACCATACATGGATAACTTTTATTTGAATTATAAAATCAAAACTTCAAGATCTCAAAAATGTACATACATGACTAAAACACAGGGCACATTATTTGGTTGGAGGTGGTGATCCATCTGTCAAGCTGCTGAGATGCAGTTCTTCTGCACTGATGGTTGTAGTATCTTGGATCACCACAATGAGTTGTAGAGTCAATATGATGAGTTTGTTAGTTATTTATTTATCGAGATGTCATTGTTCTGAACCAATAACAGCTACTTCTGGCAGTTCAACGGTCTCATCACAAACGTCTTCATGCTTTATGCAGGGAGCAGGTGTCAAAGTCCAAGACTTAACGGCATCGTTCAACATGTTTTCCAACTCACCTGCCATTATAGTTTCTTATTGGCAAGACACTCAATCCAGGTAATCATCACAAGTTGAGGCTGGGTTTCTAAACATAATAATAATAATAATAATAATAATAATAATAATAATAATAATAAAAGAATATTTGCCTTTAAGGCCTGGAGTTTAACAGCCCTTATCCAGAAGAAGGCACCTCACTGAGCACCCATGCCTTCCCTTTTCCGCATAGAAGTGTCAGGGGCATTAACATTCAGACAGACAACTCTACTCACTTTGAACCCAATAAAACACAATGCACCAATAGTAATTGATGATATGACTCCCCAAACCACCTCTGACTAGGAAAACTGAATGCCAGACGTCAAACAACTTGAATTAATGCATTCCTTGTCTCGACTAAAGGACCCTGATAGTCAAGTTTTTTAATGGACTTTTCTTAAAAATCATGTCGGGGCTTTTTTATATTTGATGCTTGCCCCTTTTTCTTCCACCTGTGTTTTGACATAAGACAGCGTTCCACAGTGGGGTGGTGGTATACTGTCTTGACTCTGGTTCAAATCTTGACTCCTAGAGATACTCACATGTCCCTTTTTGCAAGCCAAGTCTGAAACTTTTTCGTTAAGTTAAAGTCTTTGGTGACAAATCCTAATCAAATCTTAAACATGTAGCTGTAATTTCAGTTCAAGTCCTAAATCTTAAAGCTTATAGTTTAAAACTATATTGTATTATAACACATTTGCATTAATCTATATTTAAACATGTGGGGACACAATAACAGTCAGTTGGTGTTTCTGTATTCCTAATGCAAAACCTTGTAAACACAGATTTTATTTGTAGGGTTGCTATCAATGTCTTGGTGCAAAAATAAGAATTAAACCAAGGAACATTGTTGAGAAGTACCAAACCTCAAGGTTCAAGTCAAGCTCTTGAGGTCAAGTCTTGAGTCAAGTCTTAAGCTGCTGTGTGTGATAAACAACCAGTACAAGGTGCACTCCACCTTTGCCTTAAAGTTAATGGTAAATAGTCAATGGCATAGATTTATAAAGTGCTTTTATACCTTCCTAGAAGGCCAAAAGCACTGTACCGTATGTTTTTCTTAAAACCTTCACAGCCACTGTGCTGCGTTTAAAAATGCGACTGCTTCCTCCTGAGTGCAAATGCCACCACCTGCCGAATTTGCTGAAAACGTACTAAAAAACATTTAGGTCACCTGGCGATGGCATTTTGGAAGATGTAGCCGTAGTCCAACACTGACGCCAACCTAAAGTACTGCATCTGCTGTTAGTCTGCACAAGACTAGCCTGATATGGATGTATAGATGGATATAGCATTATGTGACCAGTAAGGACTCTGTCTTTTTACTTTGCTTTTTCTGAACAACGTTTATGTCCACAGTCATCATCACTACACCATCAAACCAACAGAAGATTTAAAATCTCTGCAGATGTTTTGAAATAATATTTTTTTTTGTCAGTATTACACCACAAAGTCTCTAATAAAAAATAGTCATGTTTAGGTACAGTAAATGATGACTTTATTACAAAGAAAAAGTTTAAAAATAATAATAATAATTAATTCCTGATATTTATCAACCAAAGATATTTTATCTTTTGGACCTTACATCTTAGTACCCACTGGTGTAAGACTGTTGTTCCATTATATATGTATAGGTTGTTTAAGTGCACGTCCCAGACAGCATAGTTCACTGGTTATCTTGAGGCAAAGATCTATGAGCTGGTTAAGCAGACACTTTCCTTCCTTATGGAGAAGCTTTTTGTGCCATTTGTGAGCTGATGTGTGAGTTCAACATTTCCCTCAGGAACTGAACCAAAATAGTCAATATTAGCTCAGAGGGATTCTAAAATGCTACTTTTATGGTATCATTTTAAGTTCCAAAAGTAAAGAAGTTTGTTTCTGTTGCAGTGCTGCAGAAAGCTGTTGGGCAGTCTGTTCACAGCATTTGTCATCTTTTGCTCAAAGATATTTTAAAGTGGAGTGAATGAGGAGACAGTGAGTTAAAGTGGTTGAAATGTAGTCGGTTATAGATGACAAGGATGCACAAACAGATGGAGAGATGGATTTATATTTATATATTAATCATATTTTAATATTTTCAAATCTGTTGGTACGAGACTTCCAAGAAAATACTAACGCAAACAGAATTAATTCTATTTTCACACTCTTGTATCTACCTTCTTATTTCATTGTTATTCAGAAATCTATTTTTCATGAACACAGCCCATCAAAAGAGGAATATAGATTCAGGTAGTTATCCCAGCTTCCACACAGACCTAATATTTCATGCATGAGTCTGGGTTTTGGCATACAATAATTTTGATGGCATTGAAGCCCTGACCAGTGACAGAGCGCTCTTTTTCTCGGTTGTGATTAGTTTCTTCACAGAGCAGAAGATTGACAGTAAATAAATTGCACTTGAAAGATCAGACCCTTTCAAGTTTCTCCACATTTTTCATGTCTTAGACTTCTTAAAGCCTAGTCAGCTTCCTCAAGATGCACAAATCCACAATGAAAATGAAAGAAAAAACTTTTTTTTTTTTTGCTTTGCTCTGGTATTATTGCTTGTTGCAAATACAAGAAGTTGTATAAAAAGTGTAGACATTTAACGTTACATGGCCTTCGCCTGTTTTCTCTTTTGAAGCTGTGATCATGAGTCATGGGAGGAAGTGTGTATTTTATGGGTTTCACAAAAAGTTACACAAAGAAAGCTGATTTCAATCAATGGGAATACAAGTAACAAGGATTTACTAAATGCACTTAATGCTCTTGAAAGTGATTTGTTCCATCAAAGCTGTGAAAACACATAAAAAGCACCTCTGCATTATACTCATTTAGTAATGTTTTTCTTTTCACTAACTTTGACATAAAAGCTCAGACCCATCTGTTGATTAACACGTTTTATTGATTTGACACCTCAGTGGTGCTGCGTATTCTGTATTTGTTGAACTGATGCTGTAATCGGTGGATTAGAGAAGTTCACTTTGCAGGGATAATAAATCTGCACTCAGGACAACTTCGTCCAAACTTCCATTATCTACACCTGTAGGTCCTGATTTGGGTCACAGAGGTTCTCGAGTCTATTGCAGCTGACCCTCTTTGAAGGCTCGGTACGACCTCGACAGGTCCATTGAAAGCAATTGCTTTTGTACAATCAAATTGCCAGAGTTTGGTACTTGGGTTTCTGCTTTATTTTGGTTTTAACCCTTTAACATGGATTTGTTGATGGTGTCACAACCCTGGGCCTTGTGGTCTTTTCCTGGTGCCTGCTGTTTTTCTCCTCCTCCTGCACTGATGTTTGGAAAGCAGAGGATGAAAACAAAAGATCCAGTAGCTCTTTGTGTATGTTCTTCCTCTGGTCTTCCTGCCACATCCATATCTGTTGCTGCAGTTCTGCATTTTCTCCGTTTACAAATGTAGATCCTAGATTCTCAGACTCTCATCCAATAACACACTTTCATGCTTTTTGTTTGATTTGGTTGTTTTTTTTTTTTCCTTATACATATTAAAAGTTCTTCAATCCTAAAGCCAGCTTCGTTTCCCCTCTTATTTGTCACAACCCCAATTTATTACAATCGGGTTTTTCTTTGCAATAGAATCAGCTGATTTACGTTATTTCCTTTCGCTTTAGAATCTGGTGGAATTACAATATTTGTGTCTACAGTTAAAGCGTTATGATGGACAAAGAATGTAAAGCCTGGAGCTAAGCTCTGGTGTAAAAGAGTTAATTCCGATATTTTTCAGTTCTGTTCTAAATTGATTTGATTCCTGTACTCTTCAGCCTTCTCCTTAAATAACAATCACACCAGGTCATGGTTGCTAAGCACCACAAATATTTTAATAATTATGTCCTCAGGGGTTTCTCGCCCGATCCTTTTCTGTTTCCATGTGTTTCAGGATTTTTATTATGTTTTCATTGTGACAAGTTTAGGTTCTGTTCTTTTTCTTTCGTTTTTCAGAACTGAAGTTTATTCACCATTAGTTTCTGTCAAGTTTATATCCTATATCTATAAGTTCTGTTTATGACATGGACGGATTAATATGTTATTTTGTATGGCTGTAGTGGATATGTTTTCCTTCCTAAGGCCAACCTTGAGAATAAACATTCAAGAGATTACCTAAATATAAGATGCATTTTGATTCTTTTTAAATGTGTTATATCTAACACTAACAGATTACATCATGCCATTCTCACCACCAAATTCATTTGTAAACATAGTCAGGCCAACCTGCTCTTTGTGCAGTGAACAAACTGTCCAGAAAACCCCCCCCACAAACCACATCCAGCTGAACCAAGAAAATAGGCAAAAACACAAAACAAAGGAATGCTCAAATCCAATGCAGGCTGCAGGGTTCTGCTCTTTTGTTTTCCACATAGACCTCAGCCTTTACACCTTCTGCCAACTGGACTTACATTTACAGACTAAAAATGTAAATGATGTCAGCTCCTATTAACATTAGGTGATGGCTTAGTTCCTCTTCAGCTCAAGTTTCAAAATTGTGTCGGGCTAAACTCGCAACCTAAAAAAGGAGAAAACATACATTGTCCAGATGTCCAGGATTGCTATTGATACTAAAACCCTCTCTAAATGAAATTATCGAATTATATTAGTGATAGGCCTTGTTGTTTTCATAAATATGCCATTGAAAATACTTACCTTTTTAGTATTAGGAAATGATTTTATAGAAATGTAAAGCTAAAAATGTCCCTGCCTTGTCTTCTCCTCTTTCCTGCTTTTTCTAGGTTGAAGGAGCTGCCTACACGGGCTCATTTGTATGGAAATCCCATAGTATTGGTTTATGGGAACGTGACCGAGGGCAGAATATGTTGGACAGCGGAGCTCCATTCTACGATACTTACAGAACTTTGGATGGGAAGTACATTGCTGTGGGTGCCTTGGAACCCCAGTTCTACCAACAACTTCTTAAAGGTTTGTAGCTTCAAATAAACAGATAAACGTTATGTTACATGTGGACAGTATATCTTTAAAGTCCCACTCCGATTATCTTTTGATTTGTATTAATGCATTCCCAGTGGTCTTTTAATTATAATACAATTATTAATTAGAAATCAAAAAACCTGAGTCATTCTGTTGGACATAGTTTCTGTAGAGCGACAGTAGTTCAATAGAAAACCACCTCTGCCCGTCCCGACTTCCTGTCATCTATCTCCAACTAATTTATATCCCCTCACAACCCTAAGCTAACATTCATTAATGGTGTGGGTCTTTAAAGTTAACTCATTATTTGATCCTATCCAGAGAAACTTCATCTTAAGTCAAGTAAATGTTTAATTTTCTTAATTTTTTTCAAACCACGATAGTCTTAAAAACCTGACATATTTAGATTTCAGCAGTTTTTTTTTTTTTTTACCTCCAGTGACTTGAAGGCATTGGTCACCCATTCTTTGATATTTGTTTCTAATGTCACTGTTACGTTGAGATATTTGTTTCAAAATTGTTTTCTTTAGTCCATTTGTTTTCTTTTGCCTCAGGCTTAGAGTTGGAAGATGAAGAATTGCCTCCCCAGATGAGTGTCAGTGACTGGCCAGAACTCAGGCGGATTTTCACGGAGCGTTTTGCCTCAAAGACGCAGGCGGAGTGGTCAAGGATCTTTGACAAGATTGATGCCTGTACTACGCCTGTGTTGTCTTTCGACGAAGTCAGCTCACACCCCCACAACCAGGAAAGGGGTTCTTTCATGAAGGACTCCGAGGGAGCGGAGTGCCCTCGGCCAGCTCCGGTTCTGTCCCGTACCCCTGCTAAACCCAGCTACACGTCCAACCCCAGCGTTGGAGAGCACACTGTTGAGGTCTTGGAGGAGTATAATTTCACCTCAGCAGAGATAAACAAACTATTGGCTGCAGGGGTCATTGAGTGTAATGCTACCAAAGCAAAACTCTAGAAAATAATGAAAGTGGAAGAAATTATCAAACGTTTTTATTTCTAATGAAACAGCTGAATTGGAAATATTTTCATAAACACAAACTTTAGCAAAGAAGTTTCACTCTTGCTTTGACAGAAATCCCCCAATCAAGCTCAGAAGTACAGTTAGATTTTGGGCTCATCACTGGGTTGAACAACTTTTATGCTGTAGTTTGTGCCAAATAAAAAAGAATCCTTGATGAATTGGTCTAAAAAAAAAAAACCTTTTGAAGTACAAAACTAACTGAACTGCTCTGGCGGGTGCGGATCATTCAGCTCATACTTGGGACACGCTGGAACAGCTTAAAACTCTCCAAGCAGTCCCAGTACATTTAAAGAGCCTGTTTTTTTTTTCTTGTCTTCTTTTTAATCAAAACCTAAGTGTCTGTTATTGTAATGCCGAATGTGAATCTGCCTCTTTTGTGCTCAGCCTTAACTCTGTAATGGATCCATTGTCCAGCGGCAAATCCTTCAGAGGATAGAGACTTGCTTCTGTAAGCTGGAATTATTATTATGACAAAAGTACTATTCAATTTATGAAGTCAGTTCCTCAAGACGTTTAGCAGGATTGATTACACAGTATCAACTTTTGGTAATACTTGAATATATTTCCACTTAAAAAATTGTTTTTACATCTATTTAATAATCCAAGTTACGCATTTTAGATGCTATTAAAATTGAATAACATCTTTTAAAAAAATGGTTTACTTAATTTTTTTACTCAACTGTTTCGCTCAAGAATAAAGTAATTTTAAAAAGGCTTTGTTACCCCTCATTTCTAGTAGTAATCGCTCATTAATCTGCAGTTTTCCTTTTCTGCATTTGTTTAATTATACATACAAAGAGTTTTATGGCTCTACCTCTATTGCTGCACAAAACTTGCTGATATTATTCCTACTTCATTAATTGACAACAGAATTATCTAAAGTTTAGTAAAAGATATGGGTGCTTAGTTGCATCAAAACTTTTAAAGATTTGCACGTTGTGTTCAACTAGTAAAATGTTTTTGATTTATTCTTAAAGTATCTATCTTTTTTGATGAAGAAAAAACAAAATGTTGTCTGTACCATGCTAATGTAATTGTACATTTTCCTCGAAACTTTAGTCTACACCAGGGGTGTCAAACATACGGCCCATAGGCCGAATCCGGCCCACCAGATGGTTAATCCGGCCCAGTCATACAGAAAAAAAAAAGTTATAAGGATGTTGGAAAAAAGCAAACAAGGGGCAATATTATGCTTTTCTTAAGCCTTTCAGAGTGAACTGAATCCATATATATATATTATATATATATTATATTACAAATTGATTCCTGAGGCTCTGCCTGCCGCTGCATGTGGCTGATGCCCATTTCATGACGTCATCCTGAAGCCAGCGCCATCAAACACGGTCCGTGGGAGCACCAGGTTCCCCCAAGGAAGTCACAAGTTGCCCCCAGGGCTCTTCCAAAAATACTACAACTCCCTTGTGAGCGTTGTCTAGAATAAAATTTTCCCCTGTTGCCTTTTTTTTTTTTTATTAAACTCGCATTTACATAGATTACAAAATTAAAACATCTTAGAAATATGTTCATGATACATGAACTTCAGATAAGTTTAGGTGACTCTGACCTACTCCAGTTAAAGATCATTAATTTTGTTAAAAATGCTGCAGATTTGGTCATTTGATTAAGAATGTGTTAGTTGATTTATCTTTAACATTACATGATTGATAAGTGAGAATTGGACATTTTTTCCAGTGAAATGTTGCGATGTAAGTGATCGTCTGAAAATCAACCCAGTCTCAGTGAAATGCGTCCCTATTCCACGGCTTTGCACCCTCGGAATACCGTGCATAGTATACGCCAAACACGGTTTTTGCGTGCATATGATACGCAGTTGCAGCCCATTCAAAACAACAGGAGCGGCTTTTAGGTTTCGTTTTGATCACGTGGTCGGATGTTTAGGTTTCTCCAGATCAGGTGACTGATCACGTGACTTTTGAGTTTCTGTCCGGCACCGGAGATCCACTCTTTTTCTGGTGGAAAATCCCTCAGAATAAAATATTTTGTGGACTAATCTTTATTTTGGTAATATTTCTAGCGAGAAATGTACCCGTTACTATCACGACATGCATTTATTTTGGACATACAGTTCGTAGTTTGTCTGTTTTGCTTGACTTTTCGGGCTCGAAAATCGTAAAACAGCAACGTCTGGGGTGCACGGAACAATCACGGAACCGGGCGATCAGCAGGATTTGGGACCCGACCCGCATCGGTGCCGGGTCAAGGTTAGAGTTAGTGTAGGTTCGGAGAAACCGCCCGGAACCGTTTTAATCGGGCCCCGAATGACTTCTGTAAAGCTAGAACGTAATCACTGCCTGACTACTTCCGGTCCAGGAGACGGTCCAAACGTGATCCCGAAACGAGGATTATCAAAATAAAATAATGTTTCTTTAATTTCTGCCTCATAAACAAACACAAATGTCGGTTATTTTAAGTGACAATAACGAGGGATGCTTTCAGACAAAATAAAGAAAGAAAAACACAATTGGGTTATTTTGTACTTTTCATTTTTATTATTATTGTTAATATATTAATATTTTTAATATAATAATAATAATTATTATTATTATTAGTGGTAGTAGAAGTAGCAGTATTAATTTATTATTTATTGTTGTTATTATTATTATTATCATCATTATTGTTGTTATGTAAAAAATATATATAAAAGGAATGACATAAACAAAATCCAATTGATACATAAATACATTAATACATTCAAAAATGTATTAATAATAAATAATATCATTGTTATTATTCTTTTTAATAATAATAATAATAATGTTGTTATTATATCAATAATAAATACATAATTATTATTATTGATCCATAAGATCAACAGACTCCAAGTTTTTATGATTCTTGAAAGCTGAAGGGGTCAAGAGAGAATCTCACTATTCAGGGAACATTTTTTATTGTTATTATTTCTTAAAATGTTATTGATACAGGTTTGTGTCTGTTGTATACTTGGTTTAATAAAATATCAGAGGATGTTGCTGTATCATCCATAGGATGAAACATAAATGTAACGTAGCGCTGTCTGATTTCTTCTGGTCTAGCAGATGAAAATAAGTGATCTCAAAACACAGATTCTAAACCATCAGAATAATGTTCCTGTGAGTTCTGCCTCATAAACTAGTAACGTTTATTCACAGGGCAAGCTTCTTAGTGGCAAGAACAAAATATGGAGGACATCACCTGGGTTTTGGGAGGGAATTTAACATATTTTAGGATGTATAAACACTTGGGCTGTGTTTTGATCACTGTTCAAGTGACAATTAGACAGTTGTTTTCAACATTATTTACTTCTTTGTGTTCAAGACGTACTCTTTTTAACGTACATTCTTTCAAGTGTCTCAACTACATAGTGGCAATGGAACGCTTTTATGTTGCTATGGCGGTAACAAAGGACGCAAAACAAAACCGGAAAGAAGAACGCAAGATCTCAAATCAGAATAAGAGGGAGAAAGAAAGGAAAAAATAACAGTAGACAACATCTAAACAATGTTGCACAAGAGTAAATATATAAATATATTATTCTTAAAAGAAAGGCACAGGATATGTTTCATAGCTTGCAGTTTCTCATAAAAATAAATGTACAAATTAAAGTCTATTAACTATTTTAAGAATGTGTTCTAAAAATTCAAATAAGACAGGCCTTGTTACATAAGTAGTTCATGTTTGAAACCAACAAGAACAAATGGCACTGTCAAAAAACAACATTTATTTATCAAATTTTTCAAATATTATGAAAGTGTTAATACCACATTTTTCTTTTTGGTTTTCTGTTTTTAGACCAAATCTAATCGTTTTGAAATTTAAAAGGAACACTATTGAAAGTTAACCAGCACTGAAAATCATAACAGAAAAATTTAGATTTCTACCATTTTTAAAAACAATGAATAAAACAGTTGCCAAACTATTTATTTTTCATTGCTGCAAGAAGTGTCCGTATTTTTGTCAATTTTTAAAATATTATGAAGTTTATAGATGGATAAATAACATTCAAGATTTTGAAGTGATTTTCTTTTGCTTTTGGTTCAATTAAATAAACAAAAAATATCCGGCACAGGTCTCAGTAGATCTTATGATTCTCTTCAGTCAGTCCCTGTCTGCTTGCAGATCCAAAATGAATGTGGTCAGGACAGAATGGATTAGCATTGTAGAAGATGGTCAGCAGCTCCTGACACAAGCTTTTTCAGTCACTTCTTAAGCTATCACAGGAAGTCCAACCTCTGCTGGGCCTTTCTCCAGAGTGACTCAACCTGGGAGGTTCACTTAAGGTCTCTCGAAAAAGTGGACCCTAAGAACCTGTATGGGTCTATAGAGGGGACTGTTCTGTGTGAAGAGGATGGGGATGGGGGGGTTGTGTTCCTTCTCCCTGAGGTCCACTGTCATCTCTACAGTTTTAAGTATGTTCAGCTCCAGGTGGCTTTGGCTGCACCAAAGGACAAGACGCTCCGTTTCCCGCTCTAACAAGTGGAGGAAAGCACAGTGACGTTTTGATGGAGGAGCTCTGGGATGATGGTATTAAATGCAGAGCTGAAGGCCACAAACAGGATCATATAGTTCCCTGCAGAGTCAAGGTGGTGTCAGATGTAGTGGAGAGCTGTGTTGACTGCATCGTCTGCGTCATTTAATCACGTGAGAGAGGACTTCTTAGGAACTGGATGATGGTGGATCTGTTGAAGAGACGGGTGAAACTTTGAGGCAGCTGGTCAGAGCAAACCTTCAGACAGGATGGAGACACTCCATCAGGTCCTGGAACCTCCTGATCTTCTGCTTCTGAAACTGTTGATGCACATTCACAGATCCTCAGTCCAGGTTAGATGTCCAGTCTGAAGGAAGTTGAGACAAGTCAATCCTTTTGATTAAGATTGATGGGGGAGGGAATGCTATGTTCCTTTAGAACCTGAATAGAAGTCGTTATGGTGGCAGATCTCTGCAGGGTGGGGGTGGGGCATCTCTTTTCATGAGGGTCTGCAGAACTTTAGAAACTGCAGTTGTTGGCAGAAAACTGCTCTGTTATCTTTGCAGTGTTGGTCATATTAGCTCCCTTGATCTTCTTTTTCATCTTGTTCCTGACCTATTTCTAAAGGTCACGACCCCCACTCCTGTAGGCCTCCTCCTTGTCCTTGCATTGCCTCAGCAGCTGTAAATCATTGTTTGATGTTGTTGAATTTGCAGAAGGTTTTGGTCTGCAGGCATGTCCTCACAAAAACTGATCTAGGTGTTCCAATCTTTGCATTTTTCATCTTGGACTCATCCGTCCATAACAGTCTTCACTTTGGGTTTAGCTGATTTCAGCTTTCTTCTGTCGGTTGGGATGACATGAGGCAGTGATTTGAAAGTCTCAAAGCAGCGCAGGGAACAGAGTGATGCATCGTGTAGTAGTGGAGTGTTCAAGGTGGGACAGGTCACCTGCTGTTTGTAATAAACTTAATTACATTTGAAAAATATATGAAAAAATAAAACAGCACTGACCCTAAAGAGCCTGGATAACCCTTGATGTGGCTTTAAGCTCGTGGATCCTGTAAAACCTGCTGATGGGTCGCTCTCTTTAGAATTGATACATACGTCACTGTTGAAGTGTGGGACCTCTGTAAAATTCAAAATTCATCTATACATTTAAAAAATGTGAAATAGCTTTAGTATGTACTCAAAATCTGGAAAGTTAGACTATATTTCTTCGCAGAAGTGAAACATCCCAGAATGTACTGCACATTTTAGGAGGAGACTGGGTTGAAATTTTACACTGTTAGCAGCAAAGTCGACAAAGTTATGAAGCTCCAATTAATGTCTATTCATGTAAATTGCATAAAACTTGTCTAAGTTTCAGGGAGGACTGATCAAACGTCCCTTGTGTGATCATTGTTGTTTAGGAACAATCCTCTGAACTTCTTAAAATGTACAAACTAAGTTGTTACTATGCAGAGTCTAAAGTCCTTGTCACCAACAGATAAACACAAGCATACAAAAATGCTGAAGTTCTAAATAATTAAGTTTCAGAAAAATGAGTTTGTCAATTTTTACAGCACTGTCAACTTTATCAATTTAAAATCTAAAAAACATCTGTTCATTTTATCAATTTAGCAATACCAGAGCTCATATTCATTTATATCATTATTTTATTAATACATAATTTGTTTAAGCCTCCCATCTCTTTGACCTGTGGTCTGATAAGAAGTTAAAAGTAACTATTCACAATAAATTAGGGATATTATTTACATACATTCGGTACAATGTACAAATCAAAACAATTACATAGTCAGCCCCAAAACGATCTGTTTATCTCACACCAAAAATCGCTTCCCAACCCAATCTCTAGTGAAAATTGACAGTATTTCTCCAAATATCCTAAAGCTTTTTTGAATGGCGTAGACCAGGGGTGTCAAACTCAGTCGCACAGGAGCCAAAATCCAAAACACGCCTTAGTTTTTGGGCCAAACGGGATAAACATTTATTGAACACACTAGAACTACATTATTAAAACTTTAAAACTGTAACTTTTTAATACAATTATGAATTAAATATTAATGGCATCACCAGCGAAAATGTTGGTGTGAATCCTGTAAGCTGAGTTTGATTGCTGAAGATGAGTGTTGATAGATGAATTTTAATAAAGAATAAAGAATTGTCTGAATAGTGAGATTCTCTCTTGACCCTTCAACTTTCAAGAATCATTAAAACTTGGAGTCTGTTGATCTTGTGGATCAACAATGTATTTATGAATCAATGGGATTTTGTTTATGTCATTCATTTTATTTTATTTTTTTACATAATAACAATAATGATGATAATAATAATAATAACAACAATAATAATAAATTAATACTGCTACTTCTACTGCCACTAATAATAATAATTGTCTGATTGCTGAAAGCAATCAGAGTATGTTATCCACCTTCTTTATTATATTTATTATTATTATTATATTAAAAATATTAATATATTAACAATAATAATAAAAATGAAAAGTACAAAATAACCCAATTGTGTTTATCTTTCTTCATTTTGTCTGAAAGCATCCCTCGTTATTGTCACTTAAAATAACCGACATTTGTGTTTGTTTATGAGGCAGAAATTAAAGAAACATTATTTTATTTTGATAATCCTCGTTTCGGGATCACGTTTGACCGTCTCCTGGACCGGAAGTAGTCAGGCAGTGATTACGTTCTAGCTTTACAGAAGTCATTCGGGGCCCGATTAAAACGGTTCCGGGCGGGTTCTTCGAACCTACTCTAACCCTAACCTTGACCCGGCACCGATGCGGGTCGGGTCCCAAATCCTGCTGATCGCCCGGTTCCGTGATTGTTCCGTGCACCCCAGACGTTGCTGTTTTACGATTTTCGAGCCCGAAAAGTCAAGCAAAACAGACAAACTACGAACTGTATGTCCAAAATAAATGCATGTCGTGATAGTAACGGGTACATTTCTCGCTAGAAATATTACCAAAATAAAGATTAGTCCACAAAATATTTTATTCTGAGGGATTTTCCACCAGAAAAAGAGTGGATCTCCGGTGCCGGACAGAAACTCAAAAGTCACGTGATCAGTCACCTGATCCGGAGAAACCTAAACATCCGACCACGTGATCAAAACGAAACCTAAAAGCCGCTCCTGTTGTTTTGAATGGGCTGCAACTGCGTATCATATGCACGCAAAAACCGTGTTTGGCGTATACTATGCACGGTATTCCGAGGGTGCAAAGCCGTGGAATAGGGACGCATTTCACTGAGACCGGGTTGCTGAAAATTTAACAATTAATGAGATTATTAAAGTGCTGAATATTGATATTTGTTTCCTAGCTTGTTGTCCTTGTTAATAATTATGAGTGTGAGAAAATATTGTCTTCACATAGAGGAGTATCATTATTCATTATTAATAATGTATAACTAAACGCAAAGTGAGCAAATTTGTTATTTCAAACTGGTAGCCCTTCGTATGACTCAATACCCACGAAGTAGCTTTCGCTAGTAGCGATTCGCGCGGCAAACTCACATTACCCGCCCTGTTGAGAGTGCAGGTTTTTAGAGGACTACTCGTAAATGCATGAAAGGATCAAAATATCACTTTGGAGCGTTTATAGTGAAGAATGAACAATATAATACACTTAAAAGCTCAAAAAGTGCGTTTTTCATGGTATTGCCCCTTTGAAGAAATGACTGCAATGCACGATTACACCACTAGGGGGAGCAAAAGAAACAAGACGGGTATTGGAAGAGATCAAAAAATTGCTTTTATGTCACTGGTCCGGTGTAGGTACCACATGAATAGGCAAAGAATCACAAATATTTGCAATCAACCGCAAAAACCTTGTCAACAAAACAATCTGATCGAGAGGAATCATTACAGAACAGTAATCATATTTTAATAGAGAGAAATCCGGCTGGAAAGGGTGAAGTTTGTGCTAAAGTGGGTGCTAGCGAGTAGCATGCTAGTTTGCCGTTGGTCGCACATAGAAAAAAGAGAGTGGTTATTCTGACGTAATTTTTTCAAAATACATCCTGGCAGTGTTGAACTTTTTCTTTTGGTCGCACAGATCGGAGGAAGTCCAGCTAGAATATGCAGCACTCGCTTTCTGCTCAGTTAAACACTGATGAGAGCAGCCATAAGGGAAGGAGCTGTCAATGCCAAAATAACAATAGGCTGAGCAGATCTCAACACTTTTTTTCTTTCTTTTTTAATAAACTTTATTGTAAACATAATTTTTAGCACAGAAAAACTGTGCAAAATAGCTAAGGCCTTTGTCTCAGTGGCGTTACCGTAGTGTGATGTCATCACGAAGCCGAGCAGAGGTGGTACCTACACCGGCCCACTTAATATGAGACAGGTTAACTGACACCCCTGGTTTATACTATTAAGAAGTCCTTGGTTCAAGCCCCCAATTGACGTCTTTAAAGTTCAGCAATCAGGACTGTACACTGACGTTTTTCAGTGCTTACACCCAAATATTTGCTCTTTTTCTTGGTGTAACCATAAAATTTAGAAGCACCCAAAATTTCAGCTACATTGCATTTAACAGCACCGTTTTACAAGGTCAGTTCTTGTCCTCAAATTGCCATCCATTTGGTGCTGCCTGCCACTGAAAGGCAGGGGAGACACCCGGGCTGTGCATTTATCACAGCATGAAATGTGTTTGATAAATGCATTGAGCTTTTTCAGTCACAAATGCACTATTTCCAGCAATAGTCTTCCCATAGTCGTTACAATAAATGCAGCAGGTTATATTATGGGCTTGTAACTGAGTCGTGGGAACGTGTCAAGCCATTCTCTTTAACAATCACCAGAGGTTATTTCAGGAAATACAACTCCCAGCACCCCAATCCTTCCATATAGTTTACTAAATTACCAGTAAAATGATAGATTTTGTTTTAATTTTTGGCCCCAGAATATTTTTTCTTTAAATCTGAATTTGTCTTTTGTTATATTTTTATATTCTTCATCATGGCTGTGGATTGTTACTTAAGTAGCGAACCAATTTAAATCCCGCATCAAGCTCAACGATTCACAGATCGAATCACTATTCTAATATAATTTAACATAATATATGTTTTTACAGTTACTGTTTTAAATTTTTACTGGATGTATGTAAATGGTATATATTAAATTACTGCCATTTATGACTTTAGAACAGGAGATCAGAATCAACAAAACTGAAAAAAACAAAGATTTACATGTCAGTTTTTTTTTTTTTTAAGTTCAGCAGTACCATAACATAAACACCACTGTTGTGTTGGGTCATTTAACAACAAATCCTGAAAATGTGTTTTTTTACGTTTTAAAGCATTGCACACTGCTATGAAAAGTTGCTTTTCTCCACTACGGACTCAGCTGATTCACTTCTTCGCAGCGCTGCAGCATATCAGCGTGAAGCTGCTTCAGAATCTGCTGGAATTACATTAACTGTGTCAACTGTTGGAGAGTTACCGGAATCAAAAGAATGTTAACACTGGAGCTAAAGCTCCATGTAGAAAAAAAAAAAAAGAAAAATTCTCAAGATCTTATGTCAGTAACTGAAACATCAGAACCACTTTTTTCAACTATAAAAAAAAAAAAATCAATAGTTTTGCTTTGAAAACAAGAAGCTTTATTTTGAAAATCTGTTTACTGCCGATGACAGTAGTGCTGTACAATCATCTTTTTTGCAAACAAGTACAAAGCAACAAATACATCTTCCTGAATTGTATTTTTACTGCTCTACTATATTTATTAAGACTGTGAAACAGAGATCTTGGACATCCCTAATTTGTACTTGTATTTTCGGTAGCAGATTGCGAATATCCGAGTGCTCAGATACTTTTTACAGCCCTATTCTTTATTTACTCTCTGTGCTGAAATTGGGATTAAAACAACTATTTAATTGTTGTAAAATTACGGAAAAACCAGCATGATACTTAAAGACAGAAGGTTGCACTTTGGCAGAAGTCCTTTTGATGAGCCTGGAGTTCTACCAACTTCTCAAGAAGCCGCTTTTTAATGCTGGATGCATTTAACTATATTTTGATATGAAAAAAAAAAGCTTTACTTGAACCTTTTTCTATTTTATTTCACAATCATTGCTGTTTCCACAGGATATTTTTTTTCTTCTTGAATGATAAATGATCTTGTTTTACATCCTCTTACTTTTCTGTAAAGACTTTTCAGCCACAGTTTTTATGACTGTAATCTGCTTGAACAAGACCTGACACGAAAAGCTGAGGAGGAAAAAAGGCTTTAAATGAATCACTGCAAACTTCCCTCTATAGCGTGTTACATGAATGAGCTACGATTCTCAAAGAAAAAAGAATGAAAGAGGATGCATGGTTGATCCTTCAACAAAAAAGTGGAGGATATTCAATGTTTTTTATTATTATTATTATTATTATTATTTTCAGGCTAAAACACATTATAATGGCTAATGCCATTTTAAAGAACATAACAAATTTTTTTCTAGTTATTTGGTTGAAATCAAATGTTAAATGAAAAAAAAAAAATCCAAAGCAACTGAAAAAAAACCTTTTGCGTTTTAATACACGTAATTTTCTTTCTGTGAACTAATGTTTGTTGATTTATTGTTAATATAATCAGGGCATGTGTGGCACTTGTGTCAAAGCCCCAAAGCTGTTCAAGCCTGAGCAGTTTTGTTTATTTCTATTTTTTTTTAATATAATACACTTGTCAAGCTTGCCCCTAAAGTAAAGACCTTTATCAGATAAACAGTTTAAGTTAAAGCTATATCTGCCCATTTTAACCCATGTACAAATCCAGCATATACAGGCAGAAGATTTTCTCCCCGTCGTTAATGCAGTTTAGGCACGGCCCTTTAGGTTTAAACTGTTAATTTTAAAATGATTAATTATGCATTTGGTACTTGTGAAATTTACTTATACAGCAGCTGTCCATGTGGGAAATGCAGACGATTTTGAAAAAGATTCTTTCTCCCTTTGAATAAAAATTAAATATGCAGCAAGTAAATGAACAGAAAACAACTTGGAGCCTCAGAGACGCAACGTATTATTTTAAGTCTAAATGAGTGTGTGCTTCCACCGTTTCTCCAGACTCTTTCACTCTTTTCTCCATGCTCCGGAAGATTAAGAGCATGAGGGTGAGATTCATGAATCCCCAAATGTCCACAAGTGTTTGACTTGAATAATAAATAACTAAAATGTTATTTCTTTTCCACATCGTCAATCATAACCCCCTGTGCTTCCATTATGTCTTGAGCAGGTTGACTGAAAATGTTAAATTATGGCCCTGACTCTTGTAGGCCCACACTGAAATGTGGGCAACCTGGGAAACTGGTAGCACAACACGCTAATTAGAAGTTAATTCCATCTTATCTAAAGAGAAAAAATGAATGATGTAAAAACATTCAGCTCTCTTTATTAATGACCAAGAAGATTAAAGTGCAAACAATTGGATTTGCTGATAACCACATGGGTTAAACATTCAGTATAAAAACAGTAATTGATTTCTACTAATGACCTGGACAATCTGAACTTCACCTCTCCTTAAAAGCTTTGCCTTTAGCTACTCACAACTTTCTGACTTTGGCATTTCTGGAGAAAATAGATGTGTAAGTCACACTACTTGTAACAAAATTCACTGGTTTGAATTGATTTAAAAGTGGTTTCCGGGCTTTGCAGCTCCACGTTACCTGAAAATACCATTAGATAATAGGAGTTTAATAGTTGTTGGAACAAGTCCAGAGTGTGACACTCTGATGTCAGTTTAAGGTTGTATTTAGACTGGATACATTTGGTTCCCTCAAAGTGAAACACAATTTGTTTACACCAATAAACCCGAACAATTTTCAATCTGAATACGCTCAAGTGGACCCTGGTCCAGGTTGGTAACTGTTCTTAGACCCATCTTTCAAAGTGGTCTCATTGTTTCAAATCCAAATGAGCTTTGGTTCAATCTGAGTGGAACAACTGAACCAAAAGGGCAACCTTAGCTGAGCATTATGAAATACGAATAAGCAGTGGACTAAAGCCTCGGGCACATCTGCCCGTGCAAATGTTTGACCCGTACGGGTCTGGGGTGGTTTGGCCCGTAGACCAGGCCCGTGACTGCCGCATGAGTTGTGGTCATTAGTACAGGAGCCCGTGCAAGTGGTCGTGTGAAAAGCTGATGTCATTCTCGGGTGCGGAAGTACCACGGGCGTTGCTACAGGTGCGCGCACGGGCCCGTGCAAATGGTTGCGCGCGCGCCTGTGCGTGAGCGTCTCGACTCGCGGAGGGGCGGGGGGAGAAACAAACGTAAACTGCGTGCTGCAGCCAGAGGTATTTGGGCTGGCGTGCTCCTCCTCTCCTCTCCCCAACTTTGAAATTATCCAGCACCGTCGGACGCAAACATTTCAGTCAAGTTTCTTGAGTTGAGCTTTTGTTGAACTCCCGCTCCCGCCCACTCCCGTCAGAATTTAGTCCCGTCCCATCCCGGTCCCGTGATTAATGGAAGAAATGACTCCCATCCCGCGGGAATCCCGAAATAATGTCAGCCTCTACCGTGCATGCCGCAAGGTTTCACGCACGTCGCCGTACAACAGGCTGTACTACCCTTGCGGGACTTGGAACACGGGAAACTGATTGCACGGCTCGTAAGGGTGTAGTACGGGTGCTAGTACTGCTGTTAGTACGGCTAGTACGGCTCTTGGGGTTGATGAAAACAGCTACGGGCCCGTACGGCCCTTACGGGAGTGGTGCAGCCAGCTGCACGGGCAGAGGAAAATGGGAGAAAACCGTGGCACCCGCAGAAGACTTTGGTGCATGTCGAACAGCCTCCCACGGGCGCCTACGGGCCTTTGCGGAGCCTGCTACCTTTGCGGACCCGTGCGGACCGCCGCACGGGGGTGGGAAAATCTGGCCCGTAGACCGCCCGTGGGAGCCCGTGCAGGCAGATGTGCCCGACGCTTTAAGTGGAGCAACCATGAAGTGGCTCAACAACTTTTAACGTGATACACATTAATTTTCAGTGTCTTCCCAACAATCTATATGTCATAGACATTCTTCAGTGTACCTTCTCAGCTGCCGTCTCCTCAGTAACTGCCTTGAAGCATGCCTCCATTGTACCAAAGCAGCAAGTAAAAAGTTTTGTACCTGACTTACAGGTGTTTAAAATTGGTCAGCGAAATGTAAAGTTTGAATAAATTAACAATTTCGAAGTCCTGCGAAGTGCAGGACTTCTGTTATTCTAACGTTTGCTCCCTGAGCAAAAGGTTTTGCCCCGCCCCCCAAAATTTTGAGTAAATTATGGCATAATTATTGACAGAAATTAAGAATTCACCTCTCAATATTGCAAATGCTAAAAGAAGAATCAAATAAATAAAATAATTTGAAATACAGTGAGCCTTTCATTCCACTGTATTTGGGTTTTCAATGCCACCATTCCAACCCCCCCCCCCCCCCCCCAAAAAAAATGATATTCCTCTTCTGGTGTAGATTGTAATATTGACACCTACAGCTGGCTGCACTCAGGAAATATTGAACCAAAGCAAATCCCTCATGGTGTACTTCGCTGCTGGACAGAACTACCATTTGCTTTGAATTATCCAGCAGGACAGACCATAGGATATATAGTTGGTCTTAGCTATTTGTCAATTTATGATTTCTTAAAAGATTAAAAAGCATGTACGTGGCCAGGCTTAGTTCCATATCATACTTGGATGTTGCACTAAAAAGTTAATAGTTGCATCAAACTATGATCATAAGTAACATATGTGTTTACAAAAATATGTAAAAGCATAAATTAATAATTTTGAGTCCTTAATTACATATTCACCAAAAGCTATTAACCTGAGCCAACCTGTTCTCCATAAAGCAGTAAATTGTTATTTTTCATGGTGAGATATAGCTTCATACCAGGAATTCTCTCCAGAAAACAACAGCAGGGGGGATGTGTTCAATATTGTCTGCCTTCACAAACAAAAAAAAAAGTCAATCAAGTTTTGTAAGCTGCATGGGACGCCTTTTTTTTCCAGATGAGCAGCCATTCACAGACACACATTATTTTCTGGGATCTTTCGGCCCAGTGCTTTTAATCAACATGAATTCCAATCACAATGTGCATCTAGTCAGTCCACACAACTAGGAGAATCATTTTACTGCTGGAATCCGTGTTCAAGGTCAGTAACACCCTGTTTGGAGAGCTTCACTTGTTAAAAAAAATAAAAAAATTAAAAAATGTTGTTCTCTTTAATTATTAAGTAAGTTTTAAACAAAATCAATAACCAGAGAAACTTTTAGACATCATGATGAAAAGGTCTCTGCTTCCAGTTCTCACTTTTATTTTGATCATTCACACTTATTTAATGATGGCTTTAATTCACCCGAAGTAAGTGAGTCTTTTCTCACTTTTCCTGCATGCCATCATTAAAGTAAATATGACCACAGCTTTCTTTTGTGACTATTATGTAGCTGATTAGTTATTGCACAGAGTTTCTTGTAGTTTACAGGCACAACTATAGCTACAGCATTGTTGTGCTAAGGCCTTACCATCTATTCCAAAATTTAAAGCAAACAAGTTAATTCAAGATGCTGCAGTTCCTCAAAAGACCACTAGAGGCATGTTTCAAGAGGAAGCTCTTCTATTATGGCTCTGATTTTAAAAAGTTTATCTTAACACCTAATACATTTTTTTTATTTTGTTTTTTATTGCTTTAATTATTCCTAATGACAGTCTGGGGGAAATTTAACATTTTCAAAATCAGTTCTTTTGATTCTTTTACAATTTAAATTTGCTCATATCAAACACACATTTTTTTTTAAATAACCAATGACTAAATATAGGAGAGCTTAAAATTGAACTTTATATTGCCAAGTTGGTGTTTTTTGAACAATAAGTTGGGCAAAGTACAGTAAATACCTGTCATATTTGATCTCACTTTGGCCAAGTAGAATCCATTGGGTGAGTTTCCATCCACCGCATATATTTCTATATATTTGCCTGTCTACATCTTCAGAGGATTATTCTTCCTCTATCCAGTTTGAGACTTTGTGCAAAACATCAACTATGAGGTTAAAGGGAACGCCAGCCAGTGACTCTGAGATGTGGGCATGGGTCTATCAGGTGTGATTCTGGTGGTATGCTTCCTGATTCTGTAGACAGCAAGAAAGTATTGGCAGTCAGAAATATAGGGAGGTCTGTAATGTTCATCATCAATGCACTTCGACTGTGAGAGACAAACCACGAACAAATAGTCCAGGAAATTTAAAATGCACAACTCAAAGAATTTTATAATGGCTCAATGAGAAGAGATGAACTGTTAAAATATTAAGAAGAAAATAAAAGCAATACATGATCACTGAGACTCTTCCCCATCCTCGGGCTCCATGCAGGATTCCACCTTGTGAGCTACATATACCTTTGAAAACAATGAGGAAACTATAAAGCAACACAGGGGGGAAATTGGTCAAAGAATTAAGTACCTTATGGTAACACGCTAACAAAGAGTATTATTAGTAACACTAAAAGTGTCTTCATGACCTCAAATCCTGCAGTGTGCCAGACGTTTCCCTGCTTAGACCAGCATATGTCCAGATTTGTCAAAAGTTCACCAGAGACCATCTGGATGATCCAGAGGAGGATTGAATGAGACCAAAATGAAACTCTTTGGGATAAATGTCACTCACCGATAGAAACTTCACGCTTTGAGGACGACTGAGCTGTATTAAGGAAAGGATGATGAATAAAAAACCTTTTAAACCTTTTCCATCTGTGAAATGCTTGAAGATAAAATGTGGCTGGATCCTTCAGAATGTCAAGGATCACAAACACACCCGGCAATGAAGGAGTGAAAAGCATTTCAAGATTTTGGAATGGCCGAGCCAGTCTCTAGAAATCTTTCCAAGAGAGGATCTGTGGAAGATTTTGAAAGTCTGCATTGGCCAGCAATAGACCCACAGTTCTTGAGAAGATTTGAATGGAAGATTGTACCAAAGTAGCAGCTATAATGCAAACTTGGTGATTTGGTCTCTGCTTTCTGCAATCACTTGGGTTATTTATGTTGGGAATTATTTTTAGGTAACTTTTTTTTGCAGCGATGCTAATATTTTGAGTTATTATGGAATGCTTTTAACCCAATTATGCTCTTTTCCCAATTTTGTTTTTCCTTTTTATTAACTACAATAATCTATTAAAAAGTTAGTCTCTTATTAACAAAAAAAAGGGTTAAAAACAACCTATTTTGGGTTATTATTGACCATGGAGATTACATCAAACAACATTGACTAACCACTCATTTTCTGTCAACACACAAAAACATTTTTTATTCATATGTAATTTAATTTGACTGCTTGTCACGATGATTAAGGAATTATACCATATAGTAGAACCTCAGATCCAAAAACAACAGTGTGGTTTCCGTCGTGGTCATGAAACGGTGGACCAGCTCTACACCTCAGGGTGTTGAAGGGTTTGTGGGAGTTCACTCATCCAGTCAATATGTGTTGTAAGAATTTGGAGAAGGGGTTCAACTGCGTCCCCCATGGCATCCTGTGGAGGGTGCTCTGACTTGCTGAGCGCTGTTTGTCTTTGTATGATCGTAGCAGGAACTTGGTTTGCACAGGCGTGTTCCTGGTGCCTGTTGGACTGCAGCAGGGCTGCCCTTTATCTCCAGTTCTGTTCATAATTTGTATGGATCGACAGGTGGATTGGAGCGGCATCTGCTATTATGCGGTCACTGCACCAAAGAGGGAGCTGAACCAGAAGCAAAGCTCTCAATTTACCAGTACTAATCTATGGTCATCAGCTCTGGGTCGTGACCAAAAGATCGAGGTCCTTCTGGAGGGTGGCTGGGCACTCTCTGAGAGATAGGGTGAGAAGCTCTGTCACCCCGAGAGAGCTCTGAGTAGAGCAGCTGCTCCTCCATATTGAGAGGAACCAATTGAGGGGGCTCAAGGATCTAGTCCGGATGTCACCTAGATGCCTCCCTGGAGATTTTCCTTGCATGTACCACTGGGCGGAGGCCCTGGGGAAGGCCCAGTACATCCTGGAGAGACTTCGCTTCTCAGCTAGCCTGGGAATGTCTTGCAGTCCTCCCTAGAGGAGCTAGAGGAAGTGGGGAGAGGGAAGTTTTGGCGAGTTGAGGTGGCTCCTGGACACCTTCCTGGAAAAGTGTCCTGGGCATGTTCTACTGGATGGACACCTCGGGGAAGCTCCAGAATACGCAAGAGAGACTGGGCTGGCCTGGGAACGCCTCGGGGTCCCTCCTGAGGAGCTGGAGAAGTGGCCTGGGAGAGGGAAGTCTGAGCTTCTTTGCTTATTCTGATGCCCCCTCAACCCAGTCCAAGATGAGCGGAAGAAGAAGGAGGGATGGATCATAAAACATTTTAATTGGGTTCAAATCAGGCTGATACAAAAATCTCTATAGCATAAACCCATATGACATTCATTTGCACTAAAGCCTTTGCTTCACAGTTATATGAATTTAAACTTTGATCTCATCACTGATCTGAAAAAAACTGAAGTACACTAAAATGAAAAAAAAAATTGGTCATGAAAGATCAATAAATCGACGTACAATTCATACATGTAAAAATGTATGTATGTTTCTCTGAGTTGTATGCCGTTTCTAAGAATGCTGATTGAATTTTAGATTAAAAGTGAATGCTTTGCTATTCGGAGCAGAAGGGGTGAAATCTTAAAGAGAAGAAACATCAAAAAGTTGTCTTTTTACTGACTGTGTGCTCGTTAGAGTCAGTTCTGTCTTTAAAAACATAGAAGCCAAACTCATTTTATCTGTATGATCAGAATAACTACCAGTTTGCATGTTTATGTTCACGGCTCATCCTCTTGTCACTAGGCAACCTGTTGATATTCATAGAAAAGTTTAAAGAGTTTGATACTGCTTTTCCTTCAATAGTAAATTAAATGTACCCTTTGGTAACCCTCAGATTTGATTGCTAAAACAGGTTTAAGTAGAGGCTCCTCCCTAGCTTAAAAAAAATCTCATAACTGTTGGACTGGAAGGCTCACAAGTATGCAAGGAATGTCTGTGATATGATTCCAGACATCTGACTGTTAGAGGCCAAAAATGACTGTGAGATTTTAAAAAATCACTGAAGTCAATCAAAGTTTACAAAAGCTAAATTTCTTTAATGTACAATTTCAGAAATGAACTTTAAACTTCATGAAAACAAACTTTTCTTTTGCCTTCCTTTGTATCACAGCTCTGTGCTCTGATCATGTCTCTGTTTCCTCATAAACGCCTCGTGCTGCTTCCATAATCACAAGAATGAAGACTCTGAGGAGCCCTGCTAGTGCAGATAGTCTTTATGTTCGCAGTCGCTCTCATGGCATTAAAATAGATCTTAACACTTTAACGCTCAGATGATGATATCCTTCATTTGACCAAAAACCATCCTATACGTCTCGGCATTATGGAGGGTACTATTCTGCTCCAATTAGATCTAAATCAACGCTCTGATTTATATGACTTTTTATGAAAATGTGCTCCCAGCACACAAGCTAGTGTTTGAATGTTGTGAAAAACGCAGTGAAAAACGTTAAAAAACTTAACATCAACATTCTGTTTTCACATGTTTGACAAGGCATGAGACTCCTGATCCCTTGTAGCAAAATGAATACAAATTGAGTGTCTATAAGTACAATTTATACTTTTTTAATTTCAGTCAAATGTTTAAAATTAATTGCACCACTCCCTTTTGTTGAGGCTTGTTTTTAATTTTAATCATTACATTTTCTTTTATGGACTTCATGGCTTCTCATTGTTTTTGACTGCCATGCAGCCATTTAATCTTCTATTTATTTGTCAAATTAAACTAAACTAATTTCTGTTTATACTTCATTGTGTCTGAACAGAATAATTAGTCTTCACTGTGGTCAAACAGAGCCCAGTAAAGATAAAATGAACGTCTTTGCTGAGTCATTCACAAACACATTTAATTTGAAGTTCATTTTTAAAGAGCTAAAAATCATTAGGGGAAAAATTTTTCTTTTCTTTTAATTTACAGATTAGTAATAGCACACAATATTTGAAAATACTTTAAAAACTGGCCGGGTGACAGTTTTAAAGGGGCCCTTCTACGACTTTCTGAAGCCTTTCAGAGTGAAACATATCCATATACTGTATGTGATCATATATTTACTTTGGAACACTAAAAAACTAATTATTCATGAAATATTAGTCATATTTCGTGAGCGTTTTCATACCCAGAAGTAAACCGGCTCGATTCCTGAAGCTCCGCCTGCCGCTGCGTGTTGGTGCTGTCCGTTTCATGACGTCATCCTAGGGTTTGTGGCAGTATGTCTGTATTTTTCCCACAAAAATAATCCAAACTTCTTCAAAGAGGGGTGCACATATGATATATCTGCTTTAAGTGGGCACAACCTTAGCTTCACTGCTTCACACAAACACACGCAACTTCTGCACGGCTGGGCCTGACGAACACCTGTTTGTGCTGGAATTTATTAAAGAAAGGACACAACTGGAAGATATACGGTATTCTGCTACTAAAATTAAAGTTTTTTGCTGATCATAGCCAGCTCAGTGGAGAAATTGAATGTTATGTTACACTGGGGGCAGACCTGTCAGAGCAAACTTTTCCTGGAAGGAACTGTTGGCACTGATCTTACGTCAGCACGTTTCCAACCGCTCGTTTTCATGGGTATGGGAGGGGCTGCTGGAGACAGCGCAGGTTTTTAGAGGACTACTCTTAAATGCATGAACGGATCAAAATGCCACTTTTGGGGGTCTTTAAAGTGAGAAATGAATGACAAAATGCATTTAAAACTTCAAAAAGTAGTTAATCCAAACTTTAATTGTAGGGAAAAGAAAATAGACTTTACTTGAAAAATATTTGTACATGTGCTGTTTTTGCAAAGACGTGTTAAATACACAATATAAAATATTTAATCTCGTTTATGCTCAAAATACATGTGAATATCTTTAAACCAAATCTTTTTAAGAAAATGGGTTTGTCTTTGAAAGAAAATCACAGTCTTTGGTTTGGATTGTCAGCAGAAGAGGAGGAACCATCAGTCATGTTTAACCTCTTCAGGCCATAACATACATAGACATCACATTTCAACTTATATTACCACAGTGGTTCATTCTGCTTCACTGGAGCCTGTGACTGTGTGTAGTAGAGAGTTAACTCAAATATTATCTCCAGCTTTAAGATGTTGACATGATTAACTTAATTAAGAAGTAAAAAGAAACACTCCTATTGTAATCACAGTATTATGTGACCATGCATCAACAATTTTATTTAACATTAGAGAAAAACAAGGTTATACACTATCACCTATTATTGTTATGGTGTATTTTTTAAAATATTTATATATAAGATAGCTCTGGACCACAGAACTACGATATTCAAACTTGTTGTGAGCGGCTAAATACGTCCTAAATACGTAACACGGGAAAATAAGTTTTCATTGTTGTCTAAAAGTCACTTCCACCGCTATACATATTGTGTGTAAAACATCAAGGACTTACGAGCAAAGATTCATGATGTATATAATTCACTGCTGTGCTGCTTTGCTGAAGAATTGAAGCTGTCAGCTGTTGGCATTGAGGTACAGCAGTCTGCAGAAGCTGTGGGTGTGAACTAAAACAAATCAGGGGAAAAGCGAGTCAGTTCGGTCCCGCCCCTTTTCCCATATTTGGAACGTGGAAGGCGGAGTTAACTCCAGCCAATATGGTTTCAGCCAAGAGCTGACTATTTAGGCTTCATTTTGGGGACTGTAGAAGTCAATGGGTGACGTCAGAGATGATTCGTCTGATTATATATTATGTCTATGGTTGGCATCGATTTTACGTCACCACGTTTCCAACCGCTAGTTTTCATGGGTATGGGAGGGGCTGCTGCAGACTATGCAAGTTTTTAGAGGATTACTCTTAAATGCATGAATGGATCAAAATGCCACTTTGGGGTTCTTTATAGTGAGGAATGAATAGTAAAATGCATTTAAAACCTCAAAAAGTAGAATTTTCATGGTAGGGCCCCTTTAATGTGCAAAATCAACAATGCATAACTGATCTTTCTAAGATTACCTACTCATGCCGTGCTGTGTTGGCACTGAAGGTACTTGGGACTTCTCTGGTCACATGAGTGATGAAGGACTTTAATAAAATTGTATGCTGGAGGGTGTTTCAGGACAAAAGACTGGAGTAACTCGGCTTATAACGAGAAAGATCTAGAAATGACTCTTTAATTTTATTATTTATTAATTGGTAATCAATACTTTACTGGAGTAATCAATCTTAAAATTGGTGATGTGCTGGTGTTTTTTGACACCTTGATATTTCTACTTCCATCACTACTACAGATAAGAGAATATATACCCAATGTTGAGGAGACGCTATAGAATTTTTTGCAGGACGTTAGCCTCAGTTCCCAAAAAGACAAAGTGACAGACTGACAGGACAGGAACATGACACCTCAGTCTGTGAAGCTGATTATAAAGCATTCTATTACCAGAAAAACAACCCAGCCTTTCAAAAGTTGTGCGAGTTTGATGAGTTCATTTAGTTTTTGTTTCTTCAACCATACAATTTATTTTCCCAGTAGAAATCAATATTCTCTTTGGTCTTTGACTATAGTTCACTCACCTTTATAACAAACAGGAAACAGATAATCGATTTACTCAAAGTAGAGGTAGTCCACTGCCAATGAAAAAACATCATATAAACACACATATATACATATATAAATACACAAAGTTTTAAACTGATAAATTCAGAGCAGTTGATCACAAAAAAATAACATTACAAAGGTTTTTGACTCCAGACTATACTTACATTTCGTTTTTGGTGCAAACTTGGACTTTTGAGCATTTAAGCAATTGGAAATTACTGTCTTTGAAACCAACATGCAATGATCTTTTTAGAAACTGCAACATTTGAAACATTTCCTGTTTTTTTCAAATCTGGGGACAAAATGCAAGTGGTTTGTAGTCCTGCTTTTGTTAAATGTGCATTTATTTATTAAAAATATTCTGTTTCACTGTGATTTAAGACTCATAACTGGAAACTACACTTTACACTTAAAGACCTCAGTTCTCACGCTCAATAAAAGGTTTCTCATAAAGGGTAATAGGACTCACGCCTCCTTGAGAGGTAACAAGGAAATGCTATTTATAGATTAGTGAAGTTGCATCATTATACCACAATGATTTTACCCACAGTTAAGCACTTAAGCAGAGGCAGGTGGTTTGGAGATCTGCTACAAGATCTTCAACATAAGTCCTTCTGTGAGACGGGGAACACCAGAGGCAAATGTGGAACCACGCGTTTACGGGCTGAAAATGGGTCAGAAAGTAACAAAAAGAACCAAAGCATATCAGGAAAAATGAATCAAGGTGTTAAGCTTAGTTAATATCCAAATCCGAGCATAATTAATATCACTGTGATGGGGCCTTAACCCTTAATAGTCTGGTGCCTCTTTGAGCTTTTTTTACTTTACATTTTTTCTATTTATTTATCTTTTAAAGCTTTTTTTTCATGGTGATATAAATTTGCTCGTAAAACCTCACCTCCTATGTTTTTAGACAAATTCTTATTATATAACAGTAATTCCACGTTGAACTGCTAGAAACAATCAATTCTGATTGTTCGTGCTTTATGTGCTTCCCTTAGGAAACATAATTAGGAAACATAGCATTAATTTCCACTTTTATGCAGATGATATGCAGTTGTATTTATCCATTAAACCAGACCAGAATGACCACCTAGAGAAACTGAATTCTTGCATCAAAGACATTAAGTCTTGGATGACAATTGATTACCTCCTCCTAAACCCAGAAAAAACCAAGGTCATTATACTGGACCCTAAACACCTGAGAGATGTTCTCTCAGATCAGATGGTCTCCTTGGATGGTGTAAATATTGCCTCCAGTTCTACAGTCAGAAACTCGACCAGGATTTATCATTTAAGGCTCACATATCACAAGCTTGTAGAACTGCATTTTTTCACCTTCGCAATATAGCTCGGTTCAGAAATATGTTATCTAAAAGTGATGCTGAAAAACTCATCCATGCATTTGTTACATCTAGACTGGATTACTGTAACTCTTTACTAATAGCCTGCCCGAAAAGTTCTTTAAAAAGTTTTCAGCTTGTTCAGAATGCAGCAGCCAGATTGTTAGCAGGAACTAGTAGAAGAGAACACATCACTCCTGTGTTAGCTTCACTCCACTGGCTCCCAGTTGAATCTAGGATTAAGTTCAAAATCCTCCTGTTAACCTATAAGGTTCTAAATGGTGTGGCCCCATCCTATAGTAAATATCTCATAGTTCCTTACCAACCAATCAGAACACTTCGTTCACAAAATGCAGGACTGCTTGTAGTTCCTAGAATCTCTAAAAGTACAGTTGGAGGTAGAACCTTCAGCCATCAAGCCCCTGTTCTCTGGAATAAGCTCCCAGCTCATGTCAGAGAGGCCAGCACAGTTTCTACCTTCAAAGTTAGCCTTAAAACATTCCTCTTTGGACAGGCGTTCTGCCAGGCTAGCTAGTAATTAGCTCTGGGGTCCTGTTCTCTATTCTCATTTCTTCTCCTCTCTTCTACTCTTTATTATTTATTATATTTAGTTCTCCATGCTTTTGTTGGTGCAGTTCGATTCACATGTTGTTCTTCTCTCTCTCTCCCCTCTGGGGAGCGGGAGTGATTTCAGATCCCAGGTGGATCCCCCACGCTCGTGCTCCTGACCGTGGACTGCACTTCTGCTTTGTCTGATTGAGGACTTCATCACCACTCGTCCCTCAGCTCTATCTGAATGAACTCTATTGAAAAGCGTAGTTGTTGAAGCTGATTTTTCTTTACCAGTTCTGGTATCGCCTGTTCATCCTGGGATAGGATCTCTCCCTCATGTGGGAATCCCTAAAGTTTCTTCGTTTTTCCTGACTCAGGTTTTTTAGGAGTTTTTCCTTACCGAGAGGGAGGGTCTAAGGGCAGGGATATCCAGTTTATTTAGTTTGTTTAGTCTTTAGATATTTTTTTTCATGTTTCATGACTATTTTCTGCATCTGTAAAATTACCTGCATGAAGCCCAATGAGGCAAAATTATTTGTGATTTTGGGCTATATAAATAAAGTTGAGTTGAATTGAATTGAATTGATTACTTGATTTTGTCTTTTTTCGCTGCAAAATTCACCAAAACTTGAGATCAAACAGTTTGTCTAACATAGAAGAAAAATCAAATGTGTTGAGCCAAATTAAAAATGTATCCACAAACAAAACAAAAGTGAAGGTCAAACTGATGAGGAAAATTGTCTGAAAGAAAAAAAAAAAAAATCAGACAAAACTCAAGTCAAAGTTCCTACGATGAATTCCAAACTCTTGTGTTTGTTTTAAGCCAAACAATCCAAAGAGAAAAACTTTTTTAAAACGTTTTAAATGAAAACTATACCAATGAGAAGGGATGGGTGTCACTACTACATGATTTACACAGTAAATATGACTCATAATAAATTGATGATTACAAATACTACTTAGTGTTTACAGGTAGACTAACAGAAGCCAACGTTACTTCTTTTAAAGATTATGCCGAATCATATATTGGGTTATTTTTGACTGTAATTATTTGTGCTGTCAATCAATAAAAAAAATCCAGTTAATCACACTTTTGTATTGTGATTAATCAGGATTAATCACAATTAAATAAAAAGTACTAGGTACATTTTACATCAAAGTATGTGGCTTTTGACCAATCACAATCAAATCCTTTCCTGAAATTCAATGACGTTAGTTTTTCTGCGTTTCAGACAATGTGCTCTTCGACTCTGCTTGTCATCACGCCGGCCCATCTATTCTCTTCCTAGCTTTATGGTTCTTTTTTCCGGTTTATCCTGATGTTTTGTCCAGTTTGATTTCCCAAGACCTTATATGAGTACGACCGACAAAGTAACTTTGTTTCATGCAGAGAATGTCTTCTGTGCACTCTTTTTTTTCTAACAATTTTTCCATGAAATCAGGAAAAACAACAAATTAAAGGCCATTTTGCATCATGCTGTGACACCAATTGTAGAAAGCATGTAGTTTCTCCAGAAACAAATGAAAAATGTCACATTATAATTTAGTTCTTGGAAGTTGGAAATTGATATGATCAGTAATAATAGGTTTGGTCATATTCATTTTTAGCTTGACTTGTTTATAAATAAGATGTTTCAGAAAATTGTACAGACTAACTTTTTTTTTTTTTAATAAATGCAGAGCTATTACATTTTTTTGGGTAAAATATTTTTAAAAGTTGCGGAAAAAATCCTCTTTTTCTATATTTTTTTCAATTTATCCACCAGATTGTAAAACTTGTTCCTTTTATTCACTGTTAAGGTAAGAAACTTTTCCTTTTTTTTTTCCAGTTTGCACATGACCTTATATAAGTATGCCCAACATGTGATGCTAATGTATGCAGAGAATGTTCTCATGTTTTTGTTATCTGCGAGTATTTTTCTGCACACCCTTGATGAGAGTTGAAACAACCTTTTTCCCTTTGCTTCCTCGTTCCTTTGGATCAGCATCCCTCCCTCAGGGATCACATGCATCATCACTTGATTTGCTTAGAAAGTCAGCCACAAAAGAGGCCTTGTGATCTCATGGCTGCAGAGGATTTGTCTGCTGGGATGGCTGATCAGAGCAGTGAGATTCTCCCATTATTTACTGTATATTCAGATTGTCTCAGGATGCCAGAGACTTTAAGCACATATTTACATACGCCTTGCTTAAGATGTATATTTGTTTTCTGGGTTATTATGTTACATCTTATGTAGTTTAAAAAGAACGTTTGGTCTGGTTTTTACTTCTCAAATGCCTTTTTGTCACAAAATTGTCAAAGAAAGAGAGGCTAGACTTTTCAACTCCCTCTTCTCTACATCTTATTGAGTGGAGAAGTGATAGCTTTTAGGTCCAAGAAATAGCTAAATGTCTTAAAGAAGCAGGAAAAGAAATCCACTTACCTTTTATTCCGAAATGTAAAAACACCATGACTTTGGTGACTGAGAAACTGCACAAAACCTTTTTTATTTCCTTATTTGAATATCACTGTGGAGATGTGGCTCATATAAGCTATAGAAGTGATTTGGAGAAATTTGTCAGGGTTGTTGGAGGTTTGGGGAAGGCCCAATAATGCAGGAAACCAGAGACAGGTTTGACAGTAAATTATGTGGATCAATATCTAACTGACAGCAAAATAAAAAATCTAAAAAAAAAACCAAAACACTCAACTTGGTTCAAAAATGACTAAAACAATTGTTGTTTCTTTAAAATAAATTAAAGCAAAGACTGACATTTGTGGAATAGAACAGCCATCTTGATAAAATCAAACAAATGAGAAAAATCAGGAATACAAACCTAAAATACCAAGCTGTCATCCTTAATTTGTTTTTTCTCTTAACAATGTTAGTTGAAGATGCAAAAATATTAATTCAAGTGTTTTGGGAATAAAGCACCAATTTTATCCATTGTCTCAAATTCGATCTACCCTATTTTTAACATGGTGTGACAGTATTATGAAGCATTATTTATCGAAAAATTTTGGAATCCTTAAATACAGCAAGTAATCTTTTAATGATATGAATAGCAGTGGATGAGTTATTCTCAACAATTAATTGAAGAAAATAAGCAATAAATTTCACCAAAGCTGTTTTTGAGATTTCATGGAAGTAGCCATTTTAAAATGAGCAGGGAAAGCCCTTCTACTGCCCCTAGTGGAATAATAATTAACTTCAGGCAAGAAAACATGAACAGAGATATAATGGGGTTTTTAACCCCTATAAATTTATCAAAATCACCTATTTTTTTGTTTTTCATTCTAAATAAAAATTATTTTGGAGACAAAGTGGTTTGATGCAAATTTTCCTCAAGGAGTTAATAAAAATTTGGATAGTGCTCATAAGAGTGAAGCCTTAGAAATGTGTGTTTCCAATACAATACAAATGTTAATAAATTAGTAGCATACGGATCTTCTGGGAGCCCCTCAAATGACACCCTTGAAGAATTCTATGGGAAAGATAAACCCAAAGACCTGGTGGGAGCAGACTGGGATTAGGCTGCAGTGGCAACTTAAAGCAGGAAAAGGGCAGACATGGTGTGGACTTTAAAGCCGCATTTCTATTATAGGGATTCAGTTGTCACGCTTTACATGCTGCAACACATGAGTCAAATTGCTATAACCATTGAACAGCCTCAAAGTGGGTGGGCTCTGACCCTGTCCTGCTGTGTGATGTGTCACGTTACAACAATAGAGAGGAAATGGTAGTGCCGCTGCCAGCCCTGGATTTATTTTAAAGCCTTAAAAAAGAAGGAGACTACTGGCAGCTCTATTCTGCTTTTTGGAGCAAAAAATTTCTACACTAGTCATTGTCCAGACTATAAGCGACAGGTGTATTTGATGGCCCCTCGAACAATCAGTGACCTGGAGTCTACAGTGACATTGCAATCCTGCTAGAGTCAGCATAGTTGAAACCAAGCATTCTAAAGAGGCACGGCACAGCGTGAAACTGAAAAACAATTCTTTTGTGTAAAGCTAGGGCATATATGTCAGAGTAAGTCTTAATTAAGTGCCTGTTGTGAGGCAGGTGGACAAATGTCTGCATTTCTCTATACTACTGGATCCATCTCTTTCTGTCAGGGAAAGAGACAAAAAAAATGTATGAAAGCAACATAGTAATGCACAAAATGATTCACTAACAAGATGTTTTGTACTGAATTGGAGAAACAATGTTTTAGGGACCCACTCCAATGAAAATCATGTCCTTGGTGTTTTTGTTTTTAACATGTACTTATAGCCTTTTTCTCATGATGAAGGAAATATATTTAAAAAATTAAGATCAAATTTAGGTTCCTGAATATTTCTTTTTTCAAATTGCTTTGGATCAAAATAGTTGGATCCGATGGAATAAAGAAATGTTGTCAAACGGTTTCAAGAATGTTTATTAAACAGAGCGGAGAGAAGTACACGCTTTGCAAGGATGGAGAAAACTTCATTTTCCTCATCTGAGCTGGAATCTGTACAGCTGGATAGCTCCAATATTGCTCGCCATTTTTTTTACACTGCTAATGTTTGCTCGAGGTTGTGAGGGGCTATAAGTTAGCGGGAGAGATTGTCAGCAAAGGGATGATGGGATATGAGTGGAGGCTTACCTCTGCATCATCAGTCCCGCCCACAACCCAGTGGTGAATTTCTGCAGCTCTGCAAAAACTATGTCCAAGAAAAGTGTTTTGATTTTGACTAAAATCTAAAAAGACCTCCACCAATGCTTTTATATTAGATTGTAGCAGGGCCTTAACAAATGCAATAAACCATAACATGAAAAATCATAGAACTGAACACAAAAAAAAAAGAAAATAAATAAATGACTTCAATTATGTAAATAAAAAAAGGGAACATCACAACATGCATCCTTCAAAATAATTGCCTTTTTCTGTGATCGATTTCATACCCATCCTCTGTCAATTCCATTTTCTTTAACAACATCAAAATTGGCTCACCCTAAAGACAATTCTCTTAATCCCGATCTGACCTTTTTCTATTGAGCAACAGCTGCACACGTTCATAGCCTCGGGCGTTTTTAACACACCTAAGACAATAAACTCCGTTATGACCACTGCACCACCAATATTGTTCCTGGTCTCCCTTCACCTTTATCTGACACGCTTCAACAGCACTGCAGTCTCGTCCCTAGCAGCTTAAGTTGCTCAACGCCTCCTGAATCCGCACTCCATATTGCTTCTGTCTGGCCACAGCTTCAGGACTTCCTGAGGATTTTCTGTGGCGGAAAGAAAGCTCCTTATTATTGCAGTTGGGTCTCTTTGATCACGTCCTTCATAAACGCAATATATATATTTATATGATAAAAATCTTACCTCATTGACGGCCCAATATTTCTACTTGGAGTGAGTTGCTTGATATGTTGATTGTTTTTGGTATCTAGGTCAGCCGTACAGACAGAATAACAATAGATTAAAATCAACATTAATATTCATACATGCAAACAAAGACCTTGTGTTCATTTAAACAATCTTATCATCCACTTCAGAAACCGTAAGTTTTATCTTGTTGTGCAAACTTGTGAGCTACAACCAATCAATGAATAATTAGTTGTGACACCCTAATCTGACCCTAAAAAGGAAAGTAGATTTTAAATGACTTTTTATTTAAATCAGCGCTTGTCAACATGTTGTATTGTTACTTTAGCAGGATCGGTCCACTAGTAAAATGTACCCACACAAAGGAACAGAATGTGAAACATTAACACAATTGTAAAATCAACAAGTAATATGTATTTTTTTGAATAACAATCATTTGTACACTCTTTTCAGTCATTCACACAGACTCTAATTTATTTTTCATTGTATTCATCCAATACATTCCCTTTGGCTTAATCAGACCTAATTAAGAAGGAGATGAAGTGAAACTTGATCAGTAATTTGTTGCATCATGTGGTTTTTTTCTTTGTTGACAGTCTCTGCCTGCTTCAATCAGAAGTTCCTTCTTTCCCTGTGATTGCAAGTCAACAATTTTCTTTTTGCTGGATTGTTGCTTCTTTGCTGAACTGTGTCTTCTCATGTGAGGACAACTTTGTGTTCAGCTTGTGAGTAACGTCCAAACTGCTCATGCACTCCATCTCTCATAAATGTCGGCTCCCTTAATTACATGTTGTCGGTGTTTGGAAAGACGTGCAACTTTTTTCTATTCATCAATGTCATGTGAAATACTAGGTTGGGCTACCAGGCCTGGTGAACTAAACAGTCAAGACTTGATCGAGTATTAGTGACTAACTGTGACAACAAAAGGTATTCAGACTGTCAAACAGAATCATCTTCTGCAATAATATAATTCTTGTTCAGTCCTGCAATGACACATCTGTTATATCTATAATCATGATTATTTTGATGTTTACAGCTATGGATGTGTATCCTGCATCTGATAGGACCCTATAATTTGATGCCTAAGTGCATCGCCGTTTAGATTTCTAGCATCCCATAGTTAATTATGTTGCAGTCCCATCATGCCGTGCACATTTTAAACAATGTCGATGAGATTTATTAGTCAAAAGGGTAACTGAATGTCATGAAAAATAAACCCAAAAGGCCATACCAAGCGCCGAAGTGGGCTAGCAAGGTCCAAAGACAACTGCTGGTCCCACGCTGGCCACTGGGTAGTTGGCTAGCGTAGCCCATTGAGTGCCCACTTAAGCTAATGTGGGCAAACACGGATGGGACCACCACAGAAACTGTAGACAAACCCAATTGTTGCCCCCAATTTCTGCCCACTTTTAAACCATATGGAGCCAACTTTGTTTTGCTGGCTGGGAATTTAGAGGGTGCATTAGTATGCATTAAGGTGTATTAATTGTTTAAATATTGGCTTGCAAATCAAAGAAAAGATGTGCTGCAATTCAATTTTAATTAGAATTCAAACATATTGGCTATTTTGATTTGAAAACAAATTCTGAAAAAAGTTTGTGTGCAGCATCATACAACTCCATAATGTACATATTTACATTTAACCTGAATATTTAGGTTATTTCAATTTCAAATTAATATTTTTTTAATTAGTTCTTAACAGAAATGTTTTTTTTTTGGTCCCCCTCCATTGATTGAGTTTATTGATATAAACAACAACTTATTGGAGCCGGGTTTTCTTTAGACTCACTTTCACCACAACTGATTTTAGGTTCATGGTTTTGTGTCAGTTGATATGATTTGTGCATTACAAAACAACAACGACAAAAAAAAATCCTGAAAATTTTGTAAATGTATCAATAGGCATTAAATAATGAGGAAATCTTTCATCTGACTTTTATTAAGCCTGGTGTAATGTAATAAAATAATAAACAAATCCTTCTTACACGTGTTTGACACTTTCAGTGTAAACATACTGGGTTACAACCTTCTCCACAATTCAGATCTACAGTATGATGTAAAAAATTGGCATGAGAGAATTATTCAGAAAGTGCAGAAATTGTGTTTTTGTGTGCTTTAGAGGCTTTTCTTCAAACCCTTGAATAATGCAATGCAGGACAATATTTTTGAAGACGCAAACAGCAAGATCGGCAATGCAAAAAGCTTGTCTGATACTGTATAAGCAGGATCACTTTGGTGAAAGTGATTGTTCAAAGTATATTTGATCAAGGATTTATGTATTTAGCAGAGGTTCCTGCATCCTGTTTCTGCTTTTATCGGCATTGTTATTTTGGGGATTTTTTTTTTGTTTGAAATGTCCTTAGTTGGCTTTGGTTTGTTGAAAAATTAAGATGTGCTGTTCTGATTCTTCTGAATTGAAATGCCGTTCACAGACAAAGTTGCTAAATAAGTTGGACTGTTGTTTTGATGCAAGTTTCTCAGACCTTTTAACCACAGGTACTTCAGCAGAAATGTGCGGCGGATCTTGGAATGTAGAATTTTTTTATTAACTTGTTTTCTTTGAACAAGATCACAAAGAAACCTACTTATAAAATTGCAGTGTTTTTTGTTTATATGTGGTGAATGCTCAAAAATGTACTCTAATAGACATCTAAAGAATTCAGGAGACTTTTATATGGGTATATCTTTCAGAAACACTATTGTTAGACATCTAATAGAATAACAAAATAGATTTGTCTGAGATGTCCAGTAGATAGATTCTTTATTAAAGACTCAAGATCCATTTGCCACAAAGACACAACAGATAAAAGACTTAAAAAAATAAAATTTAAAAATGAATTAAATAAAAAGAAACACTCATAATAATAGAAGTATAAGAGCCAATAAAAACAATGACATAAAGGGCCACATGTTTTCCAACATATCGTGCTCTGACATGTGCTGATTGGGTGGACACACTTGAACCAGGTAATCAGTGATGAGTAGGGCTTGGATATCTGGAAATCATGCAGACACTGCGGTTCTCGAGGTCTTGAGTTGCCAATCCCTGACTTAGACCTTCACTTTACACATTAAAAAATTAATCAACAACAACAAATCTATCTAGCATCAATAAAAACTACTCATCCCTGCGGTGTGGTGTTCATTTTGCACATGGTTGATGTTTGGAATTGTAAAATTTTGTTTCTTTCTTTCCTTATCTTCTCCTATTGTATACTAACCCCCCATAATCTTTCTTTTAAACTGAATTATTTGTTAAAAGGGGCAGAACATATAAGGTTTTATAATTTCTGTACCCTTTTAATTTTTGCTGGTTCACGTTTGAGTTTGTAACTCAAGATTGTAATTGCATGTTTTTCCCCTTTATTGAATAAAAATGAAAAACAAAAAAAAAAAAACAATTGCTAAATACATTCTTCTCAGCCAATCAACTGTGTTTACCTTTAAATTCATGACTGGTTGTCTCTCTCTGCAATCTAGATGATGTTTTGTCCCTCATTCACCTTTGGAATTGTCTGGCCTCTAATCACCATCAGTGTCTAGGGATGAGAAATTCCAGGCCTTAAGGACTGGTGTGTTTGGTGAGCTCTACTAATGACTGATTTCCTGGTTCAGGTGTGTCCAGCCACATTATTAGTTCTAGAGTTCAACTTCTGGAGTTTCTTCATTTATGGTGAGAGTTCAACCCAAACACACTAGAAGTCCGAGCCTAACAGCCAAATTTTGCAAATTTTTCGAAAACACCAATGAATCTTTACTCTCATTCTTGATTTCTCTCCTTTACAGAAGTTGTTTCTCCCAACAAATTAAGATTTTACAGCACATAGCTGTGGAAAAAGAAATCACTTGTGTCATGGTTGATGTAACTCCAACACAGCATGGCTCACGTCATCCAAAAACTAAACATAAAAAGAATAAAATAGTCCAGCTCGCAATGCTGCTCAATTTTACATGCTCGCTATGGTTTTCAGCCCTGCAGGAATTCTTATTGTATGTTTTATGTCCATTACTAAAATTTGATCACAAACTTACAGTTTTAATAATATATCGAAGGGTTAAATAATTGATAGACATTTTCTTAGTGTACATTTTATACGTGTAAACAGCTTGGTTCGCATTCTGAGTTCACGCTGCAGATCCGTGAAACGCTTTGAGCTGCACTTTTCATGCAAACGGAGCATTCACAGCAGCTCTGACCAGTGTGTGTGAATCAGTGAAATTTAATTAGGAGTTCGTGTCACACAGTTCAAGCTTTCTGGCTGAGAGCAGGGTCAATTTTTCGCTCCTTGCAGTTTTTTCCATGAAATCAGGAAAAACAACACATTAAAGCCAATTTAGCAAAGTGCTCCAGCAAGCAACAACCTCTTTGCATTCTGCTGTAACACTCATTAGAGAAAACATTCAACTTCTATAAAAAACTTTTTTTTTTTTTTTAAGTTGCATAATTTACTCTTTAATGAGAAGTTATGTTTCTTGGGGATTTAAACTGACACCTTCAGTAATGGCAGGTTTGGTCATAATTGTTTCAAATTGGTCTTGTTTATAAATCAAATTCCCACAGAAATTGCATTGACGACCTTTTCATCAAACCACTTGTGTATGATGACAGGCAACACATTTCTGACAAGAACGTGCTAAAAAAATCCTCCTTTTAGTTTTATTTTTTCATTTTTCTCACTACAGATAATTCTCTGTAATTTCAAACAAGGTTAAAAACTCAACCTATTGTTATAAAACTCCTAAACCACATTTCTTTTAATGTCGCATTTACTTTTATTCCTTTGAAAAAATGTAATTGTCTGCCGCAGTCACATTTTTGGTCAAATGTGAGCAAAATATGATTGCGCCACTTAAATAATTTATAAAAAATTGTATTAAAATGACTGTACTCTCTAAATTCAATTATCATTTTCAGTATCCCACTCTCTTTTCCTAAAGTTTAATAAATCTAAAGTTTAAAAAATAATTCATATGCGAGGGTAGCATCCTAGGATACAGCTTGAACTGTTGCGCAGGTTTAAAAAACAAGGGGGCTCAGTCTTTCCCAATTTTTGTTACTATTACCATTAGCCGACAAACGTTAAAAAAACCATCATTCACACTTCACACCCCTGATGAAGACTGGTCCCGATTCAAATACTATCAAATGCGTCACTTTCTTAAGCATCATGACTCAGAATTTCCAAACCTGCCTTCACTATCAGGTATAGAAAAACTTTTGGAAACCCCAATGCATTTTAGGAGATTTACTACAAGATTATATGAATGCAGAGTTTAAAAAAAAAGTCAATTTTGCAAAGATCAGGGCAGACGGGGGGGGGGGGGGGGGGGGGGGGCGAGCTGGAGGAGGAACTAGCTTTGGAAGCATCTGGAATGATGCTTTATTGAGAATAAATGACAGCTCCTCATGTGCAAAATTTAGCTTCGTCCAATTAAAATCGTATTTTGCATCCACTACTTTAAAGCAGGACATCTATCCTAACATAGCAGCGAGCTGCAATAGATGTAATCATCTCCTGCTGACTTAACCCACATGTTTTGGTTGAGTCCAGCTCTGACGCCCTATTGGTCTGTCATTTTGACAACG
Source organism: Oryzias javanicus (assembly GCA_003999625.1). NCBI lineage: Eukaryota > Metazoa > Chordata > Actinopteri > Beloniformes > Adrianichthyidae > Oryzias > Oryzias javanicus. The sequence continues at coordinate 18,570,674 of CM012448.1, read as the reverse complement.
TTGCCAAATGCTCTCGAGACTGATCTTCAGCCTAATGGTACCGCAGATAGAAAAATAGTAAACAATCCACCTTAAGGAAACAATTACATTTTTGCACTTGCCTGTGTTCTTTCTGTACATGTTCCGTATTCATGGTGCTCAACAAAATGTATCTAAAGAAAATAAAATTAAAATAAAGTTGGATGAATGAATAAGATGTTGTTACCTTCATAAAAAGTTGTAAAGCCACAACTTTCATAGACATATACTGTGCATCGAGCAGCCAATCAGAATCAAGTATTCCCCCTGACCACAGTATATGTTCATTTAAATATTTGTTTATGAATGTATGTCAGTATTTTTTCTTTCATAGAGTAATTTAAGTCTACAGTTCTGCGTATTTTACTGTTCATATGTTTTGTGCTTGCAAATTACACATCTGGGATCTTTACATGTTGCTTAATGAAGCATTAAATTATATGCTGTATATATATATTTATATATATGATTTTTGATCCTTTTAGCTTCACCAACAAAGTCAAATATTATAGTGGCAACATTTATTCAAATTCTCTTCTAATAGAGATGTCGTGTTTTTTTTTTAATGTTGCCTTAGAGGTTACAATAAATCAATTTGAAACAAGCCACAAGTCTGTTTCTTTTTATTGCAAAAGTGAAACTCTTTAAAATAGAACTCAATTTAAATTACTTTGTTTGCGCAGGAACCCCTTGAGGCTACTTTTAAACTGTCTGACTCTAGCATGTTTTTGTTTTTCAAACACCCCTCAACCCAAAAGTTTTGGGTTTTCTTTGGGGATTTAATTAAAAATGGTTTCTGAACACTGCCTTATGAGGTGAAAGATGAGGTAAACAAAATTCCCTGTTGATTTTTCTTAACTAGTAAAGGGTTGAAATGTTTCCACGAGCGCAGCAAGGCAAGGCAAAAATAATCTTTTTTTTTTGTAGCTCAAACCTTACATATCTAAGCAATTTTCTTCTAACTTTATTATTTTCAGCAAAAATATAAAGACAAAAACTCATCAAAACCTCAATTGGGAAAAACAATCTAAGTATTTTTTTTTTAAATCATGGGTTTAGTACAAACTCAGTTTCTTACCCTTGTACTGGAGGTAAACCAAGAGTTTTCTGTTCTAGAAGCTGAGATATTCTGAATGGTTGCCACAGTAACCCACTCAATGAACCCGTCATGTTCACCCGCCGACATGTTTTTCCAACAGGCTCTGCTTTTTCTCTGTCTTCTTCCCCTGTCAAGTCTGCTGGAGCTGTCGGACAGTTTCATTTCTGGATTTACATAATTCACATCGACGCTATGGTCAGAGAAAATTAATTTTGATGCACTTTTATCAGAAGATACTGTCTGACATTTCATGTCCTTTCTCTGTTTATGATGTTGACAGAAAATGCATGCAGCTTTAAGTCTGAATAAATGATCAGACTCTGGAAATGCTGCCTTTATCTGATGAATTTCTCATCAAACCTTCCAGTTTTTATCTTTTTTTTCTCACTTACTGATCAATTATCTGAACTTCTGTGTTCTGAGCCTTTCTTTTGCTCTTTCCATTTTCCATGACTATTTTAAGAATCCAGAATGATATAGCATAAAAGATTAAAACAAGTTTTCTCAAATCAAATTTTCCTCAGAATTTGTCATCAAATGACAGTATTCAACATGTTCTAAAGTATCCCATTTTCTATCAAATGATTGGTGATGCTGCTCGTGTTATCAGCATGTGAAGCTGAGTGTCCTGCTCCATTAAAAATACACGTCTTCTCTGCAGCCATGTTATTATCAGAAGGGAGCAGCATCTCGACACACTTGTGAGAACACAGAGAAAGACCCTCTTTTGATCCTGAAACATTCTAAAAATTAACCATGCTCTTAAAGAATTCATCGAATGTTACATAAAGTAACATTTTCTGATTCTCAAAAATGTGATTATATTCAAACAAAAGCACTGGTTGTGGTTTTGTGATCAAATATCCCTTTTTGTTTGTTGGTTGTCTTGATTAAAGTTTGAATCTTAGCTTATTTATTTCCAATCTTTTTGGGTAATTCTTCAACTTATAGTGTTTCTTCACCAGGTTTAACAGACTAATACAAACACATAGGCTATTACTTATTTATTGGCTACCATCAATACATTAATTGTGTCATATTTGAAACATGCATTTCTGGGACCTCCATCAAATCGCGTGACAAAAACCTTTCTTAAAAACCCATGAAATAGAAAGAACTTGGTCCATGTTTTCTGCCCTGTGGTTCAACATTATTCCACTAGAGGCAGTAGAGGAGCATTTCCTGCTCATTTCAAAATAACTGCTTTCATGAAATCTCAAAAATGCTTTTGGTGGGAAGAGTTTAGCTGATTTTACAAACTTTATGGTGAAAAAAACTCATCTGTTGTTATTACTTGCTGTAAGTAGGGGTGTCAACTTGTCGTGTTGATCGTGATTAATTAAATACAGACAAATTTGGCCTATTTTTTTTTTTGTGTTAATCTCATTTTTAACTATTTTCTCAAATATATAAATAACAAGGGTCCAAGAGTTTACTCTCATGAGTTTTTTACTTGACCTCAACTGAGCAGCTCTTATGCTGCTCCCAGTGCATGTGTTGGTGTCTGTGTGCTGCTGTGTACGCAGCATGTGGCATGTTGCTGCTGTGATACTGTCAGTGAGCGACTTTGTAGTTCTTTATAGAACTAACTCAAATAACCCACAAAGCCACAGCTATTATCTATTATGTACGGGGATAAAGCCCAACAAGGGTTCGTTATCAGAAATTAATGGGATACATGGAGGGCTGATTGTATGGGACGGCAAACTGTGGAATAAGGTTTGTCAACGTGGATTATGGTGTCATTGAGAAGTTTTTTGTAAATACGTTTAAGGTTTTGTTTTATCTTAGTTGCCAGTGACTGAAAAAAAAAATCCCTTGTTGGTATTAAAGTAAAGGTCGATTCCATAAAGGTAATTTTTTAGTTGTAATTTTATCTTTTACTGTGCTACAATGTAGTTAATCTAAATGAAAATACAAAAAAAACACACTTCACAGAAATGATTAAATTAAAAATATTTGTGATTAAAGTCAATTAATTACAGGTCATGAATAATTAATCAGACTAAAAATTGTATGACAGCATTAATTGTAAGAAAGAAAAATGTGCTTTATAGCACAGTTACACTATGTTAAAAATGCGTTGATAAATTTGAGACAGTGTGTAAATACAGTGAATTTCTCCTGAACACTCATGCTAGTATATTTGTATCTCAAACTAACATTGTTGTGGTGTTGTAACCATGCTCAAATGTAACTAAGGGGACCAAAGAGTGCCACAAAAAAATCCCCCACTCCAGCCTAAACTAAGGCCGAGGCAGGATGGATCCATGCTTTCATGTTGTTAACGCCAAATTCTGACCATAGCATCCAAATGTCTCAGCAGAAACTAGAGACTAATCAGATGAGACAACTTTTTTCCGATCTTATAATGTCTAGTTTTGGTAAATTGTTGTCCCAATTGTCTGTTCTCAACTGACAGGAGTGGCACCTGGTGTGATCATCTGTTGCCCGTTTACCTCAAAGTTGGACATGTTTTGCTATTTTTTTTTTGTGGACTTCATAATAAAGTTTACGCAACATCTTAATTTTAAGAAAAATATAATTTTCTGTTAATTCTTTCACTGACCAAGGTGAAATTGTGAAATGTAAGATATTTACAAAGATTCTTTTATTTGTGTATTACACAGCAATTTGTACTTTCTATCATGGTGGTCCACATAATTTACCAGAGGGTGCTGTAGGATGTGCGTTCCTTTAAAATCCCCAAATAACGTACTTTTTTTTTTTTTTTTTTTTGAGAACAACAAAACCCTTTTCTACTTTGACATTTTAGATGTTCTTGATTCACTACTTGTTTTACCCTGTTAGACATTCACTCACATGCATAATTCCTGGCTCATGCTCCCATGACCTGCTCGGGGGCCTTTTACTACTTTGGAGGATAACGAAGGGAAGTGGCGATGTAATCTCTCAAAAACACCCACCGCTTTCTCTCCTCCCTCTTTACTGAGTCCGACTCTGTGGTGCTCTGTCCACAGACTTTCTTCTGTGAAGTAATGCCTGGTTTCTGGACTCTTTGCTCAGCTATGCAATAAGAAAGAGGATTAACGGAGCCGAGCAGCAGCAGGAATTTGGCCTTTCATCCATCACCTGGTTCCCTCAAAGAAAATACTCTTCCTTTGTGATTCTTCCTCTCTTTTCTTTCTTCCTCCAACCCTCTTTCCAGCATGACCCTGCTGTCAGAGGACCAGTCTGCCAGGCCCCAGCCTTGTCTGCTGTCAGAACCTGGGAAACACATCAGCACGTCTTTGGACCAGTACAGACCAGACTCTAAAGAGGACTACATGGACAGTGTGGAGACCTCTGTGTTTGGGGCTGTGGAGCCCCCTCGGCGGTCTCGGGGTCGCCTGGTCCTCCACAGTTTGGTCATGTTTGGTCGAGAGTTCTGCTACGCGGTGGAAGCGGCGTTCGTCACGCCAGTGCTCCTCAGCGTGGGTCTCCCCCGCAGTCTGTACAGCCTGGTGTGGCTGATCAGCCCCATACTGGGCTTTCTGCTTCAACCCATCATCGGTTCAGCAAGCGACTATTGTCGCTCATCCTGGGGCAGGAGGAGGCCCTACATCCTGGTCCTCGGCATCCTCATGCTGGTGGGGCTCAGTATGTTTCTCAATGGAGATGCAGTGGTCTCAGGTGAGGAACATTTTTGCATGTTTTGATTTTGTGTTTTTCAACCACTAGCACAAAGTATTATATTAAATTAAAAAAAAATCCACTTTTATTATAAAAAAAACTTGTAGCATCTGAAGAAGAATACAAGCAATTCCTCTCTGTTTGAGTTTAAATGCTGACATTAAAAGAGGCAGAACACAGGAGAAAGTGATGTTTAGTGTGAGGCAGGGCGCCATGTAACATTTAAGGCTTCTGGAATCACTCTGTGAGAAGCTGGCTGGCATTAGGAGGTGATCTTTATAAAATCAAAATTGAAATGGGAACCTATCGTGATATAACTTAAGTAGGAGAACATACTGTTTTTGATTGTCACAAATTTTAGTCAATTACTGCCAATTATGTGTAAGCCAAAAATCCACTCCAATGAAAATTGTGTTTCTAACATGTTCTTGTAGCGTTTTCTTATGATGGATGACATATAATAAAAAAATTTATGATTTAAACAGCATTTGTAATGTATTTAGTTTTTCATATCGTGATAAATCCGGAGCAGATGAAAAAATGCTGGGAGCTTTTTGTGACGCAACAATGTCTGCCACTTGTAGATAAATAGATCCATTAACGTCTTCATTTTCTTCATCTGAATTGGCATCTGGCTAAAAACTGTGTAGCTGGGGTTGTTAGGGGCTGTAAGCTAGCCGAAGAGAGTGTAAACAAGGAGATGATGGGATATAAGCAGAGGCTTACTCCCACAACGACAGCCTGTGTGTTTCTGATGATCTCCTGTCCCGCTGCACAAACTTACTCCTAGAAAACAACAGAAATTTTGCTTTTTTTTGCCTAAAAAACGGCATAATCATAATTAAAAGAACACTTGAAATGCTTGAAAAACAGATCAAAATATGATTGGAGTGACACTTTAAGTCTTGCAGATGTTTGACACTGGATTTGGTTTCACAAAATTAGAAAGCATTAAATGCACAAATTTGTGGTTTAAGCATAATTACAGAGATTGAAAGTCAAGGCGTGAAAAAAAAGAGAGAAGAAATTCTTGCTATTCCTTTCAGTCCTGAACTGTTTTCTACTTCCAACTTTTACAGGATAAGCTGATTATCCAGCAAATCCCTGCTTCTCAAGCTTGTAGTAAATGCCTCAGAAACCATGTGACCCCATGTTTTGCATTACTATAACCACCCTCGCTTTCAGGAGGAGCAGCTTCACATCCAAAAAACAAGAGTTTCCTTCCCGTTTGATATCCGCTCAAAGCCTTTTCTTTTTAAACTAAAACACTTGCTGTTGTACTGCCGTCAATCTCGGAGCTCCGGAATACTTTGTGAACTTACAATTGCATTTTTTCAGGTTCATCCCATCCTTTATTCCATCTTCTGAGGCGAAAAGTGATGAGAATTCATGCTTTTGTTCAGACAAGCTTCACAATATAATTGCGGCATGTCAGACATCCTTGAAATGTCCTCCTGACATGCTCTAAGTACCTTTCACTGCATCCTGTTACTCCGCAATTCTTTCCTTTGATGTGCATTAGGCCCAAATAAACTGGCAAAATGTTTGGTTGTTATATGATAAGAAAAGCTACTGAGAGATGAAGGAGAGGTGTGGGGAGGACGAGGAGCTGACAGAGTGAAGGGAATCAAATGAATCTGACTCCCAAAGTTTGAGGTCAGTCACTTCAAACACACAGTATCCCGATCCCGAAATTAAAGTATGCCCATTTTTAACATCAAAGCCTAAGTAAATCAGTTCACTGACTGCCTAAGTGGCAAAATCTTAGACATGGACTGCTCTAAATCTGGTAAATGCTCTAAAAAACAAAGATATAGGCTCCTGTGCATAAAAAAAACATTCATTAAAAAATCATTTGTCCCTTCTGGAAAAGACATCCATGTCAGTGAGGAGGAACTTCGTCTGAATTAAGTCTGCTTTATCAGCACAGAGCACTTTTTTAATTATTCAAGCAACCCAGATTCAGACTTCATCAACTCTCACCCTTTTGATGTGATGCTTCATTGTGCTTATATGTGAAGACACTGATGGAATTGGACTTGTTTGCCATCATTTACTGAAACACATTCAAGAGGCTTCAGGTCATTTTCTTCTCTCTAGAAGTTTTTAGTGCTGCTATTTTACGTTACGCTACGACACAGCACTTAAAGATGACTCTGGAAATGGAGAGGTGTCAATGTAAATTGCAGAAGTGTGTCCTCAAGTGTGGAGTCGGGTAAATTACGGGAAAACATGTCAGAGGTACCTGGTGTCAGCTCTGGTGAAGGTGTGACAGGGCTTTTAATCTAAGTGTGTTATGCTCCACTGGTGTATAAATTTCATCATGACGGGAAATAAACATTCTACAAGTTGCGTGTACCCATCAGTTTAACTGTTGTGTCTGCTGGCCAGAGTCCCGGAATAAACAATTTGAAGATACCAGTTCAGGAATATGTAAACCTCTAACATTAAGATTTAAAAGAGCAAAACAGGGAGATTGAAGGCAAGGTTGACCTTGAAAAACATAATTTATATATTAAAAAAAAAAAAAAAAATCAGGATGCTAAAATGTTTTTTTATTTTACTTTTCAATAAAACACATAAAATACTTTTATGTTGTAAAATCATTAAGCTTCTGCATGAATACAGAGATAAGCAAAAATAAAGACTATAAAAAGGTTAAAAAACATCCCACTGAAGTTTAAAATTTTGTAGCTTTTTAGTCTTTCAGGATTTCTTGTTTTTAAATAAATAGCAATCATCCCTTCTATACAGCACAACTGTAATTGTGATTCAATTTTAATGAGGAAACATCTTAAGTCTTTCTGCAGGTCTCTGTAGGATAAAGGGAGAAGAGCCATTAACAGAGGAGGGCTCCCCAAAGCAGCACAAAAGATATAACTTGTACTTGAGCTACTTAAAAAATGGTACAAGTGCAGTCGTGTTAGGATTGTAAGGATTGCATTGGTGTCTACCACCGCTATGCTTTTACTTAAGATAAGGGTTTGGTAGTACCTCCTTGAAGATTCTTTCTTTTAAATTTTGAGGATGCTTTGTAGGCCCACAGGTTCAATTTAAACAGTTATTATTAGATTTTTTTTTCCAACAAATATTGAGCCTCTTGCCTCATTCTGGGCAGATGTTGGTGTCATATTCAGATAAGATGGAAAAACCATTGGGTCACTTTATTTCTACCCTGAATCTTTAGAAGGTAGTTTGTCCTCTTCGGGTGGAGAACAGAGGAAGTTCAGGAACAGACTGAACTAACTCCTGACTCACTTACAAAAGGCCAAATAAGATGGTAAAATAACAAAGAACTTCTTTGTCCTAAACGTCCCTGTCAAAGACTACATAAAAGTGCAAATGTTTTCAGTGTTTGCTCAGATGATTAACTTTTTTTTTATCAAACCCTAACCCTTTTGAAACACCAGCCTGCCCTTGTCTCAGTACGTGACTCAACTATTTGTCAGTGACAGAAAAACTCATTCTAAAGGTTATGTACAGAATGACTAAGCTTTTCTGTAGGAGAAGAAGAAACCTTCCAAGGAACTGAATTTCCAGCTAACTCTTTGTTCATTCTCAAAAGAAAAAAAAATAAATAAATTATAGCCATTTCTACTTCAAAGATTATTCACGACATCTAAAAATTTCGTTATTTCTTTCAAAGGTCTGCGGTATGGCTGCTAAGAAAGCAACGAGTAATTTTGTAAGTTTCACGAGGCAGAAACAGACAATACAGAAATTGAAATGAAAACCTTTGATCCTCTTTGTACTTTTTATTTGTATTTTCTAAAAGTACATGGCAATACTATTTGTTTTATATCTTCTGATTTCCTTTTCTGAAAAAATAAGGCAAAAGATGGTCTAATGTAGGGGTCACCAACCTGGTGTCCCCAAGTACCAAACAAGTCGTCTGCAGGTCTCTTCTAAAAATAGCACAACTCACTTGTGAGCTGCATCTAAAATTCAATTTTATTTTGTTGCTGTTTTTTTTTAAATTACACTTGCATTTGCATAGATTTAAAAATGTAAACATCTTAAAATATGTTCATGATACATGAACTTCAGGTAAGTTTAGGTGACATTGAACCTATTCCAATTCAAAGATCATTAATTTAGTTAAAATGCTGGAGATTTGGTCATTGGTTCAAAATGTGATAAGATTTGTTTAAAAATCTATAAGTTGATTTTTCTCTAACATTACATAATTGATAAATATGGAACAACATAGTGGAAATTGGACATTTTCCCATGAAATGTAGTGATGTCAGTGATCATCTGAAAATGTAACAAGTTCTGAGATTAATTAAGTGAAATCTGTTTCCTAGCTTGTTGCCATTATTTACAATTATGGTGAGAAATCAGTGTCTTCCCATAGAGGAGTATCATTATTCATTATTAATGTATAACTAAAGACAAACTAAGCAAATTTGTTTTCTCAAAATGGTAGCCCTTCGTATGACTCAGTGCCCATGAATTAGCTCTCAGGTTCTAAAAAGTTGGTGACTCCTGGTCTGATGGAAACACATTCATCGGCCACTTTATTAGGCACACCTTTTCAACTGCTCGTTAACACAAATTTCTAATCAGCCAATCAAATGGCAGCAACTCAAATGTAATTAGACACGTAGACATGGTCAAGATGATTTGCTGGAGTTCAAACCGCGTTTCGGAATGAGGAAAAAAAAGGTGCTTTAAGTGACTTTGAACATGGCTGGCCTGAATATTTCAGAAATTGCAGATCCACTGGGAACCATCTCTAAGATTTACAGAGATTTGTCCAAAAAAAGAGAAAATATCCAGTGAGAGGCAGTTCTGTGGACCTTGCTGATGCCAGAGGTCAGAGGAGAATGGCCAGATTGGTTCCAGTTGATGGAAAGGCAACAGTAACTCATATAACCACTGGTTACAAATGAAGTCTGCAGAGGAGCAGCTCTGAATACTCAACATGTCCAACCTTGAGGTAGATGGACCACAGCGCCAGAAGATCACATTGGTTGCCACTCCTGTTTGCTAAGAACAAGAACCTGAGACAACATTTCCAAAACTGGATATAGAAGGCTGAAAAAACATTGGCTGGTATAGTACTTGAATATTGTTGTTGACCACATCCATCCCATTATAACCACAGTGTACCAACTTCTGATTTCTGTTCTTTCTTGAACATGACTCAAGTTCACTGGACTCAACTGGCCTCAGCAGTCAGTCAATTTCAGTTGTTTGAGCATCTTTGGGATGTGTTGGAGATATTAGCATCATGCAGATGAGTGGTATCATGCTAAATGTCTTATGCTCGTTTAACACAATGTTGAATACTGGCACCAGCCAGAGGCAATTTGGGGTTCAATGTTTTGCCCAAGGACACTTTGACAAATTGGCATCCAAGGCGGGAATTGAACTCACAATTTTCTGATCAGGAGTCAAACACCCTACCGCTGCACCACAGCACCCCGTAGCAATGATCAATCTCTTTGAAGAAGAAATCAGAGCAGGATTAGGGGAGTTCTGCAGGCAAAAGGCGTTCCTGGTATTATACGTGGCGAGTGAATATACTTTTAATATCTAAGCTGTGCCAATTTAAAGGAATTAAGCTTTGAAACTTTGTGACTGACATATAATCTATTCCACGTTTATAAGTGATTTTCAGACATACAAGATAAAACGATCATTTATCATTGATATATCAAATTTGAAAAGCTAAAATTATAAATTAATGTGATAAAAATCACATTTTACTTGCATAATGAGCTAAATTAAGACATGCGATGTGCATAGGGATATAAGCTTAAAGGTTTAATAATTAACCCACATATGGACAGAGTTAACACATAAATCATTCTGCAAAACTGTCCGCAGATTAAATCTGTTGTGCCACTGCTGTATTTATCTGTAAGGTAAAAAAAAAAAAATCAGAAAACAATTTGTATGTGACAATGTTGTAATATCAATAAATCAACTTTCTAACACATTTTGATGTTCTTACTATGTAATAAATGGGGAAATTTGTGAAGGGTAAACATCAAAACAGACACAAATAGATTGTATACACAATATATTAGATGCAATTTTTCTTTTTTAAGTTGCTTAGATTTATTTTCCATGCTCCATATGGTTCAATATTTAACTACCATCTCAAAAAGGAAGATCTATTCATCTATAAATTGGGGAGAAAAAAAGCTTTTATATAAAGCAACAGTTTTTTCAAGTCTCACAAATATTCACTTGGATCTGCTGCCAATAAGAGTAAAGGCCAAAGGAGAAAAAATAAATTGCTGTCTAATGTATGTGGTTAAATTAGCTTATAACATAGCTCGAGTACTGTCCAAGTGATTGCATCACCTTCTAAAGTGTCCTTTTCTCTGATGCTGAGGCACAGTTGTCATGACAATAGTCAGTGTTTTTTTCTTTTTTTTTTGTTCATGTTTCTTTCTTTTATTTTAGATGATTTTTCAGTGAAGCCTATTTAAAATATTCACATAAGAGTCAGCCTGCTTTTTGTAAAGTCAAAAAACTGTTAATGCTACAGGTCAGGTCATCAAATACCTCTTATGGAGAGGAATTCTGTTTCTTATTCAGTGCCCCTGAGAACCTGCTGTCTCCATGTCTGTCATTGTGCAGCTGAATGTCAGGAGGCAGAGGTTACACATGGTGTGTAGGAACAGGAATGTGTTTTTTTTCTTCTGTTTTCAATGTAACTGTCTCGTGTCCCTGCGTATCCATCCCGTTGGCAGAGTTGCGGAGGTAGTGGTGACAGAGGCTTCCTTGGTTTAGGGCTGAGGAAAAGTTCAAAAATATGTTCCTGAAAATATCTGAAGTGTATCCTGATGGGAGGACAGCCAGAAACATTTTTTTAAAAAATCCACTTTTTGAGTTCCAAACCAGCTCAAGAAAAGGAGATTGTATCGCACTTAAGTATTTAGCAAGTTGTGTTCAAAGCAAGTTCAAAATGAGTGATGTATTATTGTATATGTTGCAGGGCTCGTCACTGACAGGTTGTCAAGAAGTACGTGGGCCATCGTGGTGGTCATGTTTGGGGTCGTGCTGTTCGACTTTGCTGCAGATTTCATTGACGGACCAATCAAGGCCTACCTGTTTGATGTGTGCTCACACCAAGACAAGGAAAGAGGTCTACATTATCATGCTTTATTCACAGGTACGTACTAAAGACTCTGTCAATGCGCTAATTTCTAATTTGCCTTCAGTCAAACTAGGTAATTCACACACTCAATGGATCTGGATCATGGTGACCTGATCTTTTTTACTTTATTCAACACACATTACAGCCATTGTGGCAGCTCGGAGCATTCATGGCAGAGACTCATTATAGCAGATGTCGGCTGTGAATGAGTAGGTGGAACACAACAGATATGAAATTGTGTCAATGTTTTCATAAAGTGAGTTGCTATCATTTCTTCCCGCTTGGTGAAACTGTGGACGAGGTGTCTGGGTACACACAGATAATTTCCTGGTAAACAATAAGGGATTAGGTGGGCAGTCTGGAAAGTAAACATGCTGACTTTTTAAATGCATTGATGAACAATACTGCTGTCTCACGGTTATTCTGATTTGACCTGCAAATATACGTAAAGATCTACGTATGATCATTTATTTTTGTCCAGAACATATTCGCCTTCAATTTATCTCTATTATTGGTGGTTCTGAATGAGGACACGCTTGATTGACATCTGATTAAAGGATCGGAGGAGCAGAAAAGAGGAGTTTTTTAGAGAAAAGAGGAGTTTTTTTTCTTTAGACCTCTGTCAAGAAAGTGCAATGAGTTAGAAATGCATGTAGAACACTTTTAATATATTCCGGGTAGGACCATTGTTAAAATGAAAGAGCTGAAAAGTGGTTATTACGAATGACCTAAAATTCCTGTGAGGTGCAGCTTGTTTTAATAATAGATTAAATGGTTTTTAATCTAAAAAGAGGGTCAAACATGCATTTGAAAAAAAAAAGTTTTCAAATGTTTTATATGACAGACAAGTCTTACAATGAAAACGCAGTTATACTCCTTTTTTACAACACAGTTAGCTGGAAAAATCTGGGCCAAAAAAATAAGATTTTCTGTGATTTTTATAGGATTAAAAAAATAAATAAAAAAAAAAACTCTCATTGTTAATAAAAAAATCTGTATATCCTGGTTGTTGTGTTTAAAAAAAAATTAAATTGGGAGTCGGTGCTGGCCATATAGTATATTTTGGATATGTTCTTGAAACAAATGTATCAATAGTATTGATAGTGTTGATACCAAGGTGAAGTATCAATACTGGCGTAATGAGATTGATACTTTTGTCATAATATTTCTTCGATAGTTAAACTCAAAAGCTTAAATTAGCTCAAAGAGTTGTGCAAGCCCATCGTCTATCTGTCTACTTTGTTATCAAAAACAGCCTCATTTGAGTAAATTTCTAACCAATTTGAGTGGGAAACCGCCGAATCTGGCAGCTTTGTCTGTGTAAACCGTGCACCCCCTCCTATCCTCTTGCCCCTCCCCTGTCTGCTTCATTGGAGAACTGAGTCATCAAAGAGCCACATCTTTGCAGCAATGGCAGGATTTTTAGTTGTGTTGCATTTTTATATTTATCACAGCTCTGCTTTTGTTTACTTTTTTCACTGGTGCCTTTTATATTTTAGTATTGCCTTTATTATTTAAGACAAAATATACACTGTATATGTTTGTGGTACTGTAATAATATTTTTGCTACATTTTTGCTCAAATTTTGCAGTTACTGTTTTCTCTTTAGTATTATTATTAACATACATGTTCTTTAATTGATGTATGTTCACTTCAGGTTGTTGTTATTAGTTAATTAACATTTTTATCTGCCGAAAGTCTCTGTCCTGTGTTCTATTTTACACCTGATAAAAAAATTAAAAAAAACTGTCTATTTTCAAAGTTATTCTATAATTAAACATTTCAAGGTAAAAGTATCAATATGGGTATTGGTATCAATACTTGTACAGATATTGGTGATATTAGCCTTGTAATTACTTATTATTGGATGTTTACCCAAATTCCCAGTATCTCCCAACCCTGCTGTCATTATGAAACTTTACTAAACTGACTCTAAAGTTCAAGTTCCAACATTGTCAGCGCTAATTAATCATACAGCTTACTTTTAATTGTCTCAAGATGTAATGCTTATTAACTCTGTTTATATATGTATAAGTTTAATTAGCAATGTATAAATAAAATACAACAGTAATGACCAGTTTGTGCATTTCTTTTAATGCAAGTAAAAAAAAAGAAAATTATTTTTGATGCTATCTTTAAACACACAAAGGCATGTAACCAGATCTAACGAAGCCTTTTAGTGGATGCTTGTTTTGTACACATCCAAGGAAAAGGATAAACATTTATTAATTTATTTATTTTTTACTTTTTACACATTTTTTGAAAAAAACTAACCTTGTATAATTTTTCATATCAGCTGTGATACATGCATTTCTGAGACCACTTTTTCATTAGCATGATCCCAAACTTATTAAATATCCCTTTTATAAAACTTGGTCCATATTTTTTGCCATGTAGTGGTTTATCATTCCACTAGGGGCAGTAGAAGGGCTTTTCCTGCTCATTTCAAAATGGCTGCTCCCATAAAATCCAAAAACACTTTTGGGGGGAAAACTTTTAAAAACTTTAAAATTCATCTAGCTTTAACATCTTAAAAGACTACTTGCTGTAATGAAATAATGCTAAATTTGGGGATAATTAATTCTTTATAACCCTTTTAAAAATGTTTGGATCAAATTTGAAGATTTTTTTTTTTTTTTTGCTGAGATATTTTTGAACCTTACTAACATTGCTGTGAGCAAAAAACTAACCAAAGCACCAGATATATCATCATTGATACTACCTACAGTTTATAAAAAAAAATGATATTGCATCTTTTCACGTGAATGCTATTAAATGTTTTTAAAGTATCTTAATTCTAACAAAAAAAAAAAAGAAAAGAAAAATACAAGCTGTCATGTATTTGTTATAGTGGATTTTACATGGCTAAGAATTTGCTCTTAGGGGCACAGACCCCTACAAAATGTCCAAACTTGGGATTAGGAGATCATCACACAACCATTAAATGTTCCTGTATTTCAGAACACTGGACTTTTTTTTGGAGTCTCTTTATATTTGTTTGTTTGTTGGTGTTTTTTTACAGGCCATGGGTATAGTGACTCAGAATAATACCTTGTCAGCATGTGATAATGGTTACATCGAAAACCTGCCCAACATCCGAGGCAGATACAGCAGGGGTGATGTTGCAAAATCAAAACTCTCAGAAGCACAGTGCCTGACAGCAGCTTGTTCAGTTGGTTTCCCATAGATTTTCCATACACTGCTATTGTATTTTTCTCAGAAAAAAACTTTACTGAAGATCAGCAGATATGTGGCATTGTTTAGCTCTTGTCTAAATCTGGAATGTTTTCTTTTGGTTGCTAAGATAAGAACTATTCGATAAGACATTAAGTTTGTGCTTTAAGATGCTTTCAACATGTTTTTTTTCTTTTTTAGATAACCTGCAGAAATTATATATATAAAAAAAATCAATTATAGCCTGAAACCAACTTCCTACATGAGTGCACATGACTTACAAAAGGGCATTGAAGCTTGAAAATAGCATTCCAAATATTTTTTTATGGTATTCTCACAAACTTAGAGGGTTTTTTAAATTATCTTAGATGAATAACAATTTTTCAATGTCATAAGGGCTTTAAAAACACCAAAGCACAATCTTTGTTTGGCATCTTGTAAAGACATATACAAGCTTTGCTTGACCCACATCTAAACACGGGGTTACATTCTTTCCACGGATGCTTGCACATTTACACCATGATGGTGAGTTGTCACGCATGAACTTTTTAAATTAAACTCTATTTTCCTCACACGATTTCCAACTGGGAGTGGAACTAACAACTTTTGCTGCTGTTGATGGATTATGAATGGTTTATCGGATCAAAAGCCTGTGTTGTTATTACTTTTCTGAATGAGTAACTGGTGTTCGATTCAGTGACCCGACCCCCGTCTGTGTATGAGCCAGCAGAAACAGACGTGTACCTACTGTAGATTTTTGCCGTAAACTGTGATTCTTCATCTGAAACAGTTGTCCATTTTTGGGTTGAAGAGAGAAGAGAAGCTCACAATTGCGTTAAATTGGCTACAACAACCTTTATGACATGAATATTTTAGGCTTTATCTCATTTGGTAGATTAATAATTTTTGTCTGAAATTTACACATATTCAAATTTCCCAGCATTCTTTAGTCCCTAGTAGAGGTGACGTAAGACGCATTAGTGCTGATTCCTTTATTGTTGCAGGTTGTTATTTTAACTCAAACTCATTCCATGCCTTTCCCACATATGCTAACCTTTGAATTAGAGTCAAGAAACATTGACTCGCCTAAATCAACTGTAGTTCTTTTCTTAACTAAGGTCAGTTAAAGGCTTAAGACCAACCTGTGGAGTGAGGGAAATTAGATCGTTTGAACTTGCGCGCATGCACACGGGGGAGGAGGGCAAAATAAAACGTCTTAATTTTGAGTTAATGTATCTGATGCTCTTTGCTACTTAATAATTTCAGTTAACATAAATGAAATATAAATGTTGTTATAATAGACTAATAAATTTTAGTTAAATACATTAAAATTAAATTAGCCACCTTTAAGAGGGGCTTGAATCATTTTTTTGAGTGTAATCACATTTGGACTCAAGTGCATGAATGGTTCAAAACTATTTTAATGATACCAGATTTTCTTCACAACAACATATATATAGACTGTGTGTTTGACAAACGTTCAAGAACACGCTCAATGCGGGTCCTTGAACACTCTTTTAACACACGGTGTTCACATTGGACTGTTGCTACCTGACACCAGCGTATGCATTCACAGTTGGAAGAAATGTTGAAGCAGTGCAAATATCCGAATCTTGTTCCAGAGTTTTTTTTTTTTTCCCAGCTCTATTCCAAAAGACTCCTTCATGATCAATGTTCAAATAGTTGACACTCCCATGAAATAAAGGGGACGCCATCTATTTATCCCTACCAAATACGACTCCATGATTGGTCAAAGTTAAACTGATTTAACTTTCAACACGCATTCAATGCCTTTTATACGTAGAGCCTACAAACGAACTTAAAAAACTTAAAAGATTTTTGGACACGGAAGTCTGTTTTTTAACCAGCTTAATGTATTGTTCGAGAGTTACTGTGAACACAGCTGATAAAGTCTAACCAATGGACTTATTTCTGACTCTTTTGTCTGGCTTTATTCACCTAATGGTTTGGTGTGTCTAATATATGACATTATTTTAAAAATAGACCATTGATGGTGCAATTTATAATCTGGTGTTCCTTAAAGTGTGAAAAATACATTATTTTCTTTCCTCCAGTTCTTTGAAGCTCAAAGAAAAAACTGGATTCTTTATTTTTGACTGCATTGGTTAGTCATCATGGAACAAATTTTGATATCTTAAGGTAATTTCTAGATTCAAAGCTTATTATCCTACACCTTAATCTGTCCTTTACATGTTTTGGTAGTTTACTGCTCATATAAAATTCAAACTCAGTTGTATGTGTCAGCAAGAATGACAAGAAAATTAGATTGGGATTTCATCTATTTATCTGTTAATTAAAAATGCAAACTACCCCCCCTTCTTTGTATTTTCAGTCTCATAGATATTTAAGCATTATGTGCTGTTTGAAATTAATTCTGAAATACTGAACCAAATCAAGCGAAAACTCAAAATTCTTATATGATGAGACCTTTAAGTTATACAGTTGCAGAAAACACTATGTTTTGTTTGGATTTATTTTTTTTCTTCAGATAAAGCTGAATATTTCCTCTTGATTTAGGTATTTTATCATGTTCAAAACAATCTTTAAAGCAGAAAGTAAAGCCTCAATGGAATTCGATATTGTGATCAAATTTTGTATTAGAAAATATAACAAAACAACCTTTTTCAATCTTTTTTTTCTGATATGCCTCATCTCGGATGCTTCATAGCCTCACAAAAATGTCCAAAAGAACGCCTTAAATAAATGGCTAAAAATAAACAGGATCAAGCAAACAGTCTTTCATAGATTTTCTGGGGATTATATGATGTCTTTGGTGCGAGTGTCAGCAGTGCATTCAGCTGCCAGCCGGCACCGGGTGGTGTGAATATACTAAGGCTGTAATCCAGCCCTGAGCTAGAGTCATGTGCTGCAGTCATGGGTATGTGCTGAGAGAAACGCAGGCCAGGCACATGACTATGTTGATGCTCCTGCCACCGCTGGCATTTAGAGTAAAAATATATATATATATATATATGTGTATTGAGCTTCACTCATGATTTTTCCTTTTTTTTCTCAGTCTCTTTTACCGCCTACGTTTCTCCTCGTGCAGTTTGATTTTGAAGAGGCGGAAAACCTTTTTAATTCCCCTCCTAATTAAATTCTAACAGGCCACATTAATTTCTGCTGATAAGCAATTCTCCACAGCAACAGGTCGAGCCAGCAGAACCCAAACACACAATAATGGGTTGCATTAAAATGCCTATCAGGCATTCATAAGAACCCATGAACGTGTTTCCACTTCATGATTCCTTTTTTGGCATCTGACATTACCGCTTGTATATAAAGATGTCAGTTAACCTTTTTGACAAAATAGATAACAAATATATATATTTTTTCTTTTTAAATTGGAAAAATAAAAAATGGCAAAGAATAACCACTTAAATCAAATAAATAGCAATGAGGAAAAAAGTAAAACAATTATTATTTTTATTTTTTTTATTCTGTTTTATGTTTTAAGTAATCTGATGTATAAAATTAATCTCGACTTTGAAATGGCTTTTCAAGTATTTTGATGATTTTTTTCACATTCTTTTTTGGTATTAATAATTAATACTTCAAACTTTATTTATTTGTTTGGTGCCTTTCCTTTGTTAGAAACACAAAGCGCTTTACATCAAAGCAAATAAAATAATAATTAAAAATGCAAAGAATACAGAGACAAGCATATAAAAAAAAATAATGATAAAATAAAAACATGACATTTTCATAAAATTATCACCCCTCCTTGTAAACGCAAAATTATATTTAAAAGTTGCCTTTTTAAATTATAATTTAAAGCTATGCAATAAATTCGATGAACTATATATCATTTATGTGACTTTAATAAAAAACATGCTTTTTAAGATTTTATATTGACCAATTGAAACTAAGACAAACAACACAATAAATTAAAAAATAAAACTAAGTTTAGTTCCTGTATTTTAATATTGATATTTCAGTTCCTTGAGTTTCGCATGAATTTATTCACAGTTCATAGGTCAATATATTTTTTTTTTATTTGCTTTCTTTTAGTCTTATTAAAATATGCTGCTGCTGTGGGGTTTTCAGCTGGGCTGTTGGACAGATGGCCTCCTCTTTAACTTCAGAAATACAGCGTTTGATGTACGGAGGAGCTTTTTCAGTGCCTGCAGGGCATCCAACTTCTGCTGTAGCTGCAAAACAAGTATAAACCCTCACTGCTTCATCACAGCATTTGACCATGTTCCAGAACTTTTATGGTATTTGGCTTTGAATAGATGAATAGGTTAATCTCTATTTATGTAACACTTTACAATGCCATCAAGATATCAAAGTACTTTAGAATAAGATGCAGGTAATAGAATATATGAAACTAAGAAGATTAAGAATAAAAATTACAGTTAAAGACAGCTAAGAGTTAAACAAAGTGAGTAAACGAAAATAAAAAATTCCTACTGGGTGTTAAAAGTCATCCTAAAAAAATACGTCTTTAGATCAAGTATGCAGGGCAGCTGGGTCAATCTGCCTCTGTTCCTCATGGGCACCTGCTGTAAAAACGAAAATTTTGCCAAACTATTTATTCTCAATGATCTGCATTCTTCTTAACATTTTGTGGCTCAACTAATGAGTAAAATCTGAACACTTTTGATGTTTAGTGAAATGTCTGTCCAGAGTTTGTAAAAAAAAATATGTCGAGGGAGATTTTGATCCACTTTTAAATGGTTAATTAACTGTGCCAAAATAAATTTGCCTGTTTGATGTTTCAATCAAGATCATAGAGCATTTGAGATCCAGGTGTGAATGGAGGAAGGGCTTTGTATTTGTTTTTCTTCTCACTTTTCTCACGACCTCTCTTCGACACTACAGACGGTTTAGAGCTGAAGAAGTTTTATAGCAGATTTTGTAGTTGGATACTGATACAGAGGAAGAGAGTTCAAACTTAAATGTTCTTTCAGAGAATGAGGACAATGTAATTTGTGATCAGGATTGACAAATTTTTGACCATGAAGATGATTCAGAGCCTGCATTTTTCTCTCAATTGTTTGGAAGCCAAGGAATGTTGCAATCATCACCCCCTGAGGGGACACGGGAATCTAAAGATGGTGATGTATAACAGTCAACATCACCTAACCATGGCCAAATTCTGACTGTCATCTTCCAATATCATCAAAATTACTCCCAATCCTACATGATTTGCTGTCACACAAATTAATTGTGTCAAATAAGCATTTCCGCTCAGCTCTTCATTTTCACATCAATAGAGAAGATTATCTTGGAAATTACCAATTTAGGGGAGAGACGTGTGTTGCAGAAAGTGGAAACAATTGAATTACATTGATTTGCATGCACATTTTGAAATTCTAGAATTGGCATCAATGTACAGGTCAAAGGGGGAAGCAACTACAAGTCCATGGAATGAAGATCTTGGAAGGACAATCTCTCAAACACCATTTGTCTCTGGAAACATTTCTTATAATTTCTCACATTATCTGATTTGATAATCGTGAAACCAGATCTTAAATTAAATTGACCATCTCAGAGCGTGGCTTACTTGTAATAAACCAAATATTGTCACAATATCGGAGAAATGTTGTTCTGTTCAGGGCTGACAGGTTCCAGGAGTGGGGGAGTTGGCGCAAATATTTCGTCAAATATTAAATCTAGATTAAACATTCCCAAAGTGAAACCTGTATTGTTTGAAGCAATCTTCATTGAAGTTCTCTTGCCTACTAATAAAAAAAATAATAACATTGATAAATAATGGCAACACACAGTAATCTTCTCCAAAACTCGATTCAGTCAGAAACATTCTATCTACCATTTCATCTTTTGGCGATTCTAAAAAACCTGTTTTGTTTGGAGATTTGAATTTAGATTGGTCTAACCCCTCTGATTCATCTGAGAGTCATTTATTTGGTGGATTAAATTTGACACAAATCATTAAGGAACCAACCAGAGTTACTTTCAGTTGTCAATCTCTTCTTGATTGGATTCTAGTTACTCATCCAAATAGAATAGCCTCTTCTGGAGTTCTTTCTGACAGCCTCAGTGATGATTCCATCATTGACTGTAAATGGAAAACAGCAGCCCCTCATAAACCTCCTAAGTTTATAAGGATTCATAATACTCAGACCAAAACAATTTTGGAAAAAAATGAATACCTTATTTAGTGCATCTCCGAGCACTTTTACTAATATGATAATCAAGGATGAAATTGTTAATGATCTACTTGTGATTTCAAATGCCTTCAGCAAACATTTCCCCAGTAAGGCAGTTCAATATCTCATCTCTCTCATTCTTCTCTTCTCTGGTTTAATTCTTACCTTCACTTTCGCCTTTCAGAGTGCGTCTATTTGTGGCTCTCATTCAGATTCCCCTGAAATCTATAAAGGTGTTCCCTAAGGTTCTTCCCTGGGGCCACTTTTATTTTTAATTTTCATCAATGTTCTTCCAAGTTCAAGTTCAAACTCTAATATCCATCTTTATGCAGATGATACAGTCATTTATTGCTCCAAACCAAACATCACTGACATTAAAGATTGCTTACAGCACAAGTTTGATTCAGTTCAGCATTGGCTGATTTCAAATAAGCTCATCTTGAATAAAACAAAATCATATTGCATGCTCTTTCAGACAAATACAATAAACCCAAGTGGTTTCGATCTTAATTTGCATTTTTTTAGACTCCTCTCCTCTAGCCCTTCCGCTATCTTTGGGGTCCAGATGACTCCAACCATATATTGATGTGCAATTCCTTCCATGACAAATGTGGACAAAGGTGACCCCACTTTTAATGTAAACAAGCCAAGGAGAGCGGACGGGCTAGAGGAAACAGATTTTTAAAAATATATGGATGTCTGGTTTGAACCCAATTTATTTTTCCAAACTCATATTCAATCAATCACCAATAAATTAAACTACCGTCTTACTGTAAAACACTTTATCGATCAGTTCACTGCTTTAACATCCATATCAGAAAAAGACTAATTTCACAATTGTTAATTCCTATTTTGGATTATGCCAATATTATTTACTTGAATGCATTTTCAACCTGCTTAAACTCCCTTAATGTCATCTACAGTTCTATGTACTGCTTTTTTCTTCGCTGTCCCTACAGTACTCATCACTCCATACTGTTTGAACAACTGGATTGGCTTTCATTACAAGCTAGAAGACAATTTCACTGGCTTCAATTTATTTTCAAATGCATTTATCTTGACCTTCCTTTTTATTTGAAACAGTACCTAGTTCCTTTTAGTTCACAACATAATTTGCGCCATAATAACCAGCTATCATTTTTGTTCCAAGACACAAAAAACAGTCAGGGATAAAAGTCTTTTTGTGTTAAAGCTTCGAACGACTGGAGCAACCTTCTTTTTGTCTTTACGTTCCATTTCATCTGTCATTGTTTAAGAAAGCTCTTTCAGTTCATCTCAGACATTCTTGTGTTTGTTTTTAAATTCTGACTTGTCAATCTCCTATTGTCTCAGCTTTTGTGTTTTTTTGCAAATGTGTTTATCTAAACTTTCTGAAATGTCATGTTGGGTAGGAGTGGATATTGAGAACCTGCATGTGAACTTAATCTTTGTTTTTACTGTTTTGCTTGGTTCCTACTCTGTCACTTGTTATTTCTTGAAATGGAGGACTCTCTTGAAAACGAGATGTTCCATCTCTAGGGGTTTATCCTCCCACTTTAGTTAAAATGTGTAAATGAAATAAAATAAAATAAAGATCTAGTTGATTTGAAAGAGACAAACTAGCACCCATTGGAGATTTTTGGGGACCAATGGGTTGAAATTCTACTAATGTTGTACAATCCTGGACTACATGTTGCTGTAGATGAACGTCTTGTTCCATTTAGTGGCCGGTGTCCTTGCATGTCCAACAAGCCTGCCAAGTATGGCATCAAAATGTGGGTTGTCTGTGATGCAAAATCCAGCAATGTATGAAATATGCAAGTGTATAATGGGAAGCTACCCAGAAGAGGAATGAAAAATAACTGTATTGTCTCTCTTCTAAATATTTATATACTCTAAAATAAAGTTGTTGGTTTAAATAGTTTTTTGACTCTTTTGAGTGAAAAATGTCATTTTATGATGTAACTTAAAGGTAAATGTAACATAATCATTGTAATTTCTTTAACACAATACTAGGGATAAAGCACATCAAAATATTTGAAACCAGGTACAAAAAAAAATGTGTTTTGATCAATCAAAAACAGTCTTTTTTTTTTTTTTTTTTGTTAAGCAGTATTTGAACCAAAGTCTCATTTTTCTGTATTTGGATAGTCTATTCGGGGCGGATGCCCATTTTGACCCAACCCTCAGCATTTCCCAGGATTTTGGATTAGCAATTGACTGCATATAGAGAACTGGATAGTGGGTGTGACGTCACCGATAAAAAATACCTTACCTACGGCTCAAGCCAATTCAGTCGCCATTTTCCCCCGATACAAACGTTACCATGTTGGAACCAAACTACAGTGATTGGTCCGAGTTGGTCAAAGTCCACATTTCTATGGCAACGACTAATGCCAATAATGAGTGTTCAAAGTCCACACCCCTTCCACTGAAGAGATTAGAGGTTGGGGCCAGTGGGCATCCCATGCTTTTACTGAAGCTTCTGATTGGTTAGTTTGGGTAACTTGCGATAAAGCAAAATATCATTCGAAAAAAACAAAAGTGCATCAGAGCAAGAAGGTTTACTCTGACAAAAAGAATGAGAGTAATAGCTTCTCAATAGAATTTTATGGGATTTTGGCTTCTTGGAGACACCATGTACTTCCTATTTAGAAAGCAAGTCGGGAGGGGCCACTCAGTCCAATTATCTACATACGGTCAATTGGATAGTCAATTCAATTTAATTCAGTTCAGTTTTATTTACATCGACCAATATCACACAATATTGCCTCATTGGGCTTTATGCCAACAATTTTTACAAATGCAGAACGTTAGTCATAATATATAAACAATAGTTAAAAACTGAACAGACTCGATAAAACTGGTTCTCCCTGCCCTTAGACCCTCCCTCCCGGTAAGGATCAGTACATGTAAAAACACATGAAACACTTAAACCCTATGTGGTTTAAGAACCTTACAGCACCTGATAGAACATATATAACAAAACGGTATTGATTCCAAGCAGAGAAATTCAACCATTTGTTCCTGGGAGTTTCCACTCCGAGGCTCAACCTTGTTTAGTTTTTAAGATCAGGGAACTGGAAACTTTTCTGTTGGCATAACTTTTTGAAATATGTTTCATGCACTATGAGTAAAAAAGTGTGGGAGGGGTCACATTATTTTTTTTGGGTAGTCTTGGGATAACTGCACACAATCTCACATGACTCTCTCCTACACGTATGAAGACCTATTTTTTCTCCACAGAGTATGCACGTCTGTTTTGTCACATATTGGAATATAAGTGTTGGTAATTTAGCTCATAAAGCTTCAAAAAGTTGATATAATCATTCAACCTTCTAATAGTTTCCTGAGGGCTGTTTGTCCTTATTATGGCAGGAAACAATTTTTATGGAGGGAATGTGAAACTACTTTTGTGTAAGTGGTACTTGATTGTTTATTTGTAGAATTTCATTGGCACATGTAATAACTTTTCCGCTACTGTTGATTCTGTTTTCGCTGCTGTCTCCCACTAAGGAGCATATTCGTCTTGTAGGCAGGCTGCTGCAGGAGCAGTCAAACTCCTCAAGGGGTTATTGCTGAAGCTTTCAGTTGCTGAAATGAAGAAAAATGGCCTCATTTCATGTGACCGAAGCTGTTTAAAGGAGTGCAAATAGAGAAGTTCACCAGAGACTCTGCAAGTCAATGAAGCGATCAGTACTTGTTTATACGGACAAGCTCAAGTGTGTGACGAGAGGTCGTGATTCTTTAGGCTTCACTTCTGTGGGATTTTTTTTTTTAAAGAAAGGTTGTAAAGAAAAATCCAAAAAGATGATTTTTTACCCAAGAACATAAAGATTTGCACAACCATTAGATATTTATAAGGCATCTTTGAGGTTTTCAAGGTTGTTTGAAATATATAATCATGAGTTTTTATTTAATCATAGACACAAGCCCATTTTTTCAAAAATGTAAGTGCATTTTATTGATTTTTTTTCCCCTGCCGGAACACTATGAGGTTGCTATTCAAAAGCGGTCTTATTTTGTTAATAATATTTTTTTTTTTTTCACGAAAAAAAGGTTGTTTATGCTAAACGACCAAATGCGGCTGAATAAAATGATGTTATATGGTTTATGAACATAACTGTCAGAATTGTGTGAAAATACTCGGTAACCTCTGCTTGGAGACTCTTGGTCCACAGAGGATAATGAGTGACAGATCCATGCCAGAGGGAAATAAACTGATCTAATGGGATAAACAAAAGCAGGTTGTCTCAGCAAGGTCAAGGTTTAAGATATTTAACCCCCACATGCTATAGTTTTGTTCATCACAAAGCTCTGAATCGCAAATTAAAAGCCCACTCTAATGGCAATCGTGTTTTAACATGTATTTCTGATGATGGAGGACATGTATAAAGAAAATTAAGATTAAAGTTGCATTTCTGAGAAATTCTGTATTCAAATCATTGTAAATCAGGAGCAGAAAAAAACATGCCATTGGAAATAGCCTGTATCTGTGGGGTAAATGCTACACTGTCACAAGCCCCTGCTCTGGTCTATTCTGATGCATCCACTTGTAAACAAAGAGATCCATGAACGTCTTTATTTTCTCGACTCAGCTGGCATCTGGCTCAGGGGTAGGCTTATTTGGTGCCAACGTCTCGCCCACAACTCAGTGTCGAATTTCTAAAAAACCCCTTCCACTGTGCAGAACTATTTCCTAGAAAATGATAGCTTTTTTATTTTTTTTTATTTTGGCTAAAAAATTCAAATTCCCCATTAAAAGATCACTGGAAACATTTTAAAAAAAGAACATTGACTGGAGTGGAACTTTAATCAAATTTGTGCTTTATTGCATTCCTGTCTCTTACTCCAGGTGTTACTCATTTACCTCATCTTTGACTTCCAGATTGAAGCTCAGAGGTTAACGATGGAAGCTCACCAGGTAGCTACTTTAGACATATTTCTATATCTCTAGTTGCTCTGGTGTAAATTAGTCTGATTTAAAAAAAGGAATTTTAACTTTTTCTACTGCCTAAATTTAAATTTTGTACTAGGGCAAAAATCTACCTTTATATTTTATTAGCTAGCCCTCAAATTAAACACAACTGGCACCACAAAGCTGTGAAGTTCAGCTTGGTTGAGCATTTTGTTACAAAGATTCACAATCAAACTGCTAGTTTTCTAAAATGGGTAGACAGCTGGTTCCACGTGCAGGAGGACAAGTACAGCTAAAAGTCCTCAAAGCTAAGCGCAGTGTTGGACAGGCAGAGATCGAACACGAGCATAGGAGTATCAGTGATTAAATTAGAGTAGTCAGGGTCCAGGGTTGGCGGCAGGAAAACAGAGTCACATATGAAGCACAGCCAGGTAAGCGGAAGATCAGATCAGGATATAACACTCGGTATGCAGGCAAAGCGGCACAAACAATACTTTGCACTGAGTGGGGCTCTGGCACTGCTTGAGTGTCATGTGATTGTCAATGACCGTCAGGTGAGCAGCATCCAGGGACTGTGTACAGGGGCGGCTGGGTGATGTAGTGTTAATATTCTGGAGATTGTTCCCACCGGGGACTCCTGACACTAATGTTAAATGAGACTTCCTTTAAGGGTTAGTTTTATTTAGGCAACTAAGCCATTTTTCTTCACTTTTTTGTAGTTATCATTTACGTTTCTCTTACCTTTACACCTGATTATTTTTTAGAAGAGCATATTTTCCACATCCATCTCAACAGG
Source organism: Oryzias javanicus (assembly GCA_003999625.1). NCBI lineage: Eukaryota > Metazoa > Chordata > Actinopteri > Beloniformes > Adrianichthyidae > Oryzias > Oryzias javanicus. Next base: position 18,543,803 of record CM012448.1, on the reverse strand, counting down.
TTTTGACCATAACATAGATAAAAAAAATTGTAAATGGCAACACAACAATTAAACACAGAATCTCATTATAAATAATACCAATTTAAATATGTTTTGTGAAAAGGTAATTTGTGCAAAAACAAGTCAGCATCCTCAATGACTAATTATGAACAACTCTACGCCATGCCTATAAAACTAAATTCAGTATTTAGATAGCAAATATGCACGAGCCTAGTTTAAATTACAAATTAAAATCTACTTTAAAATAATGCTTAAATACTGTATACGAATATGTATTATAAATAGATAAAGATACTATTAAGTCTGACATGAAACTCCTTTCAGTATCAAACCACATGGTCAGATTTATCATAATTATTAAACAAGAAACTCAATTAAGGTTTTTCATTGCATCCTTCATATATTGTTTCTTCTTTATCACAAACAAATGCTCATTTGTGTTATTTCGTAGTCATTGTTCTTAAAGAACACCTTAAAAATGAATAGGTTTTTTAGTAAGTTGAGAACAAACAGTAGAGAGAAAATTTGTTTTGCTGACTTTTGAAATTCACTCCACAGTAAAATGGAATAAGTGCATATGTGGTAGTTTATAAACACTATTCTAGGGAGACGGGTTGGTTAATGAAGCCCCATGGCTGCTGATGCAATTTTGTTGAGGGAAGAGAAGTAATGAGTTCTTTACTCCCACAAAAACTGCTCAGTGAGGAGAGAAAACTAGGCAAATCCTGTCAAATCTTATTTTACTGAGCATCATTATTTAACAGTTTTATTACTGTTTCATGCAAACAGAAAAGATTGTTTTTTAAATCCATGAAGGCCACAATAAAAAAAAATGATGCAAATCAACCGTTATCGTATTTTTTTCATTAACTGTCAGTCCTCAATTCTTGTTTATAAAATAGCTCTAATTCTACAAATTGCAAGCACGCTATAAACTAAACACACAGCAAGATGTTTTAAGTCGATGTCATGTCTCATCTAATAACAGCCAGAATTAGATGGAAAACAGAAATGCTTTCATTTGGATTCTATATTTTCTCTGCTTTTCTTTTGTTGGATGTGGGGATTAAACCAAATCCTTTCTCTTGTTATTGCAGCTGCAGTTGTTAATGGCAGGACATCAAAATGAATCAAAATTCCTGATAGGTTACATTTGTTTTGTTTATTGACTGTGCAACTTATCTGATTGGCCGGGTCAATCTGACTGAAGCTCTAAAGGAAACAAATGATTGCTTCTGATCTAAAACCCCTCAGAATTTACCTTCTCAATTTGATTTAGTTTATATTGACAACAAAGTGTGTTTCTCTTCTTACGTCAATAAATCTGTCAATACAAGTCCAGCTTGAATTTTACTATGGATTGGCCTTTATGCTTGACCAGGGGCGGACTCACCATTGGGGAAGGGTGGGCGATTGCCTGAGGCCCCAACACTCTGGACCCCCCAGCAGAAAACCTAATAAAAGTGAAATTAAAATTCACGCTTATTTTTATTCAAAAAAAAAAAAAAGAAAGAAATCACAGAAATGGTATAAGACTGATTATATGAAAGTGTTGCATCCTCCCCCGTCCCTTTGTAGCAATGGAATATCCCAGTCAACAACAAGTTAGCAAGCAGAGAATTTCATGTTGCTGAATTGGGCGATTTTCTGTCCCACTGAGCAGTTTTGATTCTAACTTTGGACATAATTGGGGCGGGTTTGTCAGCTTTTGGTTCCTTGTTGAAATATATTTCGGGCTGGGATGTGCAGTCGGGGGAAGGCAGGTGAAGCAGTAGCAGCATTTACATGGACATGAGGAATCGGAATAAATGCCTGATCAGAATAAAAACACGCCAATCAGAATACTCTGACACGACAAGACTCATTTCCCTCTGATTGAGATAGGTGGGTTATATTATTGTCAATCCGATCGTGATACATGTAAACAACTTATTCTGATTGTGGGTCATAACTGCATTGACTTTTGTGTCATGGGTAGACTGCAGCAATGCACCACTGTGATCGATCAGGGACTCTGATTTGGGAGTGGTGTGTGGATAGTTTTTTGTTTTCTTCTTCTGCTTAGTTTCTTTTTTGAACAATTTTTCTCTCATTTTTCACCTTTGTTTTCAGTTTAGTTGTCCCACCTGAACCCTTTCGGCTGCTTTTGATTGCTACGCTGGCATGAAAACACTCATATCTCCCTTTCTACACATCCTTTTTTTTTTTATTCTGTGGGCTTAACGCTGAGTTATGATGCAGAATTTATGGCTGAATCAATAACTGTCTCCCTCAGAGTCAGGGAATAAAAATCACAACCGCAAAACCTTTTTACCCACTAAAATGATTCATTATTTGTGTGTTGATGCAACGCTTTGACAAGTGTCTTTGTAGTGCTCAAATCTGTGCCACTTCAACATGATTTTCATCACACGTTAATAAGACATAATTGGAGGATAATTTCTTAACTACTTTGAATGATACTTTCAGACGATGGTATAATGACACAACACTTCACCAGCTGCGGCAGGGTTAATGCAGATTTCACTGTGAAGTGCGTTGAAAAGGTCAGCAGTCTGCAATCAGGTGTGGTTACAGTTTCACCTGACCTTACACAGCACATAAATAAAATATCTGTCTTCTTCATGGCTTCTGTCTGACATTTTATTATAATATTTCAAGTTGGTATAAAGAAATTCGTTGTAGCAGAGTTTGACAGGTTTCTCTTGAACTTTTGGATCCCGGAAAGAGTTATTACAAACAGTTTTAAAGGCTGTCCAAATAAAAAGGGGATTTAGAAATGAGCCAAGATGTCTTTTTATCTCACGCCAGTAACTTTTTATCCTCAGTTTGTTTACTCTTCTGCTCATGTGGCTAAAAAGAGAATATACTGATATATTAAACTCTATTCAGATGTTTTTTTTCTTCCTTTTGTCCCCCTTTCTGCTCTCCAGGACTGGGCGGAGCTTGCGGTTACCTGGTGGGAGCCATGGACTGGGGTCACTCGGTTTTAGGGCGGCTCCTGGGCTCCGAGTACCAAGTCATCTACTTCTTCTCTGCGCTCACTTGGGGCATCTTCCTTGTCGTGCACCTCTTCAGTATTCCAGAGAAACCTCTGGCCAAAGAGCCATCTGAATCCTCTCCGTCCAGTTCGCTCCTCTTACTGGGTCCCCACAGCAATGGTTATGGAGCTTTGGGGAAGGAACCCATCTCTCCTGTCATCCCAACACCCACATCCGACAACAGGCCAAGGTCCTACTCGGCACTCGGAGAGAGACCTCGATCCTTCTCTGCTCTCGGTGAAGCCAACTCTGTGACTTCAAGTGCCAAGCAGCCAATCAAAGAGGTACATGAAGAGTCTCACTCTGATCATTTTTGTTTAGCTGTTCTTTATGAGTTTCCGTGATAATGACCAATTTAAAAAATTAAAACTCTAAAAACCTGTGTCATTTTCTAGGACACTTTCTGCAGCAGTTCGTAAGAATTTCACCTCTAAGTTAAGGGCAGGAGCAACCCTACCCCCACTTCTTGTTACCCATCTGTTTAAATGTTCTACTATTAGCTTCCCAATCTAAAGCTAAAACTACCAGTGCAACTATATGTTGGAGCTTTCCAGCTGTACAGATTTAAGTAAGATTTCAGCTCAGATGAGGAAAGCAAAGACGTTCATGGATCTATTTGTCTACAAATGGATGCATTGGAATGGAGTGGAACAGGGAGCTTGTGGCCTCCCAGTTGTATCAACTTTTTTTTTTAGCTGTTAACTTCTATAAATGGTGCTTTAAAATTGCTGTCTGTTGGTCATTGCCAATTTTTTGACTAATAAAAAACTTGTTTTGTTCTTGAAAATATAGTCAAAAAGTGTCTGTGTGCTGTCCCCTAAAGGTTAAATCGAGGTATTGTTATTGGTCAAATCCTTTAAGTCCCACGTCATGAACTGCGGCTCCTGTAATGATAACCTACGGTGGCCGGGAAGTGCAAAACAATAATACATTTACCCAAACACATTTACATTTCGACTGAAACACATTTACATTTCGACCGAAACACATTAACATTTCGACCGAAACACATTAACATTTCGACCGAAACACATTTACATTTCGACCGAAACACATTTACATTTCGACCGAAACACATTTACATTTCGACCGAAACACATTTACATTTCGACCGAAACACATTAACATTTAGACTGAAACACATTAACATTTCGACCGAAACACATTAACATTTCGACCGAAACACATTAACATTTCGACCGAAACACATTAACATTTAGACCGAAACACATTAACATTTAGACCGAAACACATTAAAATTTCGACCGAAACACATTAACATTTCGACCGAAACACATTAACATTTAGACCGAAACACATTAACATTTAGGCCGAAACACATTAACATTTAGACCGAAACACATTAACATTTCGACCGAAACACATTAACATTTCGACCGAAACACATTAACATTTAGACCGAAACACATTAACATTTCGACCGAAACACATTAACATTTAGACCGAAACACATTAACATTTCGACCGAAACACATTTACAAGTTTGCCCATAGTCTGTATATTTGATGGACAACCCCCGCTCCAGTATGCCATTCATTTCCTATGACATCCAGTAGATAATATAGCGTCTATGAGGTTCACCTCCGATATGACCCGGAAGTGAGGGTGCAGAGGTGAATTCTGGGAGGAAAAGACCGCGGAAAGGGGGTCGTACAGCCAGTGTTGCCAAATTGGGCGGTTTTGGTTCTAAATTTGCGGGCAAAAATTGCTTTGGGCGGGTGGGCATATTTTTGGCGGGTTTATGGTCGGTTTGGCATTTTTTATTTCCTTATTATAAAAAAGTAGCAGACTTAGTTAGGCTGGATGGCGATCGGACTTCCACTAATGTTTCCTTGTTCTCAGGCTCAGTGAACGCACCAGGAGGAGACGCTTTATGGTCCTGGGCAGTGTCATTTAAGCCCTTGTTGAGGGGATTGCCCCTCGCCTGCTAATAAATGTGTTCATAAGCTTGGGGCTCGGTGTGGGAGGGGCTTTCAATACAATTTTTTTAGCTTGATGATCGCCTTATTGAGCGGTGTGTTTACAGTTCTCCTGTCTTGGCTGGTTTACGCCGGGTATGCGCTGTCTGTGCGCACGCGCTCGCAGGTGTGAGCGTGGATAAATTAATAAAACTGATTCCTGATTTCTGCCCAAAACCGTGCAGCCCGCTCAGAGTCTGCCCTCGTTGACTCGTAGTGTGCGTGGCTGCGTGCATGTCTGGTGTGTTTGTGCCTGTAATCGCACGCACACACGTGTGCGTGTTATGATTGTATGTTTATTTCCACAGTCTGTTTAGATACAAAAACATGATCACATTTGTCAATCATAGTGTTTTATTGTGAAAATTGGTTATATTTTGAAGATAAACAGGATTTTCTCGTGTATGTTGGTGCAACTTCCTGCTAGAATTGATGCGGAGCGCTCGCGGCTCGCGCACAAGATAGAGGAGACGCCGAAACGATCCACTGCACCGCGCGGGCCGTCGCATGTGTGCGTGCGACCACAGGCACACACCAATCAGACACACAGATCAACGTGGGCAGACTCCGGTGCGGGGACAGAGCTGGGTTTATGGGGTTAAAAAACGACAACAGAGAGGCAGACCTATTGTCCCTACAAATTTGCCAGAAAACCAAATAATGTCCACAATCACCACAAAATCTTCCTAAAACCGGGTAATAAACTCCACAAAACGGGCAAAACATCTTCGCTTGTTATCCTGTCGGCTATTTCGATTCCGAATCCGAAACTATTGTTTCCGCGGTCTTTTCCTCCCAGAATTCACCTCTGCACCCTCACTCTCACTTCCGGGTCATATCGGAGGTGAACCTCATAGACGCTATATTATCTACTGGATGTCATAGGAAATGAATGGCATACTGGAGCGGGGGTTGTCCATCAAATATACAGACTATGGGCAAACTTGTAAATGTGTTTCGGTCGAAATGTTAATGTGTTTCGGTCGAAATGTTAATGTGTTTCGGTCTAAATGTTAATGTGTTTCGGTCTAAATGTTGATGTGTTTCGGTCGAAATGTTAATGTGTTTCGGTCTAAATGTTAATGTGTTTCGGTCGAAATGTTAATGTGTTTCGGTCTAAATGTTAATGTGTTTCGGTCGAAATGTTAATGTGTTTCGGTCGAAATGTTAATGTGTTTCGGCCTAAATGTTAATGTGTTTCGGTCTAAATGTTAATGTGTTTCGGTCGAAATGTTAATGTGTTTCGGTCGAAATTTTAATGTGTTTCGGTCTAAATGTTAATGTGTTTCGGTCGAAATGTAAATGTGTTTCAGTCGAAATGTTAATGTGTTTGGGTAAATGTATTATTGTTTTGCACTTCCCGGCCACCGTAGATAACAGTCCTGCTCCTCAGCTCCACCCCTCTGAATAGATTTTCAGATTTCAGCTCAAACTTCCATGTTTGGTTACCCTTTATGGTCAGAACATAGCAAAGCGAAGAGTCAGGAGAAGAACAGGATGGAGGTGACTCGGTCTGAAATTCAGATAAACAAACTTCTATGAACTTAAAAGCAAGAATTTGATTATAATTGGCCGTAAAGAAAGTGAGAAACTTAGCTGTTGGCAGTCAGGACTAATTGATGAGTGACAAACCTGAAAATAAGGTAGATCTTCCTTATTGAAAATGCTGCAAAGCTTAACTTTAGATCAAATCCACAACTTTTTTAGGCTGCATTTTTTTTCATCTGCTTTTGATCCACAACAACTTGAAAACAGAAATACCCTGTAGTTCAATTTTAAGCATAATTTTTTTTTTTTTTTCAAATTCAAGTTTTATTCACAAAGCATATTGACAACAAACACTTTTAGATACAGAAATTGTTGCTTTGCTTCATTTTTTTTTTTTTCCCCCCTTCCTTCCCCTTTCCCCTCCCTTCTTCTTTCTCCCTCTCTTTTAAATAAGAACACAAAAAAAAAACACAAATTAAAAAAAAAAAAAAAAAAAAACCCTGGGTGTGCATAGAAGGGTAGCCAAGTTTCTGAAATATATATTAACATATTTTTATATTCCAGTGTGCAGAAATAAGGACTTTTTTCATTTTTTTTCCTTTCTTTCTTCAGTCTTCTTTACAAAATAAAAGCATCAACATGTTTTACATATTCCGTCCACTTAGTCCAGATCCTGTAAAACGTATCCATATGCAGTTTAACTGAAAAAGACAGTTTTTCCATTTTGTAGATTTCTTGCACAGAATGTATCCAGTCCTTGATTGTTGGTGGGTCAGGGTTAAGCCATCTCCGTGTTAAAGCTTTCTTACTTGCTGCCATTAGCATGTAGAAAAGTTTTTTATCCTTTAAGTTCAGTATGTGCTTTATGTTGCCCAGGAACATAGTTTCAAAGTCCAGAGGAAAAGTAAGAGCAAAAACGTTTTGTAAATGTTCGTGTATGGTCGACCAAAAGGGTGTAATAATCCGACAGTCCCAAAAAATGTGGAAATGATCGGCCTTCCCCTCCCCACATCTCCAACAGGACTTCCCAGTACCATGGTATTTTTTCTGAACAGGAGTGGTAAAAAATTTGATGTTACACTTCCAGCAAAACTCACGCCAAATGTTAGATCCAGTTGTAGCCCACGGTATCTCACATGCACGTTCCCAGTTTTCCTCAGTGATAGTCAAATTGCCCCCTTTTTCCCACCTTGCTTTGATATAGAAAGTGTTATCCTTTTTACACCCCAGAATGCTGTCGTATGACCGTGATATGGTTTTTGCATGTGCTTCAGATTTGGTGATTAACGATAAAAAAGTTCCCACAAATCCCAGGTTGTTTAAATTCACTTTCAGATCTCTGTTGTAATAATGTCTGACTTGAAGGTATCTGTAAAAATCAGCTGGCACAAGTCCATGTTTCCTCTGCAAAGTCTCAAAAGATTCAAATTCCCCTTTGTGGATAAAAGAATGATAGTCATACAACCCTTTTGGAATCCAGCTCTTAAACCGATCATCATGTTGATTCGGGGTGAAATCTGGGTCGTATGCACACCATCTCAGAAGTTTTGCAGCATCTTGTGAATCAGAAATCTTAATGATTTCATTCCAGGCATTTATCATCACATGAGCAATGGGATCGTCTGCTAAGTGAATCTTATTCTGCAGTTTGATGTCTGCTAGCAGGGCTCTAACTGGGATCCCTTAACCGTTGTCCCTCCACATCTTTCCCCTGCAGTGTAGTCAGATCTACATAAACATATCAGTGGTCGTATCTGTGCAGCATAGTAATACTCCCGCAAACATGGAAGGCCGCGACCCCCCCTTTCTTTCTTCAATTGTAAGGTTTTGTACTGGGCTCTGGATTTTTTCCCACTCCAAATGTATTTCGACAACATTCTATCCCATTCCACAAATTGTTTTCGGGGAATAGGGATCGGCAAGCACTGGAACAGGTAGAGGAGCCGGGGGAGAATGTTTAATCTGATCGAATCAATTCTTGAATGTAGATCTAAAAAGGGTATAGTATTCCATCTTTGTATATCTAATTTTATTGCTGTGTTTAATGGATTATAATTAACGTCAAATATTTTGGTGGGGTCTCGATGGAGTATCACTCCTAAATATCTAATACTGTCTGAATCCCATTTCCATTTATAGTTGTATTTAAATACCTCAGGTGGGTTATAGTTCAAAGGAAGTACCTGGGTTTTATTTACGTTAACTGTGTACCCTGAAAAAGAGCCGTAATCTATTAGTAATTTAATTATTTTAGGAACAACTTCAGTGGGGTGGGAAATAATCAATAACAAATCATCTGCAAAAAGTGCTAATTTCTGCTCTCCAGCATAATTTTTTATATACATACTCCATCATCAGAAAAATGTGACAAGAACATGTTAAAAACACCAAAAAGACATTTTTACTCCTCTACACTCCTCTAACTCTAATGTCCTCAGACAGCAGATCAATGTGACATTTTGTGTTGCTGCAGAAATAAATGATATGCAAAATAAAGTTTATGCAAAATTATACAATCAATGCATCAGAACATTCCCCAACTCCCCTTGAGCTCCATAATAATTTAATAACAAATAATGTTTGCATCCATCTATCTTTAGTCTAGTGAAATATACATATATTTAACTCGCTCTTCACTTTTATATGAATCCCGTGTTTCTGTTTGATGACGCACCAAACACCCATAACAGTTTTCATTAAGAGGTTCAGCTAGATTGGGGTGAGATGGACCTCGAGGAAAGTTGAAGTCATTCCAGTCACTTTGATTTGATCTGCAAGTTAATCTTCTAAAGCTGCAAGGTGCATTTTAGCTAACTACCCTCCGGCAGGATGAATCATCCTCCAGAAAAAAGTATGAGAAAAATTAAAGGATTTTACTCCTTCTGCATAAAGGAATCCTTCTAATCCAGAGAGCCTGATTAACCACAGACTTCATGCATCGTTCTGTATTTCACTCTGTAGTATCCTATTTCTCTTCCCTGCACATCTTGTTATATTTCTGCTGTTACTTTGTCTCCTTGGGATCCACTGTGAAATCCAGGAATATCTTATTCCATCCCAAGTCTTTAGCATCATCTCTTTCCCTGAGCCGAGAAACAAGACTTTGAGCTCTTTGAAGAAGGGCCTACTTTTTGATTGCCTGATTTTGTGCTTCACTCTGCTGACTCACTACAAAGATTTTTAAAGAACCATCTTTCTTCTCAGAGAAACCTTTACCAAAGCTAGCGTTTAACAACGTAAAAAATGCATTTTTTAAAGTAGAGCAACATTTTTTGCTCAAAATTATGTCATAGTTGCCTTAAAGTTGTACTCCAATTACATTTTAATGTGTTTTAAAAGCAGTTGTCTTTTCATTAGGATTCTCGTTTTTGCCAAAAATGTAAAAAAAACCTGTCTTTTTTGGCAGTAGTTGATCCAAAATTTACCTCTGAGTTGTGGGCCTGACTGTCTGCGCAGAATTAATCCTCAGCTGATATCCCATCATCTATTTGTTTACACACTCTCCCTGTATCTTACATCCCCTCATAACACCAATCCAACATTACCGGTGGCACAAAAATGGCAAGCAATAACGTGGATATACAGCTGTACAGTTTTGAGCCAGATGTCAGCTCAGACAAGGAATACTGAGACACATGGATTTATTTGTCTGCAAGTTGATGAACAGAATGGAGAGTTTGACCCACTTATTTCCCTTTCTGCGTCACAAAAGCACAGAGGAGGATTAGGAGAAAAAAAAAGGAGTGGTGGTGGAAAATTCTGACTTTAATCTCAGAACTCTAAATTTAAAGTTAGAATTCTGAGAAAAAATTCAAAATTCTGATAGTCAGAATTCTGAGTTAAAAGACGGAATTCCAAGATTAAAGTCGGAATTCTGAGTTTAAAGTTGGAATTCCAAAATTAAAGTCGGAATTCCAAGAGAGATTCAAGTCGGAATTCTGCGTTTAAAGTAAGAATTCAGAAGAAAAAGTAAAAATTCTTAGATTAAAGTCAGAATTCTGAGAGAAAGGTCAGAATGTTAAGATTAAAGTCAGAATTCTGAGATTGAAGTCAGAATTTTCCATGCCCCATTTTTTTTTCTCCATGCCCCTAATCTTCTTCTGTACAAAAGAGAGCTTTTCCAAATGACTTTTTTTTTTTCATCTGCTCAAGATTCATCCTGGTTTGAATAAAGAAATACTCAGAAATGCAGTTTTGATCTTATATTCCTTTATAAATGTTCTCAGTAATGAGAAAAGAACCTGTTAAAAACACCAAAAACACCATTTATGTCGTATTAGGTCTTATGTACGTGTAATTTCCCAGAATTCATTTTCTTCTTTTTACTCCATTTTTATTTCAAATTTGAAAAATCATTATTTTCGCTTTTGTACTTTGCAGCACAATCAGCGAAGGATATCTCACAACTGTCCTTTTGGCTTAAGGTTTATTTTTTTTTCCTTCTTTGTCATTATTAAACTGTTTGTTGTTGCTTGTTATATAGAGACTCAACAGAACCCCATGATTTTAGGTTTTCCCTTCTGATGAAAAATGGCGATCAATGCTGTTTGTCTGTCGGCGCTTTAATGTTGTGATTTGTAGGCTGTGCACATTGTTTTTCTGAGCTGTTTGTATTAATAATGGCAGTTGTTACCAGAGCCATTAGAGCGGCTCATTTATGACATGTGAATAGAAGGAGAAAAGGAAAATGTCTGTATGAAAGCAATACTATACAAAAACATCTAATAGTAAAGTGATGGACCTTATTGCATTTTTTTCCTATTGATTTCTGTCATTGTGTTTCTTGAGCTAATCCTCTTCTTTTCTTTGTACTCAAGCCACTCATTCTAATTTAACTTTTTTTTCCTCCAATAAATCTGTGCTCTAAAGTGGTGCCAGAAAAGAAGAGTGTTATTTCCCTGCCAGTGTTGAAGTGAGTAAAGTAAAACTGACCTTTGCGTGTTCCCGCAGGACCAGAAGAAGATGACGTTCAGGTCTTTGATGAAAGCGATCTTCAACATGCCAAACCACTACCGTTTCCTGTGCATCAGCCACCTGCTGGGATGGGCAGCTTTTCTCTGCAACATGCTCTTCTTTACTGACTTCATGGGACAGGTATTGATTTGTGTACTGGAATGTGCACTCCCAACTATTTTTTTTCTAAAAAAAAAAAGCAAATTTTATTTTGGTCTCTTTTATGTGGAGGTTGTCAGTTCTAAAGGTTGTTCTTTCTCAATCCTACTTAAACAGATTTTTCTTTTTATTAAAGATCTCAGCAGCATTAATGTACGTTTTAGTGACATTTACAAAATGTTATATAAAAGATTAAGCTGTTACCAGGGAAACTGCCTATTTTTCTGTTTTACAACTCTTTGAGTGACGTATTTTTTCACTTAATAGAAAAAAATGTAAAAGAGCTTGACCAAGTGACCACCTCTAGCTATAAAAATGGTTAAAAGGGATATTAATCATGCCTATAAAGCTTTTGAAGTGCATTCAAAAGTTTGTTTTAGTCTAGCATTTAGAGGTTTTCCCTTAAAATGTTTGATCTATAATAATTTAAGTTGTTCTCTGCATTTGACCCATCCTCTGGGGGAGCGGTGAGCTGCAGACACGCCGCATTCAGGAACCATTTGGTGGTTCAATGCCTCAATCAAACCCCTATGCGCTGAGGGACAAGAAGAGAGGCTAGGTCCCATTTTTAGAGTGATTTGAACTCACAACCTTTCAGTCTCAGTGCAGACACTCTACCACAAGGCCACTGAGCTAGTGTAAAGCTGAGGCAGTCCTTGATGGAAATGGAGAAAAAAGTATTTTTATTTTCAAACAGGATCAAATGAGTTCCTTGAGGAAAATAACAATTGTAAACCTCTGATCCTTTCTTTAAAATGAAGGTTGTACTGGCTTTCCAATTCCAATTTTTCCAATTTTCCAATTATTGATTTTTTCAAAATCAATAATTGGATGCTCAGATTTTAATTAAATATTACACAAATGTAACAAATTACTTTTGGATTGGTAGTATTTCCTTTTCTCCCTGTCTTTTGTGATCTTTTTTTTGCTTTCGTTCTGGCCAGAAGTTTGTAAAGAAATGTCTGGCAGCCAAATCATATCAACCACTTTGGACGGCTGATTGTAAATGGTCAGAGATCTCTATCATTTAATGAGTTACAATCCCAACATGGACAGAAATGTTTCACTCACCTGAAAATTAAATCTGCTTTCTCAGGGTATTAAGTTAGTGGAGAAAACAAAGAAATTGATGATAAATTTTATAAAAAAGAAAAAAAAACTTCTGGGAGTGGATAACCCTCTTGGTTCTGTAAGATGCCGTGCACACAAAGACAAACTTGTGCAGTGCAAGAATCAGAACTTAATAGAAACACAACATTTGTGCTCAGATCACTGCTTCCGAGTAAAAGCGCCGTATATAAATATTTAAATGTGTCAGGTAAAGGCAGGTTAAAGCAATGCATGTATTTATTTTTACTTGTACACTTAATGGAATAGAAAGAGAAGAATTGCGCAGGCCCTGGAACATTTTGCACAATCTATAAAAGTCTGTGTTCAAATTCAAGTCACCAGGGCCCATAGAAAGACTGACAACTTTCAACAGCCTAAAGCAATTTATGGAAAAATCAACAACTAGATAAGATTTTCAAACTGACACGGCATATTTTATAATAGAGTTGGGGAGCTTTCAAAGTGGTTCGGGATTTGTACATATAGAGTTTATCAAGTTTCAGTTATGCTTAGAGTATTTACTTTTATTGCTTAAAATATGAATTTATATGTGTATCCACATCTGTAATTAACTTGAATACACAAAAATGTGACCAAATTGCTTTTAATTTTCTTTCACTAATCAACTTTTAAGTATTGCACCTTTTTGGCTTTCTTAATGAGTAGAATTGAGAAAATATAAGAGACTTGTCATGTTTTTAAATGTACAATCAACTGTCAGTTTAAGGCCAAATTCAAACAGCCTTTCTACCTCTACGGCTTCTCCCTATTCCTGCATTTATCCCTCCAAGTGGAGTGATATGGAATAAAGTAGTGGCTATGTCTGAATCCTTTCACTACTCACTATACACAGCGTTCGCCATTTTGTATTCTGAATCTACAATTCTAAAGCAGTGTGCATCGATACTCACTAGATTGGCAAATATAGACCACAATGCATTGCGTTTGAACAATTTTTATGCAAAAAAATGTATTCATAAGTTTGTTTTTCTCAAAAAGATATCAATGTTTTCAGAATCAGCTTTATTGACCAAGTACGGTGTATAAATAAAAGGAATTTGGTTCAAGTGACTTGTGCTTCCGTGTGCAAAAAGATTTAAAAAACGAAAATAAATAAAGAATGAAAAATTAAGAAAAATATATGGATATATACAACAGTTTTCCAGTGTAATAGTTCAGATGTTGTGTTCTGTAGTCTGTAACCATCAGAGGGACGGCTCGAGGGAAGAAGTTGTCTTTGTGGCGAGTGGTTTTTGTGCACAAAGTCCTGAACCGCCGCCTCGGGGGGAGGAGACTGAAAATCTGTGTCCTGGGTGTGAAGGGTCCATTCGAGATTCTTCCAGAATCTGGAAGATTCTTCTTTCATCACCAGAACATAGTGGAGTCAGAAACAGTTGTCATAAAATGCTGATTAGATTTTCACTTAGTGAAGTCGGTGATGTTATATTTACCGTTTTAAAAAAAAGTAGTGAGCATGGTGTCCAAATTGCTTTAAAATCCAGGACACTAAAAAGTCCTGCACTAAATAGTTTTTTAGTAGTTAGGGATTAAGAAGGGAATTTGGACATTTTCTAGTGTCTTTAAATTCAGAAATTACTACCATTTGATGATATCACCAAGAGTTGCCAGTAATCTACTTTTGCACTAGCTGTGTCGGTTTTATAACTGTAAAACATCATATGAAGGGTTATTCTACTAAATGAATTGTTTTCTTTTGTTACGTCACACTTTTGTACCTTGTTATTAACAAATTGTGAATGCATTGTTGCATTAAAAGGTTGAGACCAGTTGAAACTAGTCAGTAACTACCATTATTATAGCCATTATTAGCCAAATTACCAGTACCCTTCTGGCAGGAGCAGGAAGATGAACACCGATCACGTGAGAAATAGATTTGAAGAAGATGACCATTTACGGTATTAAAGACCTTCTGTCCTGACAAATATTGACCACATATGACCTATATATATGTGGACTCCATTTTACAAGCTTTAGTCAGAGTCCTCTGCACAAGTCAGATCCAGCTACTTACTTTAGTTTTTGGATCACTTTCTTCCTCATCAATGAACATGTAGAGGTGTGGAACCTCACATATGCAAAAACAAAAAGTCATTACTTATATTTAAATGTTAACGTCTATGCTTCAAAGCACACCCAAGAAATGCGTTCTCCTTCGTGCCACAAGCGCAATGCCCATCACCTTCCAAGAAGGCATTGCCATACCCAAGTGGCTACAGTTTTTCTTAAAAAACAAAAACACTTTGGGATTCTTATCATTTCAAACGCCTCTAAAATTGGAGCAAAAGGAAGAAGCCAGAGGGATAGGGAAGCAATTAGGATTCCACCTTAATATTAGATTTTATTTATTGCAAGAACCATGTGATCCATTGTTTGAGGTTGCACTGAAACATCTAACGTTGGCCTCATCTGTCAAAAGTCTGAGCGTCTAAGTGCTTTAAGACTTTTGTTAAAGCTTGAGACTTTCTTTCAATTTAAAAGAAAAGAAACAAGCATCAAACATAAAAAGGATCATAAGATAAAAACAGACACCATAAGCTGTGAAGTTATTTTCCCGGTAAGTGTTAAGGGACGTCAAAGCACTTGAAATGGCAGTGACTATTAAGTAAATGTTTAATGACTGCATTGAATTACCCATAGATGTTAAACGTTTTGCCACTGACAGCTGTTTTCTTTTTTATCTGCCTCACAGACGCTGAATTAAAATATTTGAAAGCACACAACAAACAAATAATCCTATAATTAAGAAGTGATGGAATTAAGATTGTAATGCGAGACAATGTCATCATGACAAGGTGACAAAGTGAGAATAACAACAGCGTTGAGAGGTGAAGAGCGACGCCCTGCAGCATGCGGATGCTTTCCAGCTCATTAATCTGTGCATGTGTTGGGGTACTTTTGGAGGGGGCGGGCGGCAGCGGCGGTGGGGTGTGGTCTGGATGTAGTTTGGCGTGTAATAATGAAGGATGTTCTGCAGTGTCACAGCCAGCAGGCGCATTTAGCTCCTGCGTTCATTAAGCACAGATGGACTGAAGTGATATCCAGCATCGTAATCAGAAAAAAAAAAAAGATGCAGCGCAAGCTAAACGCTCCCATTACAGACGTCAGCAAACATATTTACAAGGATGAATCAACCTGGAAGTGTAACACATCTTCTTTTTCTTACAGATTGTTTATAGGGGAAATCCTTATGCAGAACACAACTCTACGGCTTATGTCACGTATGAGAGAGGAGTGGAAGTTGGCTGCTGGGGACTATGTATTAATGCAGTTTCCTCTGCGCTTTACTCATGTAAGTGTCACTGTGACCACGTTTGACTGCGTAATTCACTGTCCGACAACATCATGACACACGTCAGCCCCACAAGGTTGTGAGGGGAAAATGACAACAGAGGGCAATCAGCGCGTCTTCCCTGTCTCCTGAATTAAGCTTGAACGTTGCAGCCACTCATTAGCAGGCTCATCGGTAGCGATGTTTTCCCAGAGGCGAGCTGAGCACAGCTTGTGTGTGCTCTCCAGACTAAAAGTAGGTGTTCAGCAGCAATCTGTGTTCAAAATAACAATTTTGAAAGGGAGGTGGATAGTGCACCACACACTTTTCCAAATCCATCTTAAAAAATAATGGTTTAGCAAAAGCAGGGGCTTTGAAATTGAGTCTATTTATGACAAGTAGACAGAGAAAATAGTTTCACGCGTCCTTTATTTTCTGTTTCACAAAATAACCTCTCTAATCACACACTATGTTAGCTGTTGAGAACCTTACACACACCGTGAGCCATAAAGCTAAAGCAATTACCACGTAATCCGCCATTCCCTCACAACCAACACACCTCATGTGGCTTTGTTGACTCTCAGGTGATTGTTACTATCTGTGTGTTTTCAGATGTGCAGCGTTTCCTCCTTCCATACATCGGCCTCAAGGGATTATACTTCATGGGCTACTTTGTGTTCGGCATGGGTACCAGTCTAATTGGCCTCTTCCCTGATGTCATAGCCACGCTCATCCTCTGCAGCGTGTTTGGTGTCATGTCCAGCACGCTCTACACAATCCCGTTCAACCTGATTGCTGAGTATCAGCGTGAGGAAGAGGTACTTGCATGTGTTTTTTTTGTCCTTGCAGCTTTTGATAGATAATGGTATGATACTTAACCTCATAAGAAAATTATTATTTCACTTCAAAACCAGTTTTTATAAAAAAAAAATAAAAAACCCGTCAGAGTTTTGAATTTGTGTACACACAAGTCATGTGCATTCAAGAACGCAGGTTGTTGTAAGCACTTTTAGAATGTTGTAACTCTCTAATACTAGCGCATGTATTCACAGTTGGATTAGACTTTGTGTGAAAAGTCATAAAGGTGCTCAATCTTGTTCTTTCAACTCTATTCCAGTATATGGAAGACTTGAAATTATTAATTTCTCTTCCATCATTTTCACATTTTCAACCAGTTGGCACTTCCATGCTTTGAAAAGTAAGCTACCCTTACATCACAACCAGATCTGAATCCCTGATTGGTCAAAGTTCAGATGGTTTAACTTTCAGCTCGTGTTTTGTACGTAAAGCCTGAAAATGGACTTAAAAATGTTTGTAGTGACGAGAGTTTTGATTTCGGATAACTGAATCACGAATAAGCGCTTGTTGACGTAGCCCTTTCATTAGAAGCAGTCGCTCGAGCATCCGTTTCAACCAAGGGTGTATTCAGACTGGACATATTTAAAGTGAACCAGAGTTCATTTCCCCTGATAATCCAGAACATAGTTTCAGTCTGAATACGCCAAACTCTGGTTCATGACCAGGAACCGCTCTTTGACCCGTCTTTCAAGGTGGATTCAAGTTTGTTTCCAATCGGACTGAACTTCAGTTCGCTCTGAAATTCCTCAGTCTGAATGTAAACCGGTCTGGGAGCTAAATAATTGAACCAAAATGGCTGCCAGTTATTAGTGGACAAACATGGAGCAACAGTAGCTCATTCACCCTTGTGCTACCTTATGGGGTCCAGATGATCAAAGCCTTACATTATAATGTTATCCATACCATGACAAATGTGGATAAAGGTGGACAGAATTTCATGTCTGCCAACGATACCAGTGAAAATAAACAATAATTGTAAACAAAGTTCAGAGTGCTGTCTTGTGTTCAGATGAGCCCACTTTTAATGTAAACATACCTAGGATATCACAAGAGTTAAAATGTGGTTGGATGAACTTTTAACGTGATGCACATTGCTTCTCACTCTGTTTCCCTGACAATTTATAAGTCACAAACACTTATTAGTGTACCTTTCTTAGTCGTAGCATCCTTAGAAACCGCATAAAAAGGCTGCAGTAAAAAGTGTTAAACCTGACTTTCAAAATTAACCAGTAAAACAAAAATTTTGAATAACTGAATTATCGTGACAAGTATTTGCAATGTGCAGCATCGCATCTTTCTCTTTTTGTTTTAACCTGCCCCCAGAACTGTTGGCCAATGACTATAGAGATCTTTGTTTACAGGCTTTGGTCCTAAGTAGAAGTCTCAGGTAGACCCCAATCTAAATACAGACAAAATCCAGAGTTCAGGACTCAATCCGGACCAAATTAAGCAGACTCAGTCTGGAACAAATCCTTTTTCCTGTCAGAATACACCCATAATTTCCACCAACAATGAGCTCTTCAGCGTTGTTTATTATTGGCCATAATGTACCATCAAATTTCATAATTAATTTCTCCTTTTTGAAAAAGGTTATTTCATGTTCCCATAAACAAATCAAAATCCTAATAGTACATGCATCAATTATAAATTTGTGTCAGTTCGAAATGCATAAATCAGATCTTTTTGAACTTCACATATTGAAGGCGGGGGTTGGAGATAGAGCATTGTTGTTATTTCCAAACTTGCTTCGGTGGTTCTTTTCAAATCGAAATATTTGTGCATTTTACTGTCTGTAAAGCTACGTTAAACCGTTCAAGCCAACACTTAAAATGAAAGCTCAATGTAAACACTAGTAAATGTGCATTTTGGAATTCCGCATTCAAAAGGCTTGCAGTTATGTTTAACCGTTTTTGGGTTCTACATGCAAAACGCGTGGCCAGTGATTGCGGGTTGAAAGTTAAACTAGTTGAACTTTGACCAATTAGGGACTCAGATTTCTACTGACATATGGAGGGCGCCCCTTTAACAGAAGTGCCAACTGTTGTGCCTCTGTGAAATTATGACACCAAAAACTGTATTTTTAACGGAATAAAGCTGTAAAAGAAAAAGTCTGCAGTGAGATTTGACGTTTCGCACCAAACCTCTTAGATAAATGCCCTAGTATTGAGGTGTCACAGTCCAGTGGGAACACTGTGTGCCAAACGTACGTTCTTTCAAGTGCTTTTTGAATGTCACATGTGTGAACATAAGTATCCAGAATTTAACATATAATTACAGGCATGTTCAGTTCTTGCTCTATTAGAATAAGCTTTTCAACCAGAAAAACAAAATATGTGTCCTTTTAACATTTTTTAGCTTTGGATTGTTTTTTTTCCCCACTTTGGATTTTTGTTTTTCTAATTGCTGCCACCCCCACACTTTTCTGTTTTTAATCAATAATGCCCAAAATGACTACCTGCTTTATTTCCAGGAACAAATAAAGCTACAGGGAGGCAATGAAAGCCCTCGAGGGACCGGAATGGACTGTGCGGCGCTCACTTGTATGGTCCAGCTGGCTCAAATCATTGTGGGGGCGGGACTCGGGGCTCTGGTCAACGCGGCAGGAAGTGTCATCGTGGTGGTTCTTTCAGCTTCCTCCATCTCCCTCATAGGCTGCATCTTCATTGCTCTCTTTATCAGATATGTGGAATGATATTGCTTTTAAAGTAAAACTGTGCTGCTTTATTAAATAAAGAGTCTTTAATATATCATTTGAAGGACTGAGAAATGTTGTTTTATTTATTTGACAGTTGACTGACGGCTGACTTCATGAAGTTATTTTTGTTTTATCATTTAAGAAAAAATAAGCTTTATTTATAAAGCGCTTAAATTGCCCATACAGACCCGATGTGCTGTACAATAAGAGAGGACAAAAACATAAAGAGAAACAAATAAAATTAGAATAAAAGTGTACAACAAAATGCTTATAAAGTTACTTTCTTAAAAACAAAAACACATAAAATACATTAAAGAGATTCAATGGAATGTAGAGGGATAAAAGAGAGTGAACCTCTTCACTGAGTATTAAAAAACAAGTTAAAAAAAAGTGGGTTTTAAGAGAGGACTTAAAAACAGACAATGATGAGGACTCTCTAACATGAATTGGAAGATTTTAAAATTAATTCAAAAATTTGGACAATAATTTAAATATCCAGTGGAAAACTCTTTCCGTTTACCATGCAAATGCTGTTACATTGATTGCAAAAAAATGACATACACAGGTTTGTCACAACTATAGCTTACTGAGATGAGTCATCTGAGACGACATTTAGTTTTGACTGTATTTGAGAACTGGACTGAGGGAGTGTGACATCACCCATAGAAAATGGTATACTTCTGGCTCCAACCAAATTAAGTCAATTCAGTGATTTTCGTGATACAAATACCACCATGTTGGAACCAGACAATGTCAGTCAGCAGTTGCTACATTTCTATTACACATATGCACAAAGCGTAACTGAAATTCTAAAAATGTCGAAAAGCCTCAATGTCGCATTTACACTGATTCCATTAACTCATAACTGTGTGAATAAAAAACACAAACCAACTCATGTAATAAGTCATTCAAAAACACTGCAATGGATGTGAACAATACTGTGATTGTGATTTTGCAGGAGAGCTGTAGATCCAACAATTCCGCATGACACGCTCAACTTTTGATGAGTTGTGTGAAGTTGTGGGACCTCCTGTGGGGCCTGCTGTGGAGTTCTTAAGGCAGCCAGTTCCTACCAAGAAGCCGACACATTCTCACTCCAAACTTGTCATATATGGACACATGGTTCACCCCCCCCGACATTATTTGGGTGTTCCCAGCTTGTCATTTTTTGATGTGCTGGCTGTTCCCATTAAATTCCATTATTTACCCCATTTTATCCCCAAAGTAAGGTGTTCATTTCACACTGGTTGATGTTGTAATACTGATTTTTTTTCTGTCTTTCCCAATCTTCTTTTATTTTATACCAATGCTTTGTATTTGTCTATTTCATTGATTGGTTTATTGATCTGTTAACAGGCGCAGACGAAATACGTTTTTCTTCTTCTGTCCCCTTTTCATTTTTTCTTTTTATTTCCATCATGTTTGAGTTTACAACTCAATTTCATATTGTATTTTTTTCCTATTAATGTATACAAATGAAAAAAAAAAATCAGTGGTCCCCATCCACCTGTCCGTGATAATCAGGGTTCCCCAAACCACGGGACGTGGACCAGTACCCTAACCCTCCGTCATCCTGAACCGGTTCCACGTCTCATCCCAAGGGTTTAATGGGAACAGCCAGCAGGTCAAAATGACGAGTTGGGGACACCCAAAATCTCAAAAAGTGAATCAAAAGGGGCCAGAAACATACGTCCATACAGTATATGAGAAGTTGGGAGAAGGAATGTGCAGAAGAAGAACATTGTCATCTGGTTGTTGTTCATGTGACTCGTTTAATATAAAAAGTATTTCCATTGCAGTTTTGCGAAAATATGTCAATTTCGATATGCCTCAAAAACCACCTCCTCCAAGAGGAGTAACTTTTTAAATAAATGTGAGTTTATTCTAGGCTTGGGAGAATCTGTCTATCAAACGTTTCAAACATTCAATGTGAAACCACATACTTTTATAGAGATCCAGTCCAGTTCTCCTACACAGTCAATGGTCCCAAGATAACCACTTATGCAATGTTCAAATCAAAAAAATGCACAAGATCTTTTGGTTAAAAAAATAGCTAGCACCTTTTTCTTTGGGTCTGTAATATAACAAATATTTTGACAACTTTTCAGAGTTTTTGTGATCCACATGTGTTCAGATTTACACTGCAAACTGTTTTTTTTCCTTCTCAATATCTAAGTTAATTCTAACTTTCCTTACTTTGATTTGCTTCCACACTGGAAAGAAATGCACCAGTGCTCAATTGCAAGTAAACTCCTTTCACTTCAGGATGATAAGAATTTAGATGAGCTTTTACATTTATCAAAGGAAACAATGGTTAAGACCAAACATCCCAGTATAAAAACTTTATCTGTTTACGTTCACTCCTGGTTTCAGTGCATTAATGCTCCAATCACTCTCTCATGATACTGCACATGATAAATAAAGCCTCATTCATTCATTCATTCATTCATTCATTCATTCATTCATTCATTCATTCATTCATTCATTCATTCATTCATTCATCCCCCGACAAGTTTCCGTTTAGTTGTCTAAAAGCCAGATTTTGGTTTATTTGGTTATGCTATTTCAATTTTTGCCCACCGGCTGCTGTTTTTTAATGCAGTGAGTTGTCCAAACCCACCTAACAGGGGCTTATTAAATAAGCTTTTTGCTTAATTCGTGGGTAATAAAAGCCAAAAAGACTTTTGTATGCCAACACAGGAATAAATGCAGGTGCTGTCTTATATAAAAAAAAGGCATGATCTGATCTTCTAATCACAATAAACATCTATAAAATTGAATGTCCTCGGCAAAAAACTTTGACAATTGAGCAGAAAAGTAATACCTTACTACTATTAAAGAGGTGGCTTTTGCAGTTTTTGGTTATTGGAATGCAAAAAAGAAATTGAATAATCATTTGATAAAGCACTCGATAAAGCAATACTGTGTGCAGCCAAAGGCGTTTGTATGCTGCAGCTTCTTGAACTGCAGTTTAAAAAGCTCTGGTATATTATTGGTCTCCCCCACACATTAAATAAATGCATATATTTCACAGAACACAAAACTCATGCTGGAGGTAGGTGTTACAGAGACTGAGACTGAATGTAATTGAAACCAAGGAGGAAGATGAAAAAACTTTGAAGGCAATGGAGATTCAGTTAACGTCTTTTGTTTTAAAAGCCTGATGTCAGCTACAGCTGTTTGGCTCCTTGTCAAATGTGCTTGTGCAATAAGATGTGCCAATGAAAGACATCAACATTGAACTAGAATTACGAAATACCACCAGAACAGATAGAATCTTAATTACACTTTAATGCCACCCCAGAAAAACTGGCAGAAATGTTGCAAAAATCAAGTGGATCTTGTAGTAGCTGAACAGAAATCAACTCAAAAGTAAAAGTTAGTGATGCAGGAAAACTTTTTTATTTTTTTGTGCCATATCACCAAAAACATTGCTTAAATTAAAAGGCACCTCAGTGTTTTAAAGTTCTTCTTTCTCTTCTATAAAATGGGCTGAAAGTTGGCTGGACGTGAATCGATCTTAAATTGAACCAATCATCTCAACCCAAGCACAGTCCTTTTCTTTCATTTTTTTACTGTAACGTTAAATTACATTAAAATATGAACAACTCATCTACAGTTTTTATTTGGAAAAAGTTCTTTGTGTGACTTTTAAACTATTTTTTATTGATAATTGTAAAGATTTTACAACAAAGATAATCTAAAGTGAACAGAGTTTCACAAGAGTTTCTTTGAGTGACTTCTTGAAAAAAGACTGGTTGTCCTGAACTGTGCTTTTGACTTTTACTTTAGCAGACCTGTGA
The DNA here is from genome assembly GCA_003999625.1 of Oryzias javanicus. NCBI lineage: Eukaryota > Metazoa > Chordata > Actinopteri > Beloniformes > Adrianichthyidae > Oryzias > Oryzias javanicus. The sequence goes on along the minus strand of CM012448.1, from coordinate 18,520,428 downwards.
TTAAAACGGAAACTCTTGCTCTGTTATATTGGACAATATTAATGTCCAAAAAGCTACACTTGACTTTAAAGTGAATGCAGACACAGCAGGTGTTTACTTTTAAGCTTGTTGTCATGATTCAGTTTTTAGGTTTTGTCATCTTCTGTTTTCCCTGTCAGTTTCACCACGTTCAGGTTAACCATCCACAGCTGTTTTCATTTAGTTAATCAACCTCAGTGTATTTAAGTGTCTGGTTTCCAGTTCTCATTGTCAGGTCATCTGCTCATTTATGTTCTGTCACCTCACTGGTTTGTGCTCCTGGGTTTTTGTCATGTTTAAGTTGTTTTAGTAAATGGTTATGTTTCTGCCACCCAGTCTTGTCTCCTGCGTTTGGGTCCTCCACCACAATCCCTGACAGTATGACCTGACCACCTTGGACCCAGCAGGAGAACTTTGTCCATGCCAAGCCACACCACGCCATGCCAGATGGGTTTCCTGTAGCAGTCTTCATGCCACTTTTGGTAATCATCCATCCATTCTGTTCCTGAAGGGGGACTGTTGGGGCCATCCGTTCTTGTTCCTGTGGAGGGTCGCCGGGGCCGCTCCTCTTCATGTTCCTGTTCCTGAGGAGGGTCACCGGGACCGCTCCTTCCTGTCCCCGAGGATGGTCGCCGCTCATCCCCCTGGTCTGTTTCCGGCTCTGGAGGAGGGTTGCTGGGACTGCTCCCCTTCATGTCTCCTGTCCCTGGGGAGAGTCACCAGAACCGCTCCTCTTCTGTTCCTGGGGGGGTTTCATTACTCTTCACGTCCGTCTGGCTGCAGGATCCCCATTTTCTGGACTTGTGTTTTTGTTCCAGGTCCCCTCCTCACAGGTGTTAGGACATCTGGGATCTGCCCTTTTGGGGAGGGGTACTGCCATGTTTCAGTGCTTAGGTTTTGTCATGTTCTGTTTTCCCCATCAGTCTCACCACATGCAGGTTAATCGTCCACAGCTGTCTTCATTTAGTTAATCATCCTCAGTGTATTTAAGTGTCTGGTTTTCAGTTCTCATTGTCAGGTCTTCTGCCCTTTTACGTTCTGTCACCGCACTGGTTTGTGCTCCTGTTTTGGTCATGTTTAAGTTATTTTAGTAAATGTTTGTTTCTGCCACAAGTCTTGTCTCCTGCGTTTGGGTCCTTCACCACCATCCCTGACACTTTTAAATTTAAAGTGCACTTTATGTTTAACTGGGGAAAGTCCCTTTTTATTTACATTTTTCAATAAAATTATATTTATATTTACTGAATGTCACATGAGACACTCAGATAGTACATGGTGGTGTAGTGGTTACCTAACAGCAAGGGAGCCCTGGTTTGAATCCCAGCTGGGATTGTTTTAGTTAGGAATTTGCATGTTCTACACACGCGTGTGGGATATTTCTGCTCCTGCTTCCTGATCATGGTCAATTTTCTGGCACCAAGCAAATGTGTGTTTTATTCAGAAACCACCATACCTTTAGTCTTGTATAAAGATTGTTCGTGTGATAGAACGTCACAAGCAAAATAACCTATAGGTGCTTCCCCCAAAAGCTACAGTGCTTTTACCCTACGGCAGTCTCAAACCAGGTTTTTAAACATGCAGCATTGCCTCCGGGGTGGAGATTGCAACAGTTCTATCAAGGTTTGTTTAAAGCCCAACTGGGAGCCCATCAGCATTTGTCTCCTAGCTTCGTTTTTTTAGGGGAATCATCCAACATTTCAGGCCTTCAGGTTTTGCCAGCAGCTAGCTGGACACCGGGCAGCAAACAATTTGGGCCAGAGCTCATTTTTTATACATTTGTTATTGTTCAAATATAGATACATTTTCTGCCAGCGTATCCCTGCATGCAGCTTCAAACTGAATTGCTTCATAATAGCTGGACAACATAGAAAAAAATGTTTTTTTTTTTCTTATGTGCAACTGATTGACTATAAAAATATTCAAACTTTATTTAAAATAAAATATAATCTGGGATGGGTTATTTTTCCACTGTGAAGAGTCTCATCACTGCAACAAACACTTCAAACATTTACCCCTCCTAAGCTAAGAATTGATCAATTAAAAAAAAAAAATGCAAAAATTAAAATATTGAATGATGCAGATAAATAATGTTAGAAAATGGTCAAATGTTTTGATTTGGGTTTGTTTGATTCAATTTTACTGAATAAAAAACTTTACAGGATTGGGCGATGGCGCTTAAATTTAAACTACCCTGTGCAAACAAAAATGTAACTACCACTTTTAATAACACATAATGGGTGTGTGGGCTGCTGGTTCAAAGCCCACCTGGACAGGTAGTTAAAAAGATTTATTTCCAAAAGAAAAAAAAGCACCTCATAGGAGCTCAAACTTTAAAAAAGAAATCACATCAAAGAAAGAAAATGTTTCCAAGAACTAATTTCTTACCAATGACATAGTCTAATTTCCTCACCTTTTTCCAAGAAAACTTTCTGTTTGAAAGGACTACCATAGGTTAATATCACTCTAAAAAGTATGAGTAAAAAATGGGTTTGCCTCTGTGGTATCAAGGATGCAGAGGTCTGATTTAGTATTCATTTCAAACCACCCAATTATATGCTCACAGGCAATGAAAAATGATTTTCTTTTCCATAATATATACCCTTCAACGCCGAAAGCAATTATTTTCATGTAAAAATATGTAGTGTTGATGAACAAGCATGACATTTTAGCTGTTTAATCATTGCCTGGGAGGAGTTTTTGAGTTTCTCCTCCTCTCAAGAGAGAAATCTCGTTCTCACAGCCGCTTGAGGTACTCTGAAATTTACAGCTAAAGTCAGATTTTGAATTTGGAAAGTTGTTTTTAGACATCTCTGATGATCGTTAATGTCTCTCATCTCACAAAAGAACAAAAAACTGTGTTCAAATGGGAAAAATCTTTTTTTTTTTTTTATCAAACAAGTGTACTTATTTATTTTAAAGTCAGTGACTAGACTTGTTTCATCTGATATTCAGAGGAGGTGATGTTAAAGTTAAAACCTTAAAAAAAACAAAAAACACGTCATTAAACTACTCTTTTAGTCCTGTTTTTCTTAGATCAGAAAAGCAACACTTTCTGCCTTTTTCAACTCTTAAAAGTGAACAACCTAAATGCACATCTTCTTCTTTTCCTTTTGACTTTTCCCTTCAGGGGTCGCCACAGCGAATCAGTTTCCTCCATCTAAGCCTGGCTTCAACATCCTCTACTCTAACACCAGCCACCTTCATGTCTTCATTCACTGCATCCAGAAACCTCCTCTTTGGTCTTCCTCTAGACCTCTTGCCTGCAGCTCTAGACTCAGCATCCTTCTACCAATATATTCACTGTCTCTCCTCTGAACATGTCCAAACCATCTCAGTCTGGCCTCTGACTTTATCTCCAGAACCTCTAACATCTGCTCTTAGTCTAGTTTCAACTACTCATACCATACCTTCATTGTATGGCTCATCAGCTTTATTCCTCTGTAGTTACCACAACTCTGCACATCTCCCTTATTCTTAAAAATGGGCACCATCACACTTCTCCTCCATTCCTCATTCCACTGCCAGCTCTCCTAGACACTTCGATATATACCTCCACAGGTATATCATCAGGAAAAGAGCCTTTCCACTCTTCATCCTCTTCAAAGCCCCTCTCACTTCACCTTTACTAATCTTTGTTACTTCCTGCTCCACAACAGTCACCTCTTCTATTCTTTGTTCTCTCTCATTCTCTTCATTCATCAACTCTTCAAATATTCTTTCCATCTTTCCATTACACCACTGACACCTGTCAACACATTACCATCTCTATCCTTGATCACCCTAACCTGCTGCATGTCCTTCCCATCTCGGTCTCTCTGTCTTGTACAGGTCAGTCTCTCGCTCTTTACTACCCAACCTAGCATACAAGTCATCATAAGCTCCTTGTTTGGCCTTTGACACCTCTACTTTCACCTTACGCTGCATCTCCCTGTACTCATGTCTACTCTCCTCAGTCCTCACAGTGTCCCACTTCTTCTTAGCTAGCCTCTTACTCTGTATACACTCCTGCACCTCCTCATTCCACCACCAAGTATCCTTATCAACTTTCTTTCCTGATGACACAACAAATACACTCCTACCTGTCTCCCTGATCACATTAGCTGTAGTTATCCAATCATCTGGGAGTTCCTCCTGACCAACCAGAGCCTGTTTCAACTGTTTCTTAAAATTCATGCAACAATCTTCTTTTTCAGCTTCCACCAGTTTGTCTTCTTCTCTGCCTTTTCCCTCTCTTTCTTCATCTTCTTCATCACCAGAGTCATCCTACACACCACCATCCTGTGCTGTCTGGAAACACTCTCACCAACCACTACTTTACAGTCACTGATCTCCTTCAGATTACACCGTCAACACTAGATGTAGTCTATCTGTGTGCTTCTCCCTCCACTCTTATAGGTCACCCTATGTTCCTGTCTCTTCTCAAAGAATGTTTTCACTTTAGCCATTTCCATCTTTTTTGAAAAATTAACCATCTGTCCATCTACATTCCTCTCCTGAATACCAAACAGAACTTCTCCTTCTCTTCCAGCTCACATCCTACCTGTTGGGCATACCCACTGACAACATTAAACATCACACCTTCCATTTCTATCTTCAGACTCATCACTTTCTGACACTATTTTTATCTCCAAAACGCTTCTAACAAACTCATCCTTTAAGACAACTCCTACACCATTCTTGTTCCCATCTCCACCACAATAGAACAACTTGAACTCCGCTCCTAAGGTTCTAGCCTCACTACCTTTCCAGGTCTCCTGGTCTCACCTGGTCTCCTGGACACACAGTACGTCTACCTTTCTCCTCTGCATCATGTCAACTAACTCTCTACCTTTTCCTGTCATAGTTCCAACATTCAAAGTCCCAATTCTCAGTCCAACACTAGTGACTTTCCTCTTCTCTCCCTTCCTACGAACCCTCCTTCCTCCTCTCCTTCAGTAGTCCAATTTCCACCGGCACCCTGTCAGTGAACAGCACAGATGGCGGTCGTTGTTAACTTGGGCCTCGACCGATCCGGTATGGATATCGTAAGTCTGATTTGCATATTTGATTTGGCAAAGATTTTACGCCGGATGCCCTTCCTGACACAACCCTCTGTATTTAACCGAGCTTGGGACCGGCACAATGAGACCCAGGCTTGGGCCCCCTTGTGGCTACATTTAACACCCTTAATGCACAACCTTAATACACATACTATCACTTATTTAGAAAGCCTATTAAAAAACCAAGTTTGTTTGAAAAAAAAGAAAAAGAATTCCAGTCTGCGCTGAAATAACTCAGTCCGTGCATTGTAATATATTATCAAGTAAACTGCCAATGGAAAAAGCCAGAAATGTAGCTTTAGAGTTAAATCTGTTGCAACAATGTTTGTAAGAGATCTGAAAGTTTATATCTGTGTGACTTCTTTGCAACAGTTGCTGCTCAGCCATCCGCCATGAAATAAACTGCTTCGATTTGGCACGCTCGCTTTGGTTCACACTCCAAACCTCTTCTTTCAGACAGTCTGGTAATGTCAGACGGTCACGAGAGTGAAGTGCAGCAGGATGCTGAAGGGTTGGTTACTTCAGCGTTCTGGTGAAACTCTTAATTGAGTCTGTTGTGCTGCTTAAGAGTGTCCTCATGGCTTTTTAGTTCCATCATTATTCAGCTATGAAGGACAGCTGAGTTGCTTTGTTTTTTTTCCACTCCTGAAGGACGTTTAAACCATATTTATTTTTTCCTACCTGGACAAAAATATGGTTTTATAGTTTTGCACTGTTCATGTTACATCACAGAGGGAAAACTGGTAAATAAAATGAGCTAAATCTAAACAATGAACTTCTTAAAGGGCCTATATCATGCTTTTTTTTTTTCAGTCTTTCAGGAGTAAACTACATCCATTTATATGATTATATATTACTTTTGGTACCTGGAAGAACAAATTCTTTATGAAATATTAGTTATTTTCTAGAGTTTTTTTCCTACCCAGAAGTAAGACACCTCAATCTCTGAGGCACTGCCTTTTGCTGCTTTTAGGTGCTGAACATTTCATGACATCATCCTAGAGCTAGCCCCGACATCCCGTCTGTGTTCTGCCCACAAAAAAAATATATATATATCAGAACTTTTGCAAAGATGCATGACTGCAAATACCATCTGTCTTAAGTAGCTCCGGCTATTGCTACACTGGTTATAGTGATGGCCGATGCTAGTAGCTGAGCAGCGAAGCCAGCGGCTGAGCACCGCTAGCTGAGCTGATGAACTAGTGGCTCAGCACCACTAGCTGAGCAGAGGAGGTAGTGGATGAGAACCGCTAGCTGATCAACAAAGCTAGCGACTGAGCACTGCTAGCTGAGCGACAAAATGTGTGTGTTTGTATTAGCTTGGGGTTGGTTCGGGCAATGCGGAATCTTCCTGGAAGCTGCTGTTCTCACTTTATGACATCAGCTTGTGAGAATCTGCTCGTTTTTGACGGTTTTAGAGGGGTTGGAGCTGCTTTTTGCGGAATACACAGAAATGCATGAATGGATCAAAATACTGCCTTTGGGTTGTTTATAGTGAAGAATGAACATTATAATACACTTTCAAGCTCAAAAGGTTGATTTTGAATGGTATAAACACTTTGAATTCTGAAGTATTTAAAATGATTAAGAGTCTGTTGCAAAAACAAAGGTCAGAAACTGTAAGAGTAGATCTGAGGGCAACAAACTATCTTTACAGTGTTAAAGTTTTCATCCAGATTAAACACATCTACTGCAATATAGATGCTTTTTTAGGATTTATAAACAATCTTGCAAATTCGCTTAGGTTTGGAGCAAAACTAATCTATAACTCTCATCATCTTGTCAGATCAGGCCTGTTTTCTTCCTTGGTAATGCGATGATGCATTCACAGCCAATGTGAATCACGTGGATAATTCACCTCTGTTTGGCTGCAGGGCAAATTGTACCCCTATTCTCCTGTCTAAAAGTTTGTTCAAAACTCACACGCAAATTTACCTGTGGGAGGAGCTACCTTTCGCCTTTATTTAACTGCTATATCATGGAAGACATTAATGATGTTGAGAAAATATATTGGGTTTATTTACTTTGAAGAGCTCTATGGAAGCACGGATGAGCAACTTTCCACGTCTGGATTCACAAGATCAATCAGAGAAGCTCCTGCTGTGATGAGTTTCTGGATGCCTGCACCTTTCTACTTTCTGCTTTCGTTTCTCTGTGAAACAGTTTAAATCCTTGCTGTCTACCAGCATGGATTTTCTAACAGGACATGACACCAAGGAGAAATTTCTCTTCCATGTTGGTTTTGGACTCCACCCACTGATCCCACGTCAGTACCAAACTCAAAATCCTAATTGTTTGACATAATGTAAATATTTGTCTAATTTTTTTTAACTCTGGGTAATTTACTGCACGCCAATTAATCAAATGTAGGATCTCTTACCGTGTCTTTACATTGACTTAACATGGTAAAGTCACCAAACCGCCTCTGAGAAAAAAATTAACTGATGAGGTTGAAATTCTGTGTCATCAGGTTCTGGTACGGTGGCCCTGATGTTCTCATAATACCAATATAAAGATCACAAGGAGAAATAAAGGAGCAAACCGAAAAAAAAAAAAAAAACATATTTTAGGAATAAAAATAAAATTCCAGAAACCAAAACACAATTCAACAAATTTGAAAAAAATAAATAAATAAAAGTGAAACTTTTGTAAAATGTTTGAAAACTTTTTCAAAATGTTTGAAAATTAAAAAAACAAAACACAGGTAGGAATTATGGGACATTGCTGATTGGATGATGATGCTTGAAATCTGAAGGTTTGTCAAATGCATATCTAATGTCAGCTACAAACGTTTTCTGATTAGTACAGAGCACATCCAGCATCATTTCATGCCAAATAACTCTCAATTGAAATGATGGACAAACATCATCATCAAATCAGCGATGTCCCTTAGTGCTTTTCTGGTTTCAGTTAAAAAAGAAAAAAACATTTAAAAAAAATGTTATTTTCAGATGTTTAAATTTAAATGTTAAACAAAGAAGAAACTGGAAAAGATAGGTACAAAAGGACGTCGCTCACTGGATGATGATGTCTGTCCGTCATTCTGAAGGATCACTGAAACATCTTAAATACAGAAAGGAGGGAAAATATAAGAAAAAAGAAGGTGCAAAAAAGAGTGGTTTCTATTTAATTTAACAAAAACTAACAAAATTTTAGTGTATAAAAGCAAATTAGACAAACATTTACATACAGATATATGTGTTTTTATTCACATAACATTTTATTAATTCACATTACATTTTATTTACATAGTTTTCAACCCCAACTCTTAGGTCAAAAAATGTTCCAAACTTTTACTGTGATTTTGAAGCTTTAATTGTTTTCTTATTAAGTCTTTTTTTTTTTTCAAAATCTGTTCATCTATTTTATCATTAAGGTCATTGTTTTTTTTTGTTTGTTTTTTCAGCTGTAAGAATATTGATTTCTCAACTCAACTCAACTCAGCTTTATTTATATAGCACTTTCAAAGAGCAGAATGCTCACGATTTGTTCCAAAATTCAAGTTATTGTTTTTTGTTTTAAAAAAGTTACTGTTTGTCTTATTGGTGAGAAGAATACTATTTTGAATGTCTTGTGCTTTTCAGGCGTTCTTTTAAAAAATGAGCTCAATTTATTTTGACATTATCTGACTTCAAGGTTTGTCTTCTCTATCACTGTGAGAGCACAATAAAGACACTGTTTTTGTCTTGTAAATAATCTTTCTCGCATCATGAATTTAATATTTCTTTTCAGATTGATGGGAGAAAATAAAAGAGTCCCCTTTCCTGGAGGAAAAGTGATGATAACCAATTAACTGGGCACATTTGAATGGCAGCACATGACATTTACTTCTTTTTTAAGTCTGTGAGAAATTTGGAATCACTCCTGTTGCACACTGCATTTGTGGTTTGGCAAAGATTTAACTAAAGCAAACAGATATGGTTTAAAATAGTGTGTTTTGTTTGAATATTTAAAGGTTTTGTTTCTTCATATAAAGGTATTTTTCTCATTCTAATTCATGAAGTGAAATTAAGTCAGAAAAATGTTCTAAGTAGTTTGTCTTGCAGCAGATTTAGTCACTTCCTCTTGTTCTCCTGGAGGAGTCCATCGGGATTTTAATTAAAATAATTTTTTTTTAAAAGAGAGAGAACAAAATCAGATGGATTTCCTGGAATGTAAAATGATTTGAGCAAATGGTAAACTAAGTAAAACATCTATGGAGAGAAAATAGACTCACTCTGATTTGTGCTTATGTAATTCTTGATTTGTGTGTGAATCAAAGCTCAAAGCCTCTTTTCTGAAAATATTCTTATTTTTAAAGGGAGAAAACGCGTATTTAGACTTTTTTATAGTAACTATCGGGAATATATTTTTAAGTGGGAAAATTTCAAGTTTAACTGGATATTTTTCACAATCAAAGTAATAAAAAAAAAAACTATGATGAACGAGCATTCTGGTAGTACTTGAACGCATCCCTCACGAACGAATTTGTGAGATGTGAAAAGAGTCTCAGGATAGATTTGTGCGTAACTTAGGCTGCGTGCGTGCGTTAGAGGGGATTTGTGCGTTTTTTTTTTAAACTTTTGTGTGTAATTAGTTTTAAGCTGTTGTAATTTTAATTTGTGCATGCGTAAATTGCATTTTGTATTTTTTGAATTTTTGTATTTTTTTTTTACTTTTGCACAAAACGTATTATATGAGTTAAAAATCCTGAATTGTGCACGCACAGATCCAAATTTATGCACAAATCAAGAATCACGCACGCACAAATCAGAAGTTGAGCACAAATCAAGAATTGTGCATGCATGAATCAAGAATAAGCACGTACAGATCCTAATTTATGCACAAATAAAAAAATACGCATGCACAAATCAGAGTGAGTCTATTTTCTCTCCATAAAAATGTGTTCATTTATTATATATGACTTAGCATGATGTAAAAGAAAATAATGGATTGCTTGTTTCAACATCCCTCCTCTGAGGCACACTGAAAGCACAGTTACTTTATGGAGACGAGCAGAAAACATTTGATTTATAGAGACAAATGGATCCCTTGAAGAAAGAGTCACAATGAATCGTAATTCCAATCAGTTTTCATGATTATTATAGGAGGCAAAAGATGGGAAGGCACAATGTGGTAGATTTAGGAGAAGTTTGATCAATAAAAGTATGGGGTTTTGCAAACTGTACAGCTTTAAAAATGATTAATTCTATAACCTTGATTTGCAGCTTGTGTTTGATTGTTAAGTCGTATTGACAAAAAAAAGAGAAAATGTCTTTTTTTATTTTTATTTTTTCTTGTAGTAATGAACCAAACAGACAGAAAAAAAAGAAAATACAGGAGAAAGACATTAAATTGATTCAAAATGTTGAGATTTTGGTTGAAATGCTGCTCGTGTTGTGTTATTAAACTACTATTTTTAGGGTTTCTTTGTATTTGTTCACAATAGAATCATGTTATATTTAAAAAAAAAAAAAATCCACAAAACAGAAAGATGTTTGGTAATCTCTGTGTTTGAACACCATCCCATGTTTCTTGTGGGATGGCAGCAATGTTATCCGTCTTTGCTCCTCGTTACAGAGCATCTCTCTGTGTCTGCTTTTGGGCTTTGTACTGGGAAAGATCAGCGCCACGCTGACATTTCAAAGCTTTGTGTCACTTTTGTCAACTTGTATCACTGCCATGTTGACAAAGACACCCACAGCAACTTACAGAGTTTCTTAGAGACATTATAACCTGAAAGATTTGAAAAAACCAAGTATTGCTTGTTGTGATTATAAGCTGTGAATTATCTTCACCACTAGGTGGCACAAGTGGTTGGTTTTGGGAGTTGTAACTGGATGACTGTTGTTAGAACTGCAGAAGAAGTCGGTGATTAAAAATGAAGATATAGCAACTGCACATGGCCTGATTATTTAAAACACGAACACAACATGGTACCAGGAGTAAACTGAAGAAAACGACATGGATCTAAAGCCGCCAGAAAGTTTGAAGCTGACGGGGAATGTCGACGAAAATTGGCGTACCTTCAAGCAGCAATTCCGCCTGTATCTATCGGCTATGGGGCTCGAAACGAAGCCGGAAGCTAGGAAGGTGGCGCTATTGCTAACGATAGCAGGGCCACAGGCTATCGAAGTATTTAACACGTTCGTGTTTGACAATCCTGGTGATGAAAAAAAAGGATGCAGTGCTGAGTAAATTTGATGCTCACTGCTCTCCGAAAAAAAACGAGACATACGAACGAAAGATACGTGTTCGGTTCTCGCCACCCAGAGGACACATGAACCGTTCGATAGCTTCCTGACTGATTTGCGGCTAAAGGCGCAGTCCTGTAACTTCGCGACGCTGAAGGACTCTATGATCCGGATCAGATTGTCTTCGGAGTGGAGGATAATAAAATCAGAGAGAGGCTACTACGGAGACGGAGCTGACTCTGGCGGGAGCCATAAAGATTTGCCAGGCGAGTGAGTTGTCCCACAAACATGTGAAACGTTCAACGATGGCGCGTGGCGGTGGTTTCAGCGCAAGTGAGCGATGATGTGACAGCGGTCGGAGCGGTGTTCATATCAGCGGAAAAGACACGCACACAGACCAGGCCTACACAGACGCAGACAGAGGAGTTCAGTTGCACGCGCGTGCCACACAGCAAACCCAGACAATGTCCAGCTTTCGGTAAGCAAGGCAATGCTCAGCTTGCCAAGGCAAGAATCATTTTGCTAAACAATGTTTCTCTAAAAGAAAAGAAAGGAAAGAACGGAAAAACAGTCAACTTAATTGAGGAACCTGATCTCAGTGACACATTCTTTGTTGGTATAGTTAACTGTGAGAATGAACATGAAAACAAAATGAAGGATGGAACTGATGTCGCTAAAGAAGATAAGTGGCTAGCTCCACTACTGATAAATGGGACTGTAGTCACCATGAGATTGGACACTGGAGCAAAAGCAAATCTCATCAGCATGTCTGACATCAAGGTAATGGAGAATAAGCCACAGATAAAGAGAAATGGATCAGGTCTGAAAGACTACAATGGGCGACCAATCAAATGTTTGGGCACATGCAGACTGAGAGCCACAGTAAAAGGAAAAGTGCATCACCTGTTCTTCTTTGTTGTGAGTGAGGGACGTGAATCTCTTCTGGGTGACAGAGCATGTGAAGACTTGGGACTAGTAAAACGAGTACATCGTATCATCCCTACTAGTTCAGTAAATGACTCTGTGGACACAATAGTCCAGTACTTCTCTGAGGTCTTCAAGGGATTTGGTGTTCTGCCCTTCACATACAAAATACAATTGAAAGATGGGGCTCAACCAGTTGTACATGCAGCACGCCGAGTTCCTGCCCCACTAAAAGAAGGACTAAAGAAAGAGTTAGACAGGATGATCATGTTGGGAGTGATCAAAAAAGTGAATGAACCAACAGACTGGGTTAACTCAATGGTCATCACAAAGAAAAAGAGTGGAGAGCTGAGAATATGTTTGGACCCAAAAGATCTAAATGAAAACATAAAGCGTGAACACTATCAAATACCTACACGTGAAGAAATCATCAGTGTGATGTCAGATGCCAGATACTTTTCAAAGCTCGATGCCTCACAAGGCTTCTGGCAGTTGAAACTAGAGGAGGACAGCACAAAGTACTGTACTTTTAACTCCATTCGGCAGACACTGTTTTTTCTCAGATTGCCGTTCGGAATAAAGTCAGCACCTGAAATATTTCACAGAGCGATCGGATGCAACATCGAAGGCTTGGAAGGAGTCAGAGTCTATATTGATGACATCATCATATGGGGTTCCACTGCTCAAGAACACAACGTGAGACTGTGCAAAGTGATGGAACGCATACAGAGGTATGGATTAAAACTCAACAAAAGTAAATGTGAGTTTGGAGTGGAGGAAATCCTCTTCCTGGGAGACAAGCTGTCTGCGCGAGGTGTTCAGCCAGATCAGGATAAAATAAAAGCCATACAGAACATGCCAAGGCCCACAGACAAGACAGGTGTGTTACGGGTTATGGGAATGGTCAATTTCATTGGCAAATTTATTCCTAACCTAACAGCCAAGACATCATGCATACGCGAACTTCTGCACAAGGGCCATGAGTTTAAGTGGACAGTTAAACATGAGCATGAGTGGCAACAACTCAAGAAAACGTTAACCACATCGCCAGTGTTGTCATTTTATGACCACAATAAGAAGATAAAACTGTCTACGGATGCTTCAAAGGATGGCATTGGTGCTGTTCTGCTACAAGCTGAAGGTGAACACTGGAAACCAGTAGCCTATGCATCCAGAGCCATGACCAAAACAGAATGCAGATATGCTCAGATCGAAAAAGAGTGTTTGGGACTGGCATATGGGTTGGAGCGTTTTCATAACTATGTGTACGGCCTACCATCTTTTACAGCAGAGACTGATCATCGACCACTGGTGTCCATCATCAAAAAGAATCTGAACGAGATGTCTCCACGGATCCAGCGGTTAATGATGAAGATGCAAAGGTACGATTTTGAACTGATATATACACCAGGAAAGCATCTGGTTCTCGCTGATGCTCTCTCCAGGGCAACTCCAGACAACAGTGTGAGCACAACTGACGAGGATGTGCAGTGTCATGTGAACATGGTGTCTGCTGCTTTGCCTGTGTCTGACATAAAATCGAGACAGATCGCTGAGGCTACAGCTAAGGATGTGGAGCTGCTGCATGTCATGAAGAACATGGGATGGATGGATGGCCTGCTGGATCATGTCCAAGATTTTACCACATCAGAGGTGAGCTCAGTGTTGTGGATGGACTGCTGTGTAAAAAGAACAGAATAGTAATCCCGCAGACTTTGAGAAAGGACATGTTACGGAGGATTCATGAAGGCCACCTCGGCATAGAGAAGTGCAAAAGGAGGGCAAGAGAGTCGGTGTTCTGGCCGGGAATCAACAAAGACATTGAAACACTTATAAGTGGCTGTGAAACCTGCCAGAAACACAGACGCAAGCAAAGCAAAGAGCCTATGGTGGTGGCAGAGCTACCATCAGCACCATGGGAGAAAGTAGGAATGGACTTATTTCATCTCAGTGGCAGAGACTATCTAGTGATAATCGACTACTACTCAAACTTTCCTGAGATGGCACTATTAGCAAACTTGTCGTCAAATGTTGTCATAACACATGCTAAGTCGATCTTTGCCAGGCATGGTATTCCACACACTGTGGTGAGCGATAATGGTCCATGTTTCAACAGCAAAGAATGGAGGAGGTTTGCAGAGCAGTACGAGTTTAAGCATGTGACGTCAAGCCCACATTATCCACAGTCAAACGGACAAGCAGAAAAAGGGGTTCACATTCTGAAACAACTCTTAAAGAAAGCAGCTGACAGCAACTCTGATCCATATCTGGCTTTGTTGAGTTACAGAGCATCACCTCTCCAGTGTGGTGTGTCACCAGCTGAACTACTGATGAAGAGGAGGATTAGAACCACCTTACCGAGTCATCCAAGCAACAATTGGAGACCAGACAACACTGCAAAGATGGAACAGATTCTGCAACATCAGAAAATGATGCAAAAGTCATTCTATGACAGAACAACAAAACATCTACCTCCACTGACAACTAATGACACTGTGAGAGTCGAGGATGCAGATGGATGGAGAAACGTACCAAAAGCAACCGTCCTGCAGGAGGTGTCACCACGATTCATATACGGTGAGGACAGATGATGGACAATTCCTCAGGCGCAAAACCGTCGCAGTCTGCTGAAAACTCCACAAGAGCGAGTTGGTTGAGAACAACGTGACCTGTGAGGACACACAGGTAACTCCCACAGCTGTGATGGACAGTGATGCTGATAACTCCTACACAGATTCCTCAAGAAAAATGAAGTGATGAGAACATGCCATCCAATGAAAATTTGTTTGAAAATGTATGATGGTGAAAGTTATTGTAGTGTTGAGATGTTACAAGTTTGAGGTAAGTTCAGCAAGCTGAAATACTGCTACTTTAGGGGTTATCCACAATTATAATGGTTATAGTAATTCAATAATGGGATTGTTTACTTTATTGCATTTTGCCACAGAAAAAGGGGGATGTTGTGATTATAAGCTGTGAATTATCTTCACCACTAGGTGGCACAAGTGGTTGGTTTTGGGAGTTGTAACTGGATGACTGTTGTTAGAACTGCAGAAGAAGTCGGTGATTAAAAATGAAGATATAGCAACTGCACATGGCCTGATTATTTAAAACACGAACACAACATTGCTCAAAGTTCAATTTCCACCAAATCAAAGAATCTTCTCCAGCGCTGTGGGAGAACTATCAGGGTTTTTGCACATCTCTCTTGGGGAACACTTGGAGTTGCATCTGAATTTCTAATCCTGATTTTTATTCTGCTATTTTTTCTTGTCCTCAGAGGGGAATTTACCGGCAGATAAAACACTCTGTGTTCTGCAGCGATGTGTGTTCGACTGTGCCACATTCGACACCTACATAACAGATCTCTCGGCTTTACTCGTTTAATAGCCAGGTCCTGTGGCCATTAGCCATTTATTTCTAATAGGATTATTCTGTTTGCATCTGCAAAAAAAAAAAAATTGCTTTCAGCTTTGTAGTTAAATAATTCATAAGGAGATTGTTTTTGTTTTAATTTTGGGAGTGTTTCATCTAAATTCATTATAGTGAGAATGTTTGCATGACTTCCTCATTGTTTCATCTCAGCAGGAAATCAAATGATGACAGAAGGATGCGCTGGAGGACACAAAATTATATTTCAAAAATGCATTTAATCTGATGATTATATCAATCATGGACTCTTTAGGAAATCTGAAGAGTTAAACAGACTATTAGTGTCATTAAAAAGAAAAGATCCATGTAGTGTTAATGCAGCAGATTTGACAGGATTGCTCGTGCATGTGGTGATTAGGTTGCCTCTGGTCCATTAGAAGTCTTCTTGACTAATGGATGTGACAGATTTAGACATAAAAGAAAAGAAAAGTATATCCTCTAAACATTTGCAGCTCCATTTCTGATGTTCATTGTACTTAAAAATTGATATTTTTTTTCTAGTTGGAAACAGAAAGAGTGATAGGTTTTGTGGTTTGACTAAATGCAGATTTGTACTCCTCTCCATGCAAAACGATTACTTTTTTTTAACTCTTTTTTATTTTAACAGTATATAAATCACTGAAAATCTAATTGCAGTTTTCTTTCTTTTGAGAAAACTGTAGAAGTTTTCTTTAATGCTTTCATTTATCATTCAGCAATTTAATTGAAGTGCTTTTATTCTTACAAAAAAAAATATGAAAAAAAAACGGTTCAATTTTTCCTTATTCTTCCATTTCTGTGTTTTGGAGTAACTTTTATTGCAGGTTACAGTCATAGAATGCATAAATGGTGCACTCCTTCATCATCCAGTCTTTTTCTTTTTCAGTTTTAGATGAATCGTCCATCAGAGATTCCTGTCGCTTAAATGTGCTCAGCACCATTCTGAGAGGCTCGTTTGATCCATTTTGATTCAGTGGAGCGTGAGGAAACTGCGGCACTTCAGTGATGGATGTCATTCTGGGGGGAAAAAAAGAAGTCTCACAGTTTGCTGAACGCACTTTGTACGTCTGTTCGTCAGGTTGTTTGGGTGGTAACATGACCTGGATAACTGAAAGTCTCTACAGACACGTTTTACTGACATTTTCGACAAATTTAATGGACATTAAGACCTTCGTTCCTGCTGCTTTTAAAGAGCGAGCGTGAGTCAGGGGGAATAAGCTGTTTGGCAAAACTTTTCAAGCTGCGGTTGTCAATGCGCACGGATACAGAAATCTCCCCAAACCCGTCAGACTACGTTGCGTTATGCGGGGGGTCTCGCCTGTCGTTGTAAATGACGGCCCCGGGGGGGAAAAAGACCACAGGCGGCGTGGCTGGCGCATTAATGGGCACCAGCACCTGCCCCTGCTCGTCGATCTCTGGCTTTGTGGTGGCTGTGATGGGTCTGATGGTGGTCAGCGTCGGAGACGCCATGCGCCAGAAGAGAATTTTCAGCGCTTTCCGGAACTCCCGCCGCATCAGGCAGTACAGGATGGGGTTCAAGCAGCTGTTGGAGTGCGCCAGGCACACGGACACGGGGAACACGTACACCTGCATGGTGTAGTAGTCATAAGTGAAGGGAACCACGTTGAGTTTGATGAGGATGCCCCAGGCTGTCAGCGCTTGATTGGGGAGCCAGCAGAGGAAAAACGACAGAACTACGATGGTGACAGACCTGGTGACTTTGGCGCGCCGTTTGGCGCTTGAAGTGTTTATGTTTTTGGAGGTGATGAAGCGCAAAAGCAGCAGGTAGCAAGCTGAGATGATTGCCAGGGGCACCACGAAACCCAGCAGCACTTTTTGGGAGTGGTAGAGTCCCAGCCAGAACTGCGCGGTGCCGTTTGCTTCGGGGAATTTAACGAGGCACAGGTCCTCCCCGGAAACCGTGGCGGTGGTGGAGAAAACGGCGTGCGGTAGCGCGGCGGAGACGGCGGCGATCCAAATGAGGAGGCTGACGCAGCGCGCGGAGCAGCAGTGCGTCCGCCGCCGCCTGCCCTTCAGCGCAGAGGCCAGGGAGCAGTAGCGCGCCACGCTCATGGCGGTCAGGAAAAACACGCTGGCGTACATGTTCATGGCTGTCACATAAGAGACGATCTTACACATGGCTTTGCCGAAAGGCCAGGTGAAATCCAGCGCGTTCTCCACAGCCCAAAACGGCAGCGTCAGGACGAACTGGAAGTCAGTCAGCGCCAAACAAGTTACGAAAAGGTTGATGGAGGATTTTCTCCACACGTGCTTCGTCTTCATTAAGTACAAAACTAATAAGTTCCCAACCAGACCCAGCGCGCAAACCAGAGAGTAAATGGCAGAAATTGTAATCCGTACAACAGCCGCTCCATCTCCAACAAAATCCGCTCTGCCAAAGTCTCCAGAGCTGTTGGTGCTGTTGAAACTGCTCAAGTTGGAGGCGGCAGAGCGGACTGTCCCGCCCGAACCCTCCTCGTTAGGGTCGCTCAGTTCTCCCGACATATTACCTCTTCCTTCGGAGAGTGTCCAGCAGAGTCATGCCTTAAAAACCAACAATCCTTGTTTTTTGATCCGTGCGTAAAAACCTCCAAACGTCGCTGCAGACGATACTTTACAAACACGCAGGCATGGCAGCAGCGCGGAGACGAACACGTTGAAATTGGAGGGAGCAAATGTTGTTGGAGACACTTTGGCTCATCGGGTTGTCACGTTGCGCTGAGAGTCTCCGTGACTGTCATGTCTCAAGGAGTGGAAAAGGCGTCCTGACGCAGCGCCAGGGGTGCGCAAACTGGCGCTGTCCGTGGTCCTGATTGAACGTGGGAGCAAAATAGAGGAGGGAAAAAATCTGTTTCAAAATCTATTACTTGCAGACAAAAGTCCGAAAATCGAAGAGAAAGTGGGTGCCACGAGCAACAGTTGTATTATAAATCAGCTGCATGTCTTGAACAGGCACGCTTTCTCTCTTTCTCCCTCTTTCCATCCCCTCTTTTAATGTCGACACAAACACACTTCAGTCTATTCCAGATTTGTACTGCCTTTTGACCCTTTACTAAACTCAATGAAACAAAATTTAGTGTAACCCATTAAATGACTTTGTTAGGATATTGGAGTCGGGCACAAAAAAATTAACTGAATGTGATGATTTTGACTAATTTTATGCAAACGTTTTCCTATTTTTCCATTGATTTAAGCAATACTTTTGAATGCGAATTGTGCAACAAAATAGAAAATATGAAAACAAATCATCTGTCATTTTTGCTAACTTGAATCAACACTTAACCTACGGTCAAAAGTCATCATAATTTATCTTTTCACTCATGCACAACTTTAGTTGAGTGATGCTGTATAGTTATAATTTAAAACTCAATAAAAAAAAAAAACAAATTTATGTTGTGAAAATTGCAGCTGGGTGAGACAGAGGAAAGTCTGAAGGGTTCAACCAAAATGTGCAGAAATTAGAGCTTTGACAGTCAAAATGGTTGATTTAAGCCCCACCCGCTGCTATGAAAAGTAATTAAAGCAATTAACAAGAAAAAAGTGTAAGCGTTTCATTTATTTTTGGCAACGTTTTTGAATTATTATTTTTTTTTTACATTAGAGTTTGCCTCATTTTGCAACCTGCCCCCAGTGGTCTTTTGTAGGAATTGCAACACTTTTATCTGGTTTCAAATTCAGAATTGGGCTTAAAATAAGTAATAGATCACGTGACTGCACACATAAAAAAAAAAAAAATACATAATTGAAATTGAAGCATTACATTGCAGTTACACACCACTACCAGCAGGAGGCGGAGCAAACATTTTTCTTTTCTTACACAACAGAAAGTCTTCTTTCAGGACAGCTAGATTTTTTTTAAAAGTTCTTTTTATAAACTTATTTAAGACTATCTTATTATGCTTAATTGTTCATAATACCAACAAATGATTAATCTTTTGTTGAAAAAAAATAACTAATTCACATTTGTATTAATCAGTGCATCCTGTTTGTATTAAAAAAAAAACCTTTTATGGATCTTTGAGGTTGAGTTTCTCGTGGAGGAGCTCCTTATGTCTTCCCTGCAGTACAAAGATGTCAGATCATAGTTATCAGGTTAGTTGTGATCCTAAAAATAACTGCTGCCTTTTAATTTCTCGCTCTCAGGGAATGTGGTTCTGCCCCCTCAGCAAACACGACACAGAAACTTTCTGCTAAAATGTGTCACTTTGAAGCTTAAGCAGACAGGGTTTCAGGGCTGCCTCAGCGCTCCAAAACTTCAAGAATTACAGTATACCGAAGGCTCAGACTGATCCAGCTCAGCACTGTGGCCCTCTGCGAAACTTCGGGGGATGAAAGTTGTCGACCTCAGACGAACACGGATGGCTTTCAGCTCTTCATTTTTGATTTAATACCATCTCGTTAATCATGTCTGCCATTCCAAAAATAGTTACAGTTGAGCTTTAGTTTCCAAAGAGAGAATCTGTTCATTAAAGTTCAAAAGAAAGACATGTTTTTCTGAAAATTGGGCAGCACAAAGGGGCTGCATTCCCAAACACTGTAAATGTTTGAAGCTTTCCTCGGATAACAGTTCTTAAAAATATATTTCGGGTCATTTTAATGAGCATTAGTTAGAGTCACCAAAATATTTCCCTTTAAACTATTGTTCCCCAACAATTTGTCTGTAAACTTCAATATTCATTCCTAATTAGAATTAATGGATATTTTAAGCAATAACTTCAAATCAATCCATTTGCATGTTTGCTGACGTGCTAATTTGCTTTAAATCGTTTAAGAAAACAGTTCATTTTCTTGACAGAAGTATAAATAGAAAGCGAGTGGGTATGCAAATGCAAAAGGCTTGTTTACAACTGTTCACAGGTTGTAAATTGAGTTGTGAGTTTTTTTATTACACTTTAATCAGTCTTCAGGTGGACATATTTGTGAAAATATTTGGACATAAAGTCTCTAAAAGTACTTTCTTTTTATCTCATAAGCAGTTCTCTCACATTTTTTTGGTCTTTTTTTTTGTTTTTCCCAGAATCGGCGTGACCTCCTTAAAACCACTTCACTGTTAGAGACTAAATTCGACTTGAAAAAGAGCCACCGTCTACTTTACTTTCAGCCTCCTTCTGCTCTGCAGGCATAATTTAATTTTGGCTGTGTAGCTCAACCTGCGTGGAGAAGGTTTTCCTGTGAGTCATGGCATTTCTGAGAGCCAGGAGAATGCAGCAGCTGTGATTTAGTTGAGCTAATCATCAGATTTGATATTGGTAGACTGCTCACTGCCACATTTCCCAACACTAAACACGTGAGCAAAAATGTGAACATAATGTGTTTTTTTTTTTTTTTTTGCTCCTGAAAAATCTGAAACATTTTTTACAAATTCTGGCAAATACTGTTGAAAAATTTGTATGTGGTACTTTGCTAAGATAAATCACAGGTGCGTCATATAAACATGCTGATTAGACAGTATGATTATTGCACAGGTGTGCCTTTAGACTGGCCACAATAAAAGGTTACTCTAAAACATGTTTTTAATTAATTGGGGGGCCTGGAGACTCATTATCACAATTTGCCTCATTCAGTGCAACATATCTCCTTTACAAAGAGGGGATTAGGTTGTCGAGTGGCCCATGGCGGAAGTGGGATCATGGTCCAGGCATGCATATGATATGCGAGGGACATTTTATTGATGGTATTTTGAATGCACTGAGATACTGTGACAAGATCCAGAGGCTCATTGTTGTGCCGTACATCCAGGAACTGTTGCAGCCTGATAATGCACAACCTCGTGTTGCAAGTATCTGTACAAACATATAAGACATGTAAGATGGAGTATTAGATCTCTAGTATTAGTATGCGTTAGATCGATCTCTGTACTTTTATGGATTGAATCCTGATCTATTAAGCTTAGATCGATTTAAATCGATTGATCAATTTTATTAACCCAGCCCTGCTAACTATCACAGATTCAGACAGATTTGACCTTTGAGCTCATCTAATGAAAAAATGGGGGGAAAAAAAATGCAAAAAAACAAGTTTTGCTTAAATGTTTGTGTTCAGTGCATAAGCCTTAATAGGTAAAATACAAATTAAAAATTTAAGTAAATTATGGCATTTACGATAAAAAACATTAGAGAGACAGTAAAAAAAGGTAGTTTCTAGGCAGTGTATGCTGTTTGTGAAAATTTGTTGAATGTGTTCATGTTATTTTAGTTATACTCTCCTCCGCTTTGTTATTACACATCTATTTGCTGTTATCATAACCAGCACAGCTGCTTCTTCTTTCTGTTTCTTGTCATCAGATCTTCTGGATTTCACCCTCAGCCAATCTCATTCCACTTCATTCCTGTTTGAGTTTTCAGGGTTACACCCCAGTTCTCTAGATTAATACATTTATTTTAACGTTTGCATCCTTATACTACACGTCTGCCAGGATTAGTTCCCGCTGTCATAATTGCCATGGCTGCAAACGTTCCTCAAAGTGTAAAAATAAAAGCGCCCCTTAAACCTCACCCTAACGCTTGTCCTAATCAGTGACATAAATAACAGATGGCAGATGGGCTATTTGGGTTCTCCACACACCGCTTTATATAAAGAAATACACTGCTGAATGTGGTATGTAAAAAATTCATGTCTTTTGCAGCACATCAAACCAAAAAGCTGTAAATTTATGCTGGATTTCTTGCTCTACAGTGAGTGAGATACTTGGTTATGGGTATCCAGTCACTCACTCTGTGTTCAAAGTGTTACTGTAAGTCCCCAGACTCGCCCTAGACAATGTATGAACAGCCTGTAGAGGATGAGTGAGTAAAAGAAAGACCAAAGATCTTTGCGTGCAAAGAATCCTTAAAGACTCACTCCAGTGAAAATAGTGCTTTTAATGTGTTCTTGTTGAATTTTCTCATGATGGAGGACAGATGTTTAAAAAAATAAGCTTAAAACGACATTTCTGAGTATTTCTTTATTCAAATGATTGTGAATCAAGAGAAAAAAATGCATGTATCTCTAACATAGGGGCTACAGTCGGCGCCCTGCTCCGCTCTATTCTGATGCATCCACTCGCAGACAAACAGATCCATGTACGTCTTTGTTTTCCTCGTCTGAGCTGGTATTTGACTCAACTGGATAACTCAGATATTACTCACAGTTTTTGTTGCACTGTTAATGTTTGGTTGGGTTTGTGAGGGGCTGTAAACTGGTGGGAAAGCGATGATGGGATATGAGGGCGGGCTTACCCAAGGCTAGCGTTACAGCTCTGTTGCAATGCGGGAGCGGTTTAGCTTCGACAGATAGTTCCAAATGGCTACAGGATGGTTGCAGCTACAGGCTCTGTTGCAGACCTCGCAAAATTGCGAATTCACGCAAGTTCATGCGATAATCCGCCGTTTATATGGGAAGTGCAATTAGTCTGCGGTGGGATTTCCTCTCACACAGTTAAAGTTATGTAAAGCTCTCGTATTGCTCTGCAACAACTGTCCCAAACCGATGTCCTGGCAGATGACATATTTATTCATTTTTTGCTAAAATTTGCTTTTAAAACAGATCAAAAGATGATCAGAGTGGACTTTAAAACAGTTATAGCTTATGTGCCTTTATTTTGAAAGAAAAACAAACCTAAAAATATATGCTTTTTTTTTTTTTTTTTTTTTTAGTTTGCCTCTTTAGCCAAAAGAAACTAATATTTTGACATGTTCTTTTCTATCTAGTTACACCAAGCAGATGCAAGAATAAAAAAAATAAATTACTGGAAATAATGGAAAATAAAAGAAGACTGGAGCACATTAGAGTTAGCTACAGTAAACAGATAAAAAACAAACTAGTTTTTTTCCCCTCTATGCTCCTATCTTCTTGGATGGGTTCACAATTATCAGGACTATTTATCTTCTCAAACAGCAGGTCATCTCAAAGCAAACATTTTGTGTTGCAGCATGATGTAACAGCGCATCGGTGCAAACTGAACGACAAATATGTGTAGGTTAGATTTATTACTCAGGGTTTGAATCAATCCTCAAATGACGGGTGAAAACGTACCCGCAGAGGGGGGGGGATTCTCAGTGAAGCACAGAAACACATGACAGTTGAGGGCATTCTGCTGTTTGGTTAGCTCACAGTAGTTGTTTGATCAGACGTCCTCGCTTGAACGCTCCTGCTGAGATGGGGATCCGACTTTTATGGCTGGGCTTTAACTTTGTTTCCAGCAAGTCAAGGAGGACAAACGGAAGTTTTACGCCAAGTTGGAGTCATATGTAAAAGTATTATCGTCAAACATGAAAGTCCAATTCAAGTTAATCTCAGTAATGTTTGTAGACGCAGCTCCCAATATGTGTGTCGCCTGATAAGAAATCCCGCGTCATGTGTGAAGTTTAACCGGTTCCTGTAAATGAATGTAAAGGAAATTTGATTCACTATCAGTGACGTTAACGGGGACAAGATGAGCTTTTTATTTGAACAGGATCAAAGTCGAGGAAGAAGAAAAAAAAAAAACATCCCCCAGGTTATGTCTTTTTTTAAACTAAACATTTGCTCTTTGCTTTAGCGCAACACGTCCTTTATGAAAATCAACATTTTCAGCAGCATGGAGAGGAAAATCCCTCTGAACTTTACGTCAGGGAAAAATCTCCCAACTATCTCTGTGTTGCCCCAACATCAGACACCTACCAGCCGTCTAATGGTTTCCTGATCCCTCAACGTTTGAAGGTTATCTTCTGATAACAGCTGGATACATTTAAAGAAGGTGGTGTGACAGATGTCGCGCCTTCCTAGAATACTGACCAAACCTCTTCTAAGGGGTGTGAAATGGGCCTTCTTTTATTTTTAACAGACGTTTTGGTTATATTTACCTAAAATATAACTGATCTTTGGAGTATACAATATCTATGATGGTATAAAACCTTCATCAAAAAATTAAAACGTTTAATTTCAAAGCAAAATTTTCTACCAAACTGAAAAAAGTAGTCGTCAAGTATAACGTTTTTTTTTTTTATACTAACCAGAAGAAAAAATGATTTATGATACCATTTCTAAAACAAAAACTTAAGTTCAAATATGCAAACTAGTTGGTGGTTAATTAGCGCTGCACCAGATGGATTGTGACTGTGACTGAACTGAAGAGCTGTCACGGAAAACAAAGGGAATAATGAGGAAGTCCTGTCAACTGTGTGTGGCACAAGACCATACTTGATCTAAATCAGTCTGAAATCTGGAACGATTACAAACAAATTAGCATTCTTTAGAGACACAAAAGAAAATCAATAAAACAATAAAATATCAACAGATTGTGATAAAAACAAATGATCTGAAATCCAACTCAAGAGTTTTTGTGACAAACAAAAAATGATCACAGCTGTCCTCATAAGTTTTCCTACCCTGGGAGAAACTAGGATTTCTTAGTCATTTTTTTAAGGAACTTCTAAAGGAGCATTGAAAAAAAAATCCATGTTAAAAAAAAACATCACCAGATACCAGACACTATCTGGTAAGCGTCAGATACTAACTGGTGCTCACCAGATACTAACTAGTGCTCACCACAAAACAACTAGTGCACACCAGATTTTAACTGGTGCACACCAGACACAACTGGTGCACACCAGACACAACTGGTGCACACCAGATTTTAACTGGTGCACACCAGATACTAACTGCTGCACACCAGATACTAACTGCTGCACACCAGACACAACTGGTGCACACCAGATACTAACTGGTGCACACCAGACACAACTGGTGCACACCAGATACTAACTGGTGCACACCAGACACAACTGGTGCACACCAGATACTAACTGGTACTCACCAGATACTAACTAGTGCTTGCCACAAAACAACTGGTGCACACCAGATTTTAACTGGTGCACACCAGATACTAACTGCTGCACACCAGACACAACTGGTGCACACCAGATACTAACTAGTACTCACCAGATACTAACTAGTGCTTGCCACAAAACAACTGGTGCACACCAGATTTTAACTGGTGCACACCAGATACTAACTGCTGCACACCAGACACAACTGGTGCACACCAGATACTGACTGGTGCTTGCCACAAAACAACTGGCGCACGCCAGATATTAACTGGTGCTCACCTGATATTAACTTGTGCGCACCAGATACTAACTGGTGCTCATCACAACACAACTGGTGCACATTAGATACTAATTGCTTTCCTGTTTTATACACTTCAGTTACCTTTTCCTGTAGATCTTTTGACAGCTTTTTAACTTTCCCCAGAAATGTCAGCGCATCACTAGATGAAGCATGCAAGGATCTGTTGGGAGACAAAAAGCTCCAAGACAGTATGTGCACTAACATTGATTACAGGCAATCAAATCACAGGTGAGGATGGTTACCTTTGACTTTAGCTGTCATTCAAACTACCCAAGCACTGAGCATGAGTGGAAAAAATGTTTTTTGTGTTATCATTCGTATTCTATGAAAAATGAACAGGAAATCATATTCTTTTACAGAGAATGTAAATTTATGAGCTGGAAACCTAATTAAGAAATACAAAGTTTGCTTTTTTTTTTGGAAACCTCAAATAAGTCAAACTGTCAAAAAGGTGGAATGAGATGAGATGATTCAATGTCTTATCAGTAGGGGGAACCGGGGCTAGCTGACAAATTTGTACTTTTTGTAAATTGCTTGTCACCAAAACAGGAAAGTTTAATTTCTCAGTTTGACAGTGGTTTTCCTTTTTTTTAATTTATTGTCTTAAAGAGTGAAAGAAATTCTGAAACAGCGGGAAAACTTAGTCCATGTTGGAGATTTCTGCTGTTTTAATAAAATAAAATAATTTAAAAGTAAAAATTTAGATTTTTTTTTTTTTACACAAAATTGTTAGATTAAAAAGAAATACGTTTTGTGTTTAGACCATAAACCAAAACAATGCAGAAGAAATGAATTGTGATATTCAGAGTATGCAACAGAATTGTGAAGAAAAGAATGGAAATTGTGACTCTATAGTCATTCTTTTATCTACCAAGCATACAACAAATAACAAAACACAGTCCTCCAAGGCTGACCCAAAACTAAATCTAACTGAAGTGCAAGATTTTCAACAATATTTCACCTTGAGCAACAAAGTGACTGATTGTAAAAGCCCACAACATCAAACTCGTCATCTAAACACATCACTTTGGGGTCATGCTTGTCTTCTCGGATAAGCATGAAAAGTTACTCTGATTCATGAGTTTGAACAAATGTTTGCAAAAACATTCTTCTTCTTGCTTGTTCCCAGCCTTTTTGTTTTGTTCCCAATCGTTTCAAAAAAGGGGAAGCTTCTTCTTTTTCTGACTTTTGCACGTTTTAACCAAAAAAATAAAAAAAATATTTTACTCAGGTCAAAACCATAGCAAAAATCAGTACCCTTCAAGTCTATTTTTTCCAAGTATGGCAAGTAGTAGTGCTCAATATAAATTATTTTTTATCACTAAAACGACAAATATCAAGATATATCACAATAAAGTATATTTTCATTTATGCTCTGAAAAAAAATGACTAAAATGTCATTACTTACTTTTCTCTGACTACATTTTTCTAAAGTCACATGTAACTGAGTTGTCATAAATAAAAATAAAATAAAATTCACAACATTTTTAAGAATATCAGCAGGAAAACACATGTTTGCACAGAGGCAATAAAATAAGCAAATATAAAGGATAGAAGAGAAATGACACAATAGACACTTCTCTATCGCCTGCACAATAGGTATGAAAGGAGAAAGGAAGAATTCAGATTAGGTATAAGTATACGTGTAGTATACTACATTTGTAAAGAGAAAAGCCACACATGGAAAATTCCAGAGCATCCTTCCCAATCATTACAGGGTACTGCCGTCCAGCTCTATCCTTGAGATCTACCCATCTGCTTACAGTTCTCTCTTCACTGTTCTCTGCTGACTCGGGTATCTTCTCATTCTGGTGGATTGAACACACCTGCAGCAAAGTCCAGGGAGAACTGGAAAACGCACAAAGTAAATCTTGCCTTGAGGGATAGACTAGAGACCAGGGTTTGGGCAGCTCTGTTAGAGAGGATGGTTAGAGCTACTGCATGTAATATTGCACTCAGTTTTTAGTGTTTGTAAACAATAAAATATCACACAGACTAACACGTCTTTGAAAGATTAAAATTCTGCAAGAAATGTCAAAGAATATCATATTAAAACAAATAAAAAATATATGGAGAAAAGTTTTTGGAACTTTTTTAAATTAGGAAAATCTTAAATGAATCAAAGTGTTATTTTAGGATAACACACTAAAAAAAAAGATCACTTCCACTGCAAAGTAAATTATTATTTAGACTTAAATGTCCCCAAGTACTTTTAAAGGGTGCTGTGTTCTGCTGACCTCCAGTGGAGTTTGGACAAACTACAAACCCTGCAGGAGCTGAATGGACTCGGGCAGTTTAGTTTGGCGTGGAGTTACCACACAGCTGCTGGAGCACCAGGAGCAAGCCGGGAACAGATGTTAGCGGCCAGAGATCAAACTCAACTGAGTCTGGTCACATTTCACTGGTGCCTTCCTTCCAGATAGAGTTTCTGTCTTTCTTATCAGTCACACTCCTGCAGTCACGCCCTTTGCATAGAAACTTGCATCGCTGTCATTTTATTGTAAGACAGCCGAGACCACAGAGGCCGCCTGAAATGAGGTCAATAAAAAAAGGTCAAAAGATTTTATTACAAACTGAGCAGAGATGCCTCGATTACAACACGATGTAATCCAAGAAGTGGTCGTAGCGACTTTTTGCAATAAAATATTTAATCCAGCATTTGCTAGGAACTAAAAGAGGAAAAATATGTAAATGTGTGCTACCATTTACATAAATATCCCACAAAAAAAGATTTAAGCCGATTTTTGATAGAAGCATTTTAAATACTTTAAGTTTTGAACATTTAAAATGTATTTCTTTAACATAAAGAAGAAATAATGTAAATAAAGAATAATTTTATCTTAGCAAAACTGAAAAAGGTTGAATTTTAAGTAAAAGAAAACAATTTTAAGGTTTGAAACTTTTTAAAAGTTAATTTAACGTACCAAAAAAATAAATCATGTCAATCAATAAAATATTCACCTTAGAAAAACTTTCAATTTTTCAATTTTCAATTTTAAATAAAGAAAATGACATGCCAAAATTTTTTTTATTTATTTAACATAACAAAAAAGAAAGTATGTCAATAAAAAATAATTTCGTCCAAAAGCTGGAGTTGAACATTTTATTTGGCATCTTTGACATCTTCGTTTAAAAAAATGAAGAAAAAAACAAAACAATAATAATTCAAGAGTCAGCTCCGGTCACAAAGCTACAAAGTTCCCTCAAAGCTATTTTTCATTCTAAATCCTAAAAACTATTGAAAAACCAACTCCTGTTTTTTTTTTTTCATCTGCAAACATTATTTGTAAAGCGCAGACACCTTTACACCTTCAACTTTGACTAACTGTGAATTTCTATGATAAACCAAAAACTCTTCTAAAAGGAAACCTGAATGAATCAGACATTTGTGCAAAAATAGATTCCCTTGTTATTCAAGTGATTTTTCATGCAACAAAGACACGTTTTTTAATTTAGTTTGTATTTAATGTAATTTCCTGTTTAAATGTTTTACATCACTAACACCATAAGCTTATTTTCTTTAACTAATTTCAGTTGCAATACGATAAAAAAGTAGATATTATGTTAAATGTTATACTTTAATTTAAAATGAAAAAATTAGTAAAATAAAAAATTCAAATCAAACTATAGTTTTATCCTCTAATCCTAAAGAACCGAAGAAGTAAAGCGTTTGCAGATTAATTAATTTAATTAGGATACTCATTAACGTAGAACAACACAAACATTAGGATTACGTTTCGGGATCAGGAAGAGACGTCGAGTTGGAATCAGTTGTTCAGATGTCGTAAAAGTCTTTTGTGCCAGCAGGATCCAGTCCAGAATGATTAGCCGTGATCACGTTGGTGTTTGTTTCTCCGCATACCTCAGCTGGTGTTGTTGCACCATGGAAACACAATCCTGTCAATTCAATTACCTTAATTTGAACATTGCCTGCCTGTTTGCTTTCATCTTGCCATTTCAGCTGCTTCGTTTCTAAGACATCACGGGACTCTTTGGAAAACGGAGACACTGAGGCTGGATTCTTGGAATATTGGGATCTTTGAGAAGAGGCGGTCCAACAAGCTATGAGAGTTCTTTTTTTTTTCTCTTTTTAAAGAAGTTATGGAACTGGTGAAAAAAAAACAACCCTGATACAGGAAGCGACCAAAGAGTCAGACAGAAGAAACTTGTTAAAAAAGTTTATGTCATGAAAGTTTATTGCTCCAACTTTAAAAAAAAAAAAAGTGTGTCAAAGGTCAGAAATTCATACAAAAATTAATAAGAGTGGGTCAGTTCTAACTACGACGGAGTTTTAGGATTACCAACAACTAAAAAGTGATATAAAGAGATTAAAGTCATTAACTTTTTTCTTGTAAATTTACAAGATTAGGGGCAAAAAAAAAATACTATTGTAATGTTGGAATTGCAGTGAACACCATGTGCAGCAGAGCAGATGCCCAGTTTTCTGCATATTCTTTTCAGTCTTCTTATGCTAATAATAATTTGATTTTGAGTCACCAAAAAGTTCAGAATTTTCTTATTTTCAAAACCTGTCTGGAATAAAGCTTCACGAAATGCTCAACTTTGAGCATGGCTCTGATAAACAAACAACTTTGGGATTTTTTTTTCTCATTAAATTATTACTTTTTTTCATAAATGTACATGTTTTAAAGTCTAAATTTACAACATTTAAAGTTGCAAATTTACAACTTTAAAACATTTTCCATAAAAAAGTCCGTGGTGCATTCAGAAGGGTAGCCACATGAGTAGCTGACAGCTGGGGCAATTGTGCGGCCTCCTCCTCGGTAACATGATCATTCGACCACGGCTAAGTAAAGTTACCCATAGTGCATCTGGCGAGCCCGACCACTATGACTAGTCTGATGAGAATTCCTGACCAGACTGGACCTTCTGGTTCACCAAAACGCTTCTCACCCAGGTTAGGGGCAGGACCCAAGGCTGTGTGTCGAAACTGTCTCTCCCATGGATTTGAGGTGATTTGGTGAATCAACTTCCTCAGTGGTCGATGGGACAGACCCCGGGCTCGGAAGCAGTCCCAAAAGTATCTGTATGTTCCAACACTGACAGAAAGGGACCATGAAGCTGCCATTGCCATTACTCTTTCATCACATCAAACTCTAATATTACATGAAATAAAATAAATTTGTTGCCTTAAATTTGGACATAATTATGACCATCTAATTTAAGCCTTAAAGTGCTTCAAATGAAGAAAATAAATTTTAAAAAGTTTTACTTTTTTACCTAACTGTTCAAGCTTTATCTTTCTCATAAGTTATTTCTTTTATTCTATTGAAATTAAGCAAA
Organism: Oryzias javanicus; assembly: GCA_003999625.1. Taxonomy (NCBI): domain Eukaryota; kingdom Metazoa; phylum Chordata; class Actinopteri; order Beloniformes; family Adrianichthyidae; genus Oryzias; species Oryzias javanicus. The sequence continues at coordinate 18,489,470 of CM012448.1, read as the reverse complement.
CCTGATGGACAGAGTGGATGAAATTGTTTCAATGAAGAATTTTATTTGTGAGTGACACAAACAGCAGGAGCAGACTGAACCGACTGTATTTGGAAAACTCTCACACAGAGGGGCGCTTTCAGCCCCCACACACAGACTCAGCTGTTCGGACTCTGCAGCCCCAAATATACAGATCACACAAGCCTCCAGCACAAGTTCTTCTTGTCCTCCGTCAACCCTGCAGTCCGCTTAGGATTCAACGTTTTTGCATTGCTGGTGAAGCGTTTGTAACAATAGACTTGTCTTTGGAAGGAAAATGAAGCGTTTGATTTGTTGGTGCAGGAACTGTAACACTATGAAATGGTTCTAAAGTGAAGACAGAAGATTACACAGATGCCGATTTGGCGATTCATAAAAAATCCTTTTCCCGTGAGCAAAGATGGAGAGTACAGTTGCTTTGCTTTACAGAGTAAATGTGTCTCCCACACAACAAGCAGACCGACTGCTATCACGAGCAGCCAGCTGGTGCCTCCACGTTTTCCAACATAGCAACAACTTTTTTGGAGCCATGAGGCCTGCAGTGCTTAGTGAGTGCATCTGTTGCTCTGCAGCATTTCAGAAGACCAACAGACTTCCCTAATTTATCATAAGTCTTTCTTTTTTTCTTCTGAGGCAATTTTGAGGATTTAAGGGGGAATGCAGCTTGAGATCTCCATTTGGGTCATCCAAAAGACATCCTGTAACTACCTGCTGTCACGGGGAAACAAAAGCCAGCTGCAGCGCCACTTTCCGCTCGTGAACTCCCACGGAGTTGTCACACAGAGTTGATGTGCGTCATCTCAGTGGAGTCTGCTGCACTCGCTGCGCTCGCTTCCATCATTTTCAGCTTTTCCGTCTCCTTCTTTAGCTCCTCTCCCCTTCTCCTCCTCCTCCTCCTTCTCCGCCACCACAATCTGAATCTGCGGCTGAAACAGACACACATGGAGGCTTTGATTAAAAACTTTCCTCATTACCTCACCTTTCATGTGCTAACTTTGTAGAGGCACGCTACCATAAAAACATCCTTATTCACTCGCCAGCATTTGGATGAAATCATTCCTTATAAGGATTTTTAAAGGAACTCATAAATTAAAAAAACAAAACATCCACAACCTTTGGTATTTGAAGTATTTTAACACATTTCGTCTTGGATTTAAAGAGGATTTTTGTCCTCATGGAATTGTTAAAGAAAGTCTTCTCCTGCAAACCTGGAGCTCAGGTTGTTGTTTAAACTGTCATGCTTTCTTGTTACTGATTTAAAGAACCACTCCAATGACAATGGTGTTTTAACACGTTCTTGTGGCATTTTCCTCATAACGGAAGACACGTATAAAGAAATTTAAAGTTGTATTTTGGAGTACTTCTTTATTTAAATTATTGTGAATCGGGGTAAAAAGCCCGGTGGAAGCTGGAAACTCCCTGCTCTGCTCCATTCAGATTCATCCAACTGTGATGATTTGCTGCTTTGATTTTATCTTATTCTTCATTTTTCTCTCTTCTCTGGTTTCTGTGCATGCTGGCTGTGACTCCGCCCACTCTCCAGGTGATCCCTGGAGCAGTCACAGCTGCCTGCACTTAGTTAATCAGCCCTGACTGCATTTAAGGAACTCTCCGAGCTCCTAAAGTCAGCATGTCTTGTGTGGTTTCCAATCTCCCGAGTCTCTGTTTCCTGTGTTTATGATCCTTTTAAATACATTCTCTGGTTTCATCCTGCTTGCATAACTGTCACACTGGCTGACTATATCCATGTATGTCTTTGTCTGAGCTGGCATCTGGATCAAAACTGTCCAGCTGGATTGCTCCAATATTGATCGTCCTTTTAGCTACAATGCTAGATTGGAGTTTTGAGGGGCTGTAAATTAATAGGATTGAGTGTAAACAAATAGATGACAAGAAACTAAAAGGGATATTTTTTTTAATTTATTTTTTTTTTTTTTAAATGAAATCCTGCAGCTCTGCAGAAACTATGTCCCATGAACTTTTTCATAATTAAAAGAACACTTTTAAAATTGGCCAAGTGATGATCAGATTGAAACTCTTAACTCTGAAAATAGGACAAGTCCTGGTAAACTACAGGTATTTTACTAACATGCGAACTATAAAAGTTAAAAGTACTAAAAACTGCACCTCTAAGCAGCAGTGTACTTGGTTTGGAGTCAAGGTAAATATAATTTATAGACAAACAGAGCATCCATTTCTTGCACAACACATCTCCACTGTACACCAGTTGAAGAAATAGTTGAACCAAAATGTGTTGCTTCTCATCCATGACCGCAGCACTTCTCAAACGTGTTCCATTTTTACCCCCACAACCCCCTAGAGAGACATTTTTTATTATTTCACGGAAGTCATATTATGTGAACCCAGAAGAACAAGTTTTCTCCTGTCTAAAAGTGTTTCATTTCATGGTTGCAATCCTTTTTTTAAAACATTTTTTTGCTGATGAATTGCAACATAGTGGCATGGTTCTTAAGGCGGGGAGGAAAAACTAGCAAAATAAATACAGCTCTAAGGAGCCGCTCACATTTCAGACTAATATTCTTCATTTAAAGTTGTGTCATGTTCGAAATGTATTGACTTTAAATGACTTTAAAGTAAAATATTTAAATGATTGTAATTTATTGCTGGAGAGAAAAACACGTTTTTTTAACACAACAAATAACACAAATGCACGACACCGTAAAACCTCAGCTATTTTAGTCATAAGATGCTGATTGGTTGGACAGCAGGCGGCAAACCTGAGAGCCTCTCTGCTCAACAAAGTCTTTCTGCTGAACGGCACGGCAGTCCTGAGATCCATTCATCCATTGTAGCCCATCAAACAGGCTTTGTTGTTATTTATACCACCTGCTCAGGTCTGTTAAAGGCTTTCCCGCAGAGGGACGTCCTGATAAAAGGCCTCAAAGACAAACGCCTGACATGTTAACAAAGGAGGAGCTTAAAGCCTGATAACAGATTCTCTTAAGGCTGCAGGAAACTCGCAAAACTTCACCCAGTTGTGTCCCAATTAATATGCATGGGAGAAAAAAAAGATTCAGAAAAATATTCCAATGGCCAAACACTTAAAAATATCTTACTTTGAACAAATGCAGATGCTCAGAATGAGAACTATGAGGAACGCGAGCACTGCGATGATGCAGCCTATTATGAGATGTCTCCTCTCTCCTGTGTGCCAGCCCAGGTCCACATATTGACACCTGGATCCAATGTAACCACTGAGACACCTGAAAAAAGGAAACAAAATTGAACCCAGAATCCTTTTTTATTTTTAGATTCTGCTTCTAGTTTATTTGATTTTGTTAAAAGAAATTTTAACAAAACAAAACAAAACTTTTTTTCCACATGTTTTTCATTTACCGCCAACTAACTTTTTTTTAGCTATTCTTACACTTTATAAGTGAAGTGAGGAAGCACCATTTACATGGTATGTAAATGTTGTTTTCTTACCTGCAGGAAGGCGTCTTCTGCTCCTCTACGTAACGACATTCTCCATGAACACAGTAAAATGTCCACTCCTCAGGGCATCTTGAGAAGTGTCCGGTCCAGTCTCCTGTATCCTCTTTACCTCAAAGACGAAAACAATTGTTAAGCTAAGTTACTGTTTACATTTAACTATTTTTTCCATTCAGGCAAACATCCAAAGAAAAACGTGTGGGATTTTTTTAGTCAAAATTAAATGTGTCACTTTCTAGAACAAAGTTTCTGCAGAGTAGCAGTAGTTCATTAAAAATCCACCTCCCCACCCCCCGTCCCCTCCCTGTTGCTGAGACCTCAAAGCGGGGAGCTTGTGCCCCAGCCATCCCAAATACTCTCTTTTTCATCTGCTTCTGATTCACAATGATTTGAATAAAGAAATGCTTAGAAATTAGATTTTAGGCTTAATTTTCTTTTTACCTCATAGGGGCGGACTTAACATTAGGCAAGGGCAGGCGATTGCCTAGTGCCACCAATGCTTTGGGGCCCCCAGGCTGAATACTTAGGAGCAAAGTGTCTGAATATTTTCCATGCCCATTATTATTTAAATGTGTAAAAAAAAATCACTCAAATGACACAAGACTGCTTATGTGAAAGTGTTTCGTCATCCCTCAGGAAAAAGAACAACAGAATTAAATGAAATAAAAATGTTATGAAAACAAAATCCTAAAATTGTGGCAAATAGGTTAGAATTTCTCAAGAATTAAATTGTAAATTTCAAGATTTAAAAAAAATCGAAATTGTTTCACCAAATATTAGAATTTTATTTTGAAAAGCATTTTCATATAAAATTACGTTTGAAGTAATGAATTGATGATTTTGTTCTAGCAAAATTGGGACACTTTTTTCATAATTGCATGACTTTATTCTTACGCATTCATGTATTCATTTTCTTTCATTTTGGCCCTAAAACTCCATACCAAGAAAGTGAAAATAGAAAAGAAGAGTAAAGGTGGTAGGAGCTAGAGATAGTCATTTTAAGAATTTTTCTTTTTCATTGGCACCACTTCTTTCTTTTGTTTCTTTTTGCCTTTTTTTAGTAAAACCTGACTAAAATAACTGATACAAACAATTCAGAGGGCCCTATGTTATTGTTCACCTTGGGAGCCCAAACAGCTAAGTGTGTCGAGCTCGAGGGTACATAAAGAGCGGGCCATTCTGCATGTCTATATTTATGGCCACGCCAACTGTTTTAAAAAAAATCAGGGGGCAGCATGAAATCTTGAAGATTCTACCAACACCTTCCTATCACTCAGTGGTTGTTGTATTTGTGATTGTAGCATTAGGTAGAACTAGAAATATTTCAATCTATGAGATGCTCTAAAAAAGAAAGTTCTCTTGAGACCTTACTGCTGCAGCACGTCACACGTCTAAAGCTTATAACAACACTGCACAGGGGTGTGACAGTTCATTTAAACAATAATTCAATTCAATTTGTGGTTAATGATACGATTTATAGTGGATATTGGTCCACATTCCGATTCACTGACCTAAAATCGATCCGGGACATCTTTGGCTAAAAATTCAACCAGTGTGACTCAGAGATAAATACTGAGATTCTTTTGTATTTCTTGCAAGATAATTAAGTGTCAGTTAAATATGTGTACAAACAAACAAGTAAACAAGAATCCATTCACATTTTAGTTCCATAAAGTTCAGCCTGGTGTTTTTTTTTTCCCGCAACAAAATAATACAACAATTATTGGATCGTCCTATGTCTATCCAAATTTCAAATGGTTTCCACATATTGGAATCTAATAATGGTTGATCAGTTTTTGCTGACATCATGTTTGTTGTCTGCTGTATTGACACTCATTTTTAGGTTAATTCAGCATCTCAATCCAAATAGTATTTTCTAACATTTATATAATCGGTTTATTTTATTTTATAATGGTATAAGTTGAATAACAACTTGCCTCAGACAGATCAATCTGGTTGGATAGTTGAAATAGAAATTGATTCATCGATCAAGTTGATAGTTTCACCCTTAACACTACACCGAAGTGGAAATGTCTGTTGGCAAATTATTTATTAAGATAAGGAGATTATAACTGAGTGATCATAACATTTAGATCCAGGTCAGATTACATCATTTACCCCCTCTCTCGTGTTTAACACGCACTCCTACACAAAAATGTCTTTTCCAAAGTAAAAAGCTTCAGAAATTGCACAATATTGTAGTTATCTGGCAAAAATGTGATGTTGATGTAAAGGAAACGAGAAGTCCGAGTTTGAGAACTGAAAAACAAATGTCTTGTTTGGTTCCAAGCATCAACCAAATAGATTTCCATCAAGCTCATCGTTTTTTCAACATCTATGTCTTTAATGTGCTGTTCCTGGTTTTTGACCCCAAACTACACAAGAACAGGATTCTATTTGAACAAACATAAAGTTAGGATCGATATTTTCTTATTACTTTAAAGCAATCCTTCATCACGCTTTGCTCTGATAATACATACATCTGACGGTGGGTGGATGGATGGCCTCCAGTCATAGATGTCATGCCGTCTAAATGAACAAACAAAACTCTTGAGCGTCGTCTAATTTTACAAGAAAAAACTGTTTCTGTAAGCGTGCCATGTTCTGTCATCAAGGCGCTTTGACACCCACACTGTCTAGCAGGACCAAATGTATAAATAGGCTGTTTGAAATACAATCCTGAGGGAAAGCCTGACGTCATATCAGTATTATTAAATTCCTGTGTTCTGACACTTTTAATTATTAGCTACACACCACAGGTTGGGATTTCCATTTTTTCCCGTGTGTGTCCTCAGCGCTTTTTCGACTCCGTAAACACGCCATAAAACAGCTGTTGAACTTCTGACCACAATTTCACAGAGCAGCCCTGAAAGAACGGCCGCTATCTTTACAACACCCTCCAATGAAATTACTTTGCAAAACGAGCTTGTAAAGCAATCCTGCCGTCCAGGTGACATCAATGGAAGCAGGCCGTTTGTTAGCTGCAACATGAACCGGGCTGCCGCCGTGACCTCAGAGTTGAAAGGAAAAATCTCTGGTTACAAAGTTTAACAAGATAGTTTGAAAGGTGCGCTGTACTGCGGACGCGTCTGTAAAACAAGTCTTACAAAACATATTTAGTCTAAAACCAAAAGCACTGATAGAAAACGTAACCATTTTCAAATATAGCCACACTTTATTGAATAAAATCTCTTGTACTAACCTAAACCTTGCATTATTCAAATTAATATTGCAAATATTTTTAAATTTTGTTCTTCATAGAGTTTATTTAATTCTAATAATTTAGTCCAAACTAAGGTATTTATAACAAATAAAAAGTTAATTTTTAGTTAAATGACAAATAATCTAGAAATGTTTGTTGGCTTTCTGTTGTAAAAAAGTAGTTTAATAAGTATCTGATCAGGTAAAAAAAAAATGAAATAAGTCTGAATATTCATGTCAAAAAAAAGGATGTGATTTTTTTTTCTTTTTTTGTAGTTTTCTGCCATAAAAAGTATCAAACAATGATACAAACTCAATACAAATGGGAAAGATATTGATGCATCTTTTTAAAAAATACCTCCTGACCCACTATTTACAGCAAGAACTCAAAGTAAAACTCCCTAAAAATACAACTTTTTTTATTTTGAAATTCTTTCATTCTTTCAATACTTATGATGGATTATTTCATTTATCCATTTACTGAAGCTACTCTTTCCCGGAAAGACCCGTAGACCACCTCCTCCTCCCCTTGCTGTGTACCTACCTGTGCAGTTGTCCCGGTCGCCATGGAGATGACAGGCAGACACCGTTCGATTGGTCAATTCACCTGTGGAATTCCATTCTGCCAAGGAATATTTGCATAGGGCCAAAGCTACAACCAAAGACCCAAGTGAAAACTTACATGAGAATGTGTCCAAATAAGCTGTAAATGTTCAATTGTGTTCTTTTTTGACTTTTATTTATTCATTTTTAGGTATATCAAGCAGATTTTGCACTAATCCTTAAAGTAAATCAGAACAAAGAGGACTTTATGATATGAAATTAGGTCAAATATCTAAAACACATTTGTGATCTTACTTATTGTGCATCAGTTCAATCATTAACTAACTTTTAGAAAAAATCCTACCTGTTATTATTCCCATGTAGAGTTTGTACACCTCGGCCATCTCATTACTTGGTACAAACGCTCCTCCAATTCATGAAAAGTTCCCGTCATTGACAAATAGGAGTCAAACTGGATTAATTCCTTGTCAGAGGTCAGTGACCTTTGAGAAAATTGTTGACAGGCAGTGAAAGTTTCCCAGTGGTGTGTCGGTTCTTCATTGATGGCGTCTACACTCATAGTCTGCTAGGAAAACTAGAGGCTTTAACCAAAGTATACACATGCGATCCACAGACTGACTGTGCTGGACTGCAGCTAGTGAGGCTCCAAAAGGGAGGGGTTGGTCCTGAAATCCAACTCCCGCCCACATGCCCAAAGAGAAGACGTTTCCTTTCAAGGTATTTGGGTCATTTCACCTTTAAAAAAAAAAAAAAAAAAACAATGGTGCCTTTCATATGTGACATTCACTCTCTTAAGAATGATAGGTGGAGCAACCTGTTTATCAGCCAGGTGCTTTAGACTCCATTGATACAGTCTGTGGTTTTGTCTTGTGAGGCTCAGCTGGTTAACAGAGTGCATTTACTCCTGCAGATTAACAGACAAAATGAGAAGCAGCCTGTTTCAACACACTGTTTTAGGTCTAGACTGACTCCAGCAGAGTTTGGGCCAAAGTTCAATTAAAAATAAAAGAAAGTCTTTTCTAAAACTCACAAGTCAGGTGAAAAATTAAATAAATAAAAGTCACCTGAAATCCAAAAAAAAAGAAAAAAAAAACAACTTTTGTCACTTTCTTTGGATTTGGAATGTGTCTTCTATTAATGGCCACAAGGGGGCAGAGTGGGACACTTTCACCATGGAGTTAAAAATAAAGAGGTCACATGACCTTGGAGTTTCTATGGAGAGCTCCCCTGCCTGCTGCTGGCTCTCTGTTGTATTAACTACAAACATTTCATGACATGATTTGACCTGTGTGTGTGTTGTGTTAGTTTTGTTGAAGACCCACAACATTTCACACTAATAAAGGTTCTTTACTAGTCTGTTTGTTGAAAATCCATCCCTCTGTGCAGCCATTTTGGAACCTCCATGACATCACAGCCTCTGACCAGAATAAAGATACTCTCCTTCTATTTATAACTCAATGGCTTTCACGCAAATTCCTTGTGTGTTAACCATTGACTGTAAATGAGGAGGTGTGTGTGGCTTTTGTGGAAGTGGATTAATAAAAAACAATGTTTGTGTCCTATTAACCTTCCACGTGTTTATCATTAAGTGTCATAAACTATTCAGAAATCAGTGACCCTTTTGTTCGCCATCAGCTAATGCTTCATAATAAATCAATTAGAGTCGTTGTGGGCTCCCCTGAAAATGAGCGGCAGCTGATCTTTTCATCGCTGGCACATCTGAGCAAAGGTCAGAGAAAGACAGCAGGCAGGAAAAAGAAAAAAAAAAAAAAAAGCTTTTTTTTCTTGTTAAATTAACACTTTTATATAACGAAAGCACAAGCACAGAAAATAGTTTTTATTCGAATGAGCCAAAAAGAGTACAACAGTGTAAGAAGAATCCTAAAATATGACAAAAGCTAATTGTTTTTTGTACTTTTGAAGCTTAAAAGCTAAAGGAAACGACTCACTTCGTCTTCGCCGTATGGAACAGGAAGACTCAGTTTCCTCTCTCTGGCTTACTTTCCTAACTTAGATTGAACATCAGGAAACTCAGACGCCATGAAATTCCACAGTGCGCCAAAAACAGTGAATCACACTACAATTGTGTGCTACTTTACACACAGCAGGTTTAAATGATAAAAACAATAAGATAACAAGTGTAAAAAATATTAAAATATATCTATACAAAAAAAGGGAACATCTATTCTTCTTAGAACAAAATGTAAGAATTCAGATTAATGAAACTTTCTCTTTTTTTCTCTGAGTGAGATGCCTCGTCTTCTTTCTCTGTAAAAGTAAAAAAAAATCCCTTTTAATTTCCTTATTTTTAGTCAAATACCGGTTATACTTTTACAGAATATTTCAGTTCTCTGACCTTCACACCACAGCGCAGGATCGAGGCTCCCTGAACGGGTTGCTGCCTGTGGGGACTCCGACCAGCAAAGCGTCCTTGCTGGCGTTCTGCAGACAGTACTGTTGGAGCTCTGCAGCTGCCTGGGAGATCTGACAGCGAAAAGACTCATATGTACAATTCTGTCTTTCCATAAAATGATTTTGTAGACAGCTTGCAAAAATGAGATGCATCCAAGTGCATGAAAGTGTTGCAGAACTGAGATATCGTTACATTAATAAAGTCATGTATACTAAATGTAATGATGCTCCTCTACTTTTTTATTGAGTTATTTTATAATATTTGTGTATTCTGTCTTAGTATGACTTACTTTTCATTTCTTTATATTAAAAAATAATCATTCTATAGCAACAATGTCACACAGTTTAAAGTAAAAACCTCCTTTCTTTGTTTGCCACAATTCATTTGTTTTTTCAAAAGTAAGTGTCTTTAAAGTATCTCAAAGAATTCAACTTTAAATCTGTTACCTTTATTCTCTCCACACTGGCCTCGAGCTTCAGCTGCTCCACCAACCGTCGCATGTTGGATAAATTGGAGTTTGAGGTCATGTCCCAGTTGCGAAAATCCTTTGTTAAAAAGAAAGTGTTGAGTCCAGAGACACGAGCGACTGACTCGACTAATGGGCAACAAATGCTGGACGAGAAAAGAATGTCACTGAGGGCTTTTTTTTTTTTTTTCCAAGTGACCTCAGCAGAGCGCTCTGCTGACAAACATAACGAAGCGTGCTGGCCTCCACCGCAAATTGAGTTTGAGATCTGTATTTTTCCAGAGGAAATGTAAGTTTCCTCAGTTTCCCGTACAAGGCAACATGTTTATACAAATGTATAAAAACTGTCAAACTTTTCAAGTTTTCATAGCTGACATTTATTTGAAAGGTCTTAAAAGTTATGATTAGTTTCTTTTTTAACCAAACAGAAGATTGTAGGAATTTTTACAAAATGCAAAACCCTTATTGGGTTTTATAAGTGGCAATGTCAGGCTATGACTTTGGGTTATTTGACTTCCTGAGTTAGCAAAGGGATAGTGGGTAATCCTCGTTCTTTTTTTAGCTTTTTATTTACCCTTATTTATTTAAAAAACAAATTGTGTAAAAAGCTCTATGCGACTGAGGTGCAGCAGCAGTTTCTGATGTGACACTAAATAAATTCCCTTTACTTTTAGGCAATTTTTCTGTGTTATAACTTCATGAAAATGTGCAAAAATGGAAATGTGCTTCTTTTTAAACAAATAATCATACATTTTAAATGCTTTTGCCCAGGGGCGGAACAAGAACGTTTCAATTTGGGAGGGCGGGAAACCATGAAGGGTGGCCTTCCAACAGAGTGGAAGGCTGTTATGAATGAAAGGCTGAAACAAAAATAAGTGTTTCTAACAATTTTATTATTGTTGTTTTTTGTATTTAACTTAAAAATATTGGTTTTGATAGTTATGGAATGCTTAAATAAGCTTTAATCGATTATTTCTTAATCATTCTCAATAATAAGATTAATATTGACTGAAAAATTAGGAGTGCAAAGACCCCCTTAGCTCCGCCCCTGCTCCTGCTTCATAAACTTGTAAAGGAAGCAGAGAAAAAAATGTACTTTGTCTGTTTTTTGGGTTATTGTCCTCTTAAGTTAATATTTTTTCATAAAAAAATGTTTCAATAAAAATGTAATATTGTGCAAATGTAATCCTTATTATTTAAAATATTTGTGAAGCAACAACAATGTATGTATTTGGCTCTGAAAGGCTTAACCATTGTAACAAAATACATTTAAAAAAAAAACATAACACTGGCATATATTTATAGTATTCCTTGTTTTGTTTTGTTTTTTTTTTTTTTTTTTTTGTTTTGTTGTTGTTCTTCACTTTTAGTTGATGAAAATCTGAATAAAACAAACTTTGCAAACTTCCTTTATAAAATACTTTATTGTAGTTTCTCTTTTAAAAAAGTGTACATTTAATATGATAAATAAGACATTCACTTCTTCTATTTTATGATATTTGTTTTTTCATTCTTTTTTCATCTCTGTTGAGTGTCTTGGATTTTGGATGTTCAAAGTATTATTATTGCAGCATTTTCTGTCTTGTGTTTTTGGTCTGGATTATTTAACTCCACTGCTTGTGAATGCACCTTTATTTTAAACAACCCAGAATTTTGTCTTTAAGATCACAAATAATAGCCACCTGCTGAAATCATGAGCATATTCCTGCATCAAATCTTTGCTTAAAGCAGTTTCCAGTTTTCAAGCACCTGCACTCCCATACCACTAGGGGGAGCCCTCATCTCATTTTTCAACTTCTCACATTTGCCTCTTCTTTCTGTTGGTTTGTACTGCCACCTCCTGTCCTGCAGGAGGGCAGGAGGTGGCAGTATAGACGCAGCTAATACAACTTGCCCTCTACAACAAACTTTGGTGAAAGGTTCAGAACAATATCTTGTTTCACAGTCAATTACCTTCACTGTTTTGGTGCTGAACCCACTGTTCAGGAGGTCTCTGTGCAACCTTTCAGAAATAAAATCACTCCATGTGAACTTTTACATTTTAGTTAAATCTGTTTACTTCTCTGAATGTATCCTTGATTTTTTAGGGCTGTCTAAACAGGCACTTTACTCAAATAGCTGGGAATCTAATACATTTGGCCTATATTTGTTCCTCTTTATTTATCTAGACAAAAAAAAAACAATGTCAATAATTTAAATTAAGAAGATTTTATAGTCAATATTAAATAATTACTTGTAAATCTGTTTAATAAGTTCAAAAGAAAAGAAAATCAGTTTTCAATAATGTACTAAATTACTATGTGAATGTACTTACATAGTAATTAATCTTGGCATCTACCAAAAAAAGTAAAAATGAAAGAAACAGTAGGGGAAAAAAAACAGGACAGAGTTTGTTTTTATTTCTTTCTTTTTTATTTTTTATTTCTAACGTAGAAAGCCAAATTTTGTAATAATTTGATGAAAAGCATTAGAGTAAAGACAATAATTAATCTTTAAAAAACAGCCTAATGGATCAGAAATATGCTTTAAAAAATCTGTGGTTCACAAAAAGGGATTTTAAAGATGAATTTAAGCACTTAACCTATAAAATGACAATAAAATAAAGAAATATCAACAAAGCAGGTGCAGGAAATGGAAATCTAATCAATTGCCCCCACCCTGCCTCAAAAGTAGCTGGATGAGCTCCAGACTGCACAGGGTGGTATTTGTGCATGATACCCACTGACTATACACTGGTTTTCACACCAAATTATTGATTTGTCTCCATTGTTTTTGTACTATTTGTCTTCTTGGGTGAAGCTTTTTGTTTCAATCAAGTCAAAAATTCAAAAACATTTTTAAAGTGGTTTTTGTATCCACTGTCAATTATTTTATACCTTGAGAGTTCATGACTTCTGTTGTGTATATAATCTTCCAATCTTTTCTTTCTGTAAATGAGAACAAGAAAACTGTCTGATCAGTTTGTGTTAAAACTTTGAAAACTGATCTGTAACATGGCAGTGATTCTACAGCCCAACAACCAGAGAGTGTTGATTTGAAGGTAGTACCTGTACCCCATTCGTACGGGACAGGCACCTTGCACGTTGTGTCTAGGAGCTGTCTTTATTTGGGTAATGAACAACTCAACAGGAGCCTCCAGACATAACAAACAAGCGTGTGGTCTGTTCCCTCTGAAACCGTGCAGGAATGATCTCTTTCTGTTCATGGAAATATTTTGGGAACAAGCTAGAGGCCTTGATTTCAGAGAATCAAATCAATCGTAACCAACCAGCACTGGCTGTTAAATTTTGCTTCAATTCATGTTCAAATTTGATTTAAAAAAAGAAATTATAACAAGCAGATACAAAGGGATTCTTTATGAAGTTAGATTTGTTGCAAAAGTATTTTCCATCTGTAAAAAGGTTTCATATTTGTAAAAAAAAAAAAAAACTGTGTAGTGCCTGTAATAAGAATTATTTGTGTCTGTTAATGATAAAGGAAGAAAAATATGGTAAAGGAAGAAAAATAAAGTTTCTTTATTTTACAGTAAGAAGATGACAAAATGGTGGAAGATATCAGAATTTCCTGAAAGGAATATTAATCAACACTTGTTTTTTTTAAACTGCTTTGTCATTTAATCGGTTTCCAGATTTTCAGTATCTTCTGCCTCTTTTTTCTCCTGATGTGAATATCATGCATCTGATTGGCTGGTCCAAGCAGCACACCGATTGGGTGACATGGAAGGTTGCTAATTGGCTGATTTATTGAGAAGCAAAATATTTCATTTGTGTGAGGTTTCACATATGTGCAGAACTTTTTTACAGATGGACAATTTTTTTCTACAGTTAAAAAAATTTTTTACGCACACATATATTTCTTATTTCAAATACAAAACTTTTTTTTTTCCAAATATAAAATATTACAGTGGCTAGATTTGCTAAAGTAAAGCCAATTTAAGACTGCAAGTCGCTTAAAACATTCAAAATTGTTTAATTCCCTCTTTAGCAGAAGTTCTTCAGTGAACCAAATGTGTGTGACAAAATGAGAAACCACAAAACAGCTGAACATTCTATAGTATTGTTTGAATGATACATCCTGAATGGTGCAATTTTTTATATTTTTGATTGCAATGAGGAAAATAAAAAAAAAAAACAGATCCTTGTGTTACACAATGGTTTCTATTACACAATTTTGTCATGGGACTGCATCTGACTTGCTCAAATGTTATTTCTAATTTTGAGTCATTGGTTTCATCGGCTCATTTTGGAACATATTTTGATGCTTGAAAGCTAACTCACAATAAAAAAATATAATAAATAAGGAAAATGATGAGAGATGTTTCTGTTTCTACTTGATGCATTAGTGGTTGAGTTCAGTCAGATATTTCTAACTAGTGAAACAATTTCAACACTAGATGTTATAAATTTTAAAATGAAATGTAGCTCAGGGGTGTCCAAACTTTTTGGAAAGGGGTCCCAGATTTGGAGAAGTGAAAAAGTGTGAGGGCCGAATAATCAGTTTGGATTCTATAAAACATTAAATGTTAAGAAATATTACACGAACATTTTAATTGCAATAGGATACTTTCAATTTCTTTATATAGAACAGGATTATATCTGAATCTATTTTTGCCAAAAGACTTTCATTTTTGAAGACCAGAAATAAAATGAAAAAAAAGTTAGTCTGGAGAAAATGTTGCATATTGATCAGTATTAAATGTACAAACTACTACATTTAAATGATGTGAACAGGAAACCAGCACAAGTAATTATTACTTTACCTATTGTTGTTATTATTAAATAAGTGTAATTATTATTTTTAAAAGGCTATAAGATAATTTGGCCAAACAAAATTAATAAAATACTACAAAGTGTCATGATTTAGTGCTTAGGTTATGTCATGTTCTGTTTTCTGTCAGTTTCACCATGTTCAGGTTAATCATCCACAGCTGTCTTCATTTAGTTAATTGCCCTCAGTGTATTTAAGTGTCTGGTTTTTCAGTTTCTCATTGTCAGGTCATCTGCTCATGTTCTGTCACTGCACTGGGTTTTTGCTCCTGGTTTTGTCCTGTTTAAGTTATTTTAGTAAGCGTTTATGTTTCTGCCACCAAGTCTTGTCTCCTGCATTTGGGTCCTCCACCACCATCCCTGACACAAAGTGCTGAGCACTGCATATTATTGATATTATGACAGGAACTGGTAGAAATGTTTACGTGTTTGACCCAAAGGCCAGACTTTGAACATGCCTGATTGAACTGATGTGAACTGCTTATCCACGAGTATCTTTAGGTAAAAAGATTATTTTTTACAATTTGAACCAAAGCCTTTTGCTGTTAAAAAAACAAACATGAATGTGTTGCTGCGAGTTTTCAGGTTGAAAAATTGAGCATTTCTAGGGAGCATCCTCCTTCTGGACTCCAACTAGCTGCACTACATGATCACTTGGAGCGCATGTGACAAAGTCAAAGCCCGGGGTCCGGATCCGGCCCTCAGGGTAAATGTATCCGGCCCTCCAGATCCAGCACATTCTCATTCTCAACTCATCACTTATCGACGCATGGTTAAGAGACCTTCCTAGATCAAATTATTTTAATGTTACTAATGGCCCAATGTTATCTTGCGCTTATTTTCAACTTTATAATTTTGACATAATGTTTAATTTATGAATGGTAAAATATGGAAAATTATTGAAGGCTTTAGATGATTTATTCTTAAATAATATTCCTGCCTTTATATTATTCATAATTATGTTAAAAAGTTAAATTTTAAAGTTTTAAAAATGTAAAAAAATAGTCATTTTCAACTTGTTGATGAGATTTTATTAATGACATGAAGCAAGAAAATGAAAATACATTTTATACATACAACTTATTGTATAGAAAACAAAAATCCACAAATATCATAGAAACAAAATTATTTTTAAAATATAAAGTTTTCTACGGAGTGCCTAAAAGGACATCAAGGTAAAGCAAAGAAAATAGTTTCTCTTGAACACCAGTTACTATGTTTTTATTTCACTTTAATATTTTTTCTGTTTCTACCTCGATTTTTGTTTACTTTGATATCCCTTTATTTGTAGCTAAAGGGATATCAAAGAAAATAAAATGTCAAAGTAAAAAAAAAATTACTATCAGTTACCATCTGGTGCTCACTAGTTACTATCTGGTGCAACCCACTTACTATGTTTTTTTTTTTTTTTGCATACTTCGACATATTTTTTACCTCCTCCTTTTTAACTTACATTTTTTTACTTCAATGTCCATTTATATGGAGCCCCTAAAGATACATCAAAGTAAAAGAATAAAAAAAAGTTTTTAAAAAAACACAGCTAGTTTCTGCTGCGCACTGGTTACAATCAGGTGTGCACCACTTACTATGTATTTTTTCTTTACTTAAATAAATTGTTTACCTCCTTTTTTTAACTCACATTTTTTTCACTTTGATGTCCTTTTAACTGGAGCCCGTAAAGGAGAAAAAAAAAACACTTTCTGGTGTACAGAAGTTACTATCTGGTGTGCACCAGATAGTAACTGGTCAGTTATTTATTTATTATCATTTTTTATTTTAATGTCTCTTGAGGGGCTCAGTAGATTGCTTCTGGGTTTTAAATAGAATGCAAAAGTTATTCATGTTTATGTCAAACTGGCGGCTACATCAGCTCATTTGGCGTCACAAAATCTATAAAACACACAATTAAGTGTTTAGCAAGGGTTTGTTGAAACTTCTACAATTAAAGAGATGAGTCATTTTTGATGATTCTGGCAAAAAAAAAAGTAAGTATTTGTAACATTTTAAAAGCAGAATCGATGTACCGATGTAAAGCATGATGTTTTTAGCTGCCAAAAATTTTGTCCATTCATTTTTTTAAAATGATATGAGGCCATATGTAAATTAATCATAAAAAATGGGAAGAAAATTGTCATGCAAGTTGGAAAAATCTCTACCACCAACACCATTAACACAACTGTCATCCATTTTCTGAACACCTGACTTTGCTTTAAGCTCCCTCTTGGTCTTAGTATTATGCAAAGTCAAAGAGAGAAGGAAAATTGAAATAGAGATGCTACAGAGTTTGATTCTAACACATTTCAATGATACTACACTTTTCAAAAATTATCAATAAAAAAATTCAAGGTAAATCCTCCAAACTTCCTATTTAAGTGAGACTAAGCAGCAGATGATGCTTAAAGCTGTATCTCTTGCCCAGCCTTTCTCGGGCATAGCATGCAGCTCAAACGTTAGTATTTGTTCAAATATTCTGCCTCTTGTGAAAATAACTTTACAAGACCAACAACAAGGCCAAAGTATCAAATAAGCAGGGCGAAGCCTTGCATCAAAAGCTCAGAAAAAGGGGCTCCAGCTCAGCGTGCTGATGGAAATGATACTCTGACAGGTGTTCGACGAGAGCCACACCGTCTCCATCAGGCTGAAGTGCAGCATCCCCAATGCGAAGCCGCACACCATATCTGTCAGGTGGTGTTTGCCCAGGAGCACCCGAGACATCCCCACCAGGAAGGCCCACAGCACCAGCAGGATGCGCAGAGGCACCGCCAGCACCAGGTGGGACAGCAGGAACTTGGAGACCATGGCTGCCCGACTGGCGTGGGCGGCGGGGAAGGAGTACTTGTCCATGGCGACACAGTCCAGGAAGCCTGGCGACATCTCCCAGGGTCCTCTTCGCTTCACCAGTCTTTGGACTCCAGCCACTGTCATGATGTCGAGGATCAGGGCTGCCGCATGAATCAAAACATAAGTCAACCATCATAAATTCTTTCTTTATAAGTGAGAAAATAATTAAAATACCTAATTTGATAACTCCATCGATGAGAATTTCAGCTTCTTTGTTACCAGATTGTTGTGTGACAGTCTTTTTGATCATAAGGGCTTAATATGTTACTTGTTGCAGGTGAAGTTTAACATGTTCTTGTGAAAAAAGCCTGCAGCTGTGTCAGAGGTGAAACAGTTTACCCCCTGCTCCACTTCATTCTGATGCATCCACTTGCAGACAAATAGAGCTGGGATCTGGCTACAAACTGTACAGCTGGATAGCTCCAATATTGCTCAGGATTTTTGTTGTTAGGTTGGGGTTGTGAGGGGCTGTAAGCTAGCAGGAGAGAATGTAAGCAAAGAGATCTGCGGAGCCTTACTTCCACGCCAAATACCCCCCTAAAAAAACCGAGTTCTGATGAACTATTGCTGCTCTGCAGAAACTATGGTTTAAAAAAAAAAAACACAGGTTTTCTGATTTTGGTTAAATTCTGATTTGATCAAATTTACAATAGATCAAAATGTAGTTGGAGTGTGACTTAAAAGTGTTTACCCACTAATTATTATCATAGACTTGTTCTGAAAAGTATGCAGCTTGCAAGAATTATAACTATGTTGTTTGTTGCAAGTGCTATAAAAAATCTGTTCATGTCTGGATTCTATAGATTTACATTTTTTGAATTTTTGTTTCCTTGCTGCCTTGTTCTGCACATTTTATATATGGTCACATATAATATCTTTTGTTTACATATTTTTAATGACTTCTTTGCACTTAATTTAATCATATATAAGCACTTTCTTTGATTCATTTTAATAGCTTTGCTGTTGGGTGTGCTTTTTGTTTAAATGAGTCTAAATGTGTCTATTTTTTGTTCTTCAACATTTACTATTTACTTATTTGTTGAACATGTTTGGACCCAACATACATATACTTAATTTACAAATCGTGTGCAAAAACCAAATTACAAAATTTTAAAGATCTACTTCAATCATCTTTTGATCTATTGTAAAAGCAGTCCTAAGGTCTTTTAGTTATGATTATAGTGTTTTTAGCCCAAATCAATAAACTTGTGTTGCTTTCTAGGAGGCAGTTTCTGTACTTATTATTATTTTAATGGGTTTCCGTCTGTCTTTTTATTAAAATCATTAATTTGGTGCCTCCTGTAGATTTTTTTTTTTTAAATTGAGAGGATGTCATGTTTTATCTAAATGATATCTATTGCAGTGTCATGATGTTTCTGTATTGTTGATGCCAACTGAGTAAATTAGAAATTGTTCTCAATCAACCTACATGGATAAATAAAGGCTCAACATTAACAAAAGAGCGGCAGTAGTTCATTAGAAATTTGTCTCTGAGTTGTGGGAGGAGCCATGGTAGAGTAACCCCGTCCCCTATTCCCATCCCTGTTACTGAGAGCTCTCTGTTTACATTATCCAGCTATACAGTCCCTTCCATCTCCAACTTATCATTATCAGTGCAACAAAAATGGCGGTCAATTTCGTGGCCGTCCAGCCGTCCAGTTTTGAGCCAGATTCCAGCTCAGATAAAGAAAACAAAGACGTTAATGGATCTATTTGTCTTCAAGTGGATGCATCAGAATGGAGCTGATTTTAAAACAGCTCCTGATTTTTCATCAATTTCAATTAAAAAATAGTCGTAAATGCAAATTTGAGCTTCATAAATGTCTGAAAAACGTCACAAGAACATATTAAAACAGTTTTCATTGGAGTGGGTCATTAAGCTTCTATCCTTCCATTTTCTATCAACTGTGGAGCCAAACTAAACTTACATTTTGTGATAATTAAAGATTTCAAGCTTCACAAATTTTGGTGAGATGGAATTTTCTTGAAAATAATTCATCTTCTTGATGATTGATGGATGAGTAAGAATTTAGAGTCTTACAGTGATTTCACATTTGATATGAGGTAGCCTATTAATAATTTTGGACCTCCTTCTCTTTTGCAAAAGTTCTTTTTAAATGTGTTCAATTATTAGTTTTAAGTGGCTGATTTTTAGAAGTGATGATCAGATCAGGTGTTATCTTTACCCAGCAGCAGGTTCACCAGGACCTCTTGTCCAGCCAGAGTGTTGCTCCGTGTGAGACACACGATAGTGCCAAGGATCCACGTGATTCCGTGCCCAGTCAGGGCCAGCAGAGAGACCATGGAGCGGCAGCCTCCCCAGGAGGACGACGTGTAGGCGCACACCCCCATGCGCTTGGACAGACAGATGTCAATGGCGAGGAGGGAGTTCATGGCTATTCCCTTGAAGGAAGGGTTGAGCTGCATGCAGTCTTCCTCCGGCATTTTGGTGGACTCCCTCCGGTCCTTGCTGCCAGTGTCGGTAGGTTCCTCGCTCTGTTGGCTGCTTTGGGGCTTCATGGGGGCCGCGCGTCTGGAGCCGCGTCGGCTCTCTGCGGGGCCGCCGCTGGGCTGCTGGTTGAGGGATAGGAACTCGGGTCGATTCAGGACCCCGTTTCTCTCCCGGACCCTGGATCTCACATTGAAAGTCGATGGCATTTCTTTTTTTTAAGAGCTTTAATCTCTGAAAGATAATTCAAGTGGTGCGTCCTCACAGTGAAATGTCCCAGAATAAACCACCAGAGCCCCCCCTCCTGTGTCTCCTGGCCTTAATATTAGATATATTTAGAGGCTCCGGAATGCGCAGTGTCCATGCTGTTTATACCTCGCACACACGCTGGATTGGGTTGCATCTGCGCCCAGCCAGTGATGGGAAGCACGATCTGCAACATGGGCACAAAACAACATTTCTGTGAGCGCAGCAACAACACACAGATGCTCGGCTGCATGTGGAAAACAATCCATGGAGCTCCTCACCTATGGGAGTAACAATGCGCATCCATCGTCCTATACCCGCAGGCTCGTCGCTTACAAAGACAAAAACAAGAAAGCGAGTTTAACGATACACAAAATCCAAAGAAGCCAATTCCATCAACAAAAGATGAGACAAAAGCAGCTCCGTAACAACAGGAGCGCAGGTTGCTTCCGCTTGAATTTGACGTATCTTGCGCGCAATTGCGATTCAGATTCCAGAGGCGCGCCCTGCTGTGGCGCGGAGTTCTCCAAGGTGCTTAAACAGACAGACCGCAGTCCTGCAGCCCTTAAACGACTATGGAACAGAAACACCTATAATTAAGAACATTCTTACGATTTACAACAACAAAGTACTTGTTTAAATAAAAAGGGGGAAAAACAATTGAATCAATTCTGTTGTCTGGCATTTTATGAATTACTCTGATTTGAAAGCTTTACATGCAGAATACACATTTTATACTCGCTAAGCATTTAGATGATTTGAAAAAAACACTTGATAAAACAAATGTGGTTCCATGTAGGCTCAGAAACAGAAACAGTTCCTTTTTGTTTTGCATGTTTTATATGGAGCACTAGTCATGCCATTCCATAAAAAAAATGCTACGTCAAATTAAAATTTTGTCACCACAAATTAGTATTTTGTGGTCACATTTTAGAAATTTGTGACCTCAAATTAGCGTTTAATCCACGTTTTTGAAAGAATAAATTAGCAATTTGTGGGCCAAAATTAGCCTTTTGTGGGCACCAATTAGCATGCTTACATTGTGTTCACAAATGACTATTTTGTGTTTTAAATTAGATTTTGTGCCCACAAATTAAATTTTTTTTGCAAGGTAATAGAAATTGGCATTTTGAGGGCACAAATTAGTCTTTTAGAGCACAAATTAGCATTTTGTACACACAATTTAGCAATTTTGCTAAAAAAATTAGCATTTTGAGAACATATTAGTATTTTATGGGCATGTTTTATATTATGTTAACTAAATTACCATTTTGAGGGCACCAATCAGTTTGCCTATATCATATTCATAAATTAGCACTTTACATAGTTTGTGCCCACTAAATAGCATTTATTGTGCACAAATTAGCATTTTGTGGATGCAAATTTGCATTTTGGAGGCACAAATTGTTGTTTTTTTAAGGAACAAAATAGCTTTTGTGTCACAAATTGGCATTTTGAGCGCACACATTAGTCCTAGATGAGAGATTATCTTAAATGAGCATTTTATGTAGACTATTCTGAGGGCCGAAATGAGCAATTTATACACACAAGTCAGCAATGTTTTTGCACGCAAATGAGTATTTTGCGCAGAAAAATTAGCATTTTGGGTGCACCATTAAATATTTTTTGGGCAGAAATTGCATTTTGTGTGGACAAATTAGTGTTTTGTGGCTTCAAATTACTAGTAAGAATTGAGAACGCTAAGATACAAATTTCCACTCACAATATACTTATTTGTGTGAACATATGGCTAATTTGTATGCACAAAATGCTGGTTTGTGTCCACAAACTGCAAATGAAATGCTAAGTTGCAACCAAAAAATAGTGACTTACTTTTGCACAAAATACAATTTTGTGGTTACAAATTATTAATTTATTTGAACATCATTTCTATGTTACGTTCAGGGCTCCCTAGTTCAAAAGATGTAACATCCATTCACTTAGACTACGTTTCCCACTATGCGTTTAGGCAATGGGGGAAGTGACGTCATGAGAATCCGTATAAACCTTCTTCTCAGGCAGCTCAAATAGACCAATGCGGAGCAGGGTGAACCTGCCGCTGCTGCGATGGGACGAGCACGGAGGACCGACAGCCTGTGCAGGAATTCAGGCTGAGCTGCATCTCAGAGAGGAAGAGAGAGGGCTGTCGATATGTGACTGCCTCCAAGAAAGAGGCGTTTTTATTTTCTTTTGTTTATTTTTGTTTTCTTTCAACTCGCGGATTGTTATGATTCGTTTTTGAGAATGGGTCCGTTGAAATGGGCGCAGAAGTTGACCCGACCGTTTCCTTTGGATGTTGCGGTGGAGCACCTCTGACCTCTCTGGATGGGACGCTGCCCTCCGCTGCTGGCACGCGCGAAGAATAACGGAATCACCTCGATTAGCGCACGACCGGTCGCCGCCGCCGCCGCCTCAATTTCACTGGAAACGACCCACCTAATCATCATAGGTAGACTCATTTTTATTGTATTTATATATTTGCACGTTATTTTAAAAGTATCCCAAAATAGAGATCCGCTCATGTCACCGCTGTGCACCTTTAATCCTCAGTTGTTGGCCGTATGACACGCGTTATTATAGTAAATACATAAACGCATTCATCACATTACAGGGGATGAGCTCCCGCTGGAGGAGTAACCTGTCCGTTTACGCGTGGAGACTCGGGCGTTTGTGAAATAATTAACGGATATTTGACCCATTGTAACAGTATCTGTATTTTGAATTATTTAGTTCATTAACTTTCTTTCTAGTAGGTGCCAGATGTTAAGATGCCCCCCCCCCTTTTTTTTTATCCAAAAAGCGCACTGAGGATTTTACGCACCAGAAGGCTTTCCATCACCAAACCAAATATGAAGACTACTCCCTTATTTATTTTGACAAATATGTTGTTTTTCACCTTTTGTCACATCCTGTCAGAATTTGCCACAGTGAATCAGCTTTTATTGATTTCCACTGGTTTGGCAGAGTTTTACGCCCGGATGTTCTTTCTAGCCAGGCTGGGGACCAGCACAGGGAGACCCAGGTTTGGGCCCCCTTGTGGATATAATTTAAGCAGCAATGTGAAGGGTTATGCCTATCTAGATTACAGTCATTCACACCCTGGGAAGTGAACCCAGGTTTCCTGCTCAGAATTAAGTCTCAAAAAGAAGAAAAGTGTAGTATTTAATTATTTTAGAGACTTAATTTCAACAGTTTCCGTGCTTTTTTCCTCCTCCAGACCTCTGGACGCTGCTTTGGATTGGGTTGCAGTTCAGTGCCATGGGCTGTATCCAGAGTATCAGGTGTAAGCCCAAGAGTTTCCGAGAGAGTATCATCGTCCTGGAGCTGAATGCGTCCATCGACTCCAACCCCACCAGCATCGACGAGGCATCCGGCGTGGTTTTGCGCTACAGGACCCCACACTTCCGGGCCACAGCACGGGTCCTGGTGCCGCCCGTGCCGGCCAAGGAGACATGGACCATCGGCTGGATTCAGGCGTGTAACCACATGGAGTTCTTCAACACTTACGGGGACAAAGGGATGTGAGTATGCAGAGTTTGGAGTGATTAAGACATTGGGTCTGGAGTCTATTGATTGTCACAGTTTATTCTAATTTATATATATTTAAAGGAAAGGCTGTCTACTTCAAAAGTATATTCAGGTTTTACAAATTTTTTATATAGAATGATGGATTTTATTGAACTTTAATCTATAAAACTTGAAAAATATTGTAGAAAATCATATTTTTTTGCATTATTTGTCAAAATGTGTTTTTTTCTTTGGTTGAGCTTTTGTTTACCGTAGCACAGACACTTTAAAATTAAATCTAAACATGTTAAGACATGAGTTCATTGAATTCACAAGCAAAACAGGACATAAAATGTAAGAATAAAACATAAAGCATTAGGAAAAAGAAACAGGGAATTGTTTTTCACAAGACTTCAGAACCGATTGCAAGAGTTCTGAGTTCCTGTTTTTGTTCTGCAAATTATGCTGAAGTTACTTTTTGAAGGAAATACTACTCTGTAGTAATACTAGGCTGAAACCATTTTATTGAAAAACTTTTTTAACATTAAAATAAAAAAATGAAAGTAAATAAAGTAGAGTATGTGCTAACAAAACCTGGGTGATTTGAGGCTACAACAGATGGAAAATATCCACTGCCTGATCCATCCGCTTGTCAATACGGTTATTTTAGTCCAACGGTTCCTCGCTCAGACAGAAACAGTTTCAGCTTCCAGAGTGAGCGGCAGCTATAACGGCCCTCTCTGCATGTCGGGCAATCCCTTCCTGCTCTCGTGTTTGCTCAGCTTCTGCTTTACCGTATGCAGTGAACAACCACACACACTGCGTGTTATCTGTAGACGCCGCAGGAGAGGATGCTACAGAGCTGCCAGACTTAGATTAAAAACTGAACTCTCCCTGACACCTCCACCCCGTCCTCAGCCCTACACATTTGCTTAGCAATGAAACCTAAAAAAAATGTATCTCCATTTATGTGCCCCTTTCTGATGCATTTTCTTATTATGTCAAAAAGTTCGTATTCATTTGAAGCGTTCGGTCAATGAGGGCTGCTTAGCTGAGCTGTTTCTGCTCAGAATGCTGAGGATGTGTTATAGAGGACTTTTTTTCTCATTCCGTTGCACTTTCAGGCTCCAGTATGGGTAATTGGAAATTGAACATGCCAAAAAAAAAAAAATTGAATAAATGCTTTAATTCAGCCTTGTTGCTTTTTTAAACCTCTGTGGTTCTGAAACAAACATACTGATGAGTTGTGGTTTTCTGATTTTTATCTGAAGTGGAGCCGGTGTCACTGTCTGTGATGACAGGAAGTGCTTTTTAAAAGTCTCAAGTCATGCACAATGACTTGAAACCCACCTGGCAGCAAAGTTGCTGAAAGCAGAAATATAAGCCGTGCAGCCTCTGTGGAGCTGTGATGAACCGTTTCCACTACAACATCGACGCTTTAATCTGGCCCAGATCTCTGACATTTCATCTGTCACAGATTTCTGTCACGGCTTAAGTCAGTTTTGTCTTAGACGAAAACCCGCCACAGAGATTTCAGCTTTGATCCGTGCTGCTAGATCAGCTTATGATCAGTGTACATAGGTGACAGGAAATTGCAACGAAGCACTTGTTAATTCCTGCTCTGCCTGAGAAACTGAAACCGACACCATACTTTGCATTTAAGGAGATTCATAAAATTTTTAAAAAAGAGCCTGAAAGGAAAGTCAAGTAAACTTGCTGCAAAGCATTTTTCAGTAAAGTTAGATGATCTTACTGGAAACAAATACTTCTAAAAACAGTCGCCTCCTAGAGAATTTATAAACCCCATGCAGTGTGAGCCCACGTGGGGCTGGAGATCCCGCCGTTATCTCCTCTGTCATCTCCTCTGTCCTGCTGATCTTCAGTTTCAGGGAATGAAAGGTAATCCCCTGTCCCGCTGGAGACAGAAAATCGATGAAACAGAAGGTCGCTGGAGTTGTTCCGTGACACCTGCTGTGATTGTCTCCGGATTTTATGCTGCATTTTTAGAAAAAAATGTTAACAAACTCTTGAGATTTCAGATGTTTTATTTGCTCCCGTTCTGCATTGTTAGATCCAAAATAATATCGGTTTCACAAAAAAAAAGAAAAAAAAAATAGCTTGACTGGTCAAAATCAAATAGATACTAAAACTGCTGAACACTGGTGCCAACCTACAACCACCAGAGGTAATGTTAGGTTCAGTGTGTAGCCTAAGGACACTTCGACATGAGATGGGAACTGAACCTACCAAATTCCAATCAGAGGTCAACCAATAAAGGCATCATTAACAACAAAAATCCAGTAGTTTTGCAGCTGTTTTTGTCATTTTTAGCTTATTGCACCAGATATTACAGCTTCCTTGTATCACTTCCTTTCATTAAGTAATAGGCTTCCAGTAAAAACACGTGTCACTCTTTGAGCTCATCAGTTGAGAATAATTCCTTATTGCATACAACTAAATTAAAAATTGTCCAGAAACAGTTTGATAGTAGAGTTAATATTTACAGTTTTTTTCAAAGTAATCATCCTGTAAAGTTACTCTTTTCCTCATATATTGGTACAGTTGCTGTCTAAGCAACCTCAAACCTCATTTTGAACTGATAAATCCTCCCTTAACTGTAGAGCTACAGATACACGTTAATATGGGTTATGTCCAAATTCCTTCTCTGCTCGCTAAATAGTTCACTATATAATTTTATATATTTTTTTATATTATTGTTATTAATGGTCTGATGTTATTTTGCACTCATGTCTAACGTGTATAATTTTGACATAATATATTTTTACAGAGAGTAAAATATTTATTGTTATTTAAAGTTTAAGTTGATTTATTCTGGAATAATATTCCTGCATTTTTATTACATATTTATGTTAAAAAGTTAAGTTTTAGTGCATTGGATAAATATTTATCCTGTTTGGCCTGCGACTTAAGTTGTGTTTTGGATTTTGACCCCTTGTGCGATTGAGTTTGACACCTCTGATATAGTGCATTTGTCATTTTGTACTGCCGTCCTAATGTACAATTCCAAAATCGAGTCCCCTAGAAATTTCCCAGAAGTCTTTACGTAAAACTAGAGTGCATCGATGCTCACTACATTTACGAATATGGACCACAATGCATTGTGGTTGAAGAATTTTTGCGAAAAAATTTGTTTAAATGTAATTTTTTAACAAACCATCCACATTTTCATCATCAGAACACAGTGTAATCATAAAAAGGTGAATTAGATTTTCACTTCGTGAAATCTGTGACATCTTATCCGGCGTTTAAAAAAAATAAATAAAAGAAGTGAGCATGGTGTCGGAATTGCTCTTAAAATTCAGGGCACTTAATTGTTTTTTGATGGTTAGGGATTAGGGTGGGAATTCTGATATAGCTGTAGTGTTCAAATTGGACAAGCAAGGAGAGAGGTTTCTTCTTCATTTGCTTCTTTTTACTAGCGCGAGTCTGCCACCTACAGTTGGAGAAGGCTTGGTGCAAAATGCCCAAATTGTGTACATTTTTGAGTTATTCAAGGCAAACACAAACTGCAAATATTAATTTCTCCATAATGATCAATTTTCAAACAGTTGAAAATTCCGCGAATTAAAAGAGATGCTTTGCATACATCACAGCTAAGATTGGTCAAAGTGTGAGCCTGGTTTAACTTTCAATGCGCGTTCAGTGGCTGTACATGTAGACCCGAAACGGTAGTAGAATCATGCGCAGCTGCGCATAAATGTGGGAGTTTTATGCATTTAGACTTATCGTTGGAAGTGTTTGCTTAACATGTTGCTAAGGGCAGTGTGATTGTAGCCGATGAGTTATCAATGGAAAGTTGTACTCGACCCTGTGAACTTCATGAAGTCTCAATCTGTCTGGTAAAGTCCTGAGGTGTCCAACATGTCTTGTTGAAAAACATGTCTAAGGCCATTTCTGATCTGCCCTCCTTGCTGCAAATTTTTGTCACTTCTCCTCACATTTGGCCTCCCTGACCCTGAAAGGTCTTCCACAGAGGAGAATGTGCTCCATGAGTGGTATCTGTGGAGCTAGGACTTCATAGTAACTGTTCTCATCTTGTTTTTTAATAAATCTCCAATGACATGATCAAAATACCAAGCCCTAAAATCATCTTTTTTTTTTTCAGGTCAAGTTGGGAGCTTCCTGACCTTCGAGATGGCAAGATTCAGGCCATCAGCGACTCGGATGGAGTCAACTACCCGTGGTACGGCAACACGACAGAAACCTGCATTGTAGTGGGCCCCACCAAGAAGGACAGCAAGTTCACTGTTAGTATGAATGACAATTTCTACCCCAGTGTGACCTGGGGAGTGCCGGTTAGTGACAGCAATGTGCCTCAGCTTAGCAGCATCCACCGTGACCAGAGCTTTACCACCTGGCTGGTGGCCATCAATCAAGCCACCTCAGAGACACTGGTTTTGCAGACCATCCGCTGGAGGATGCGTCTTCACATTCATGTCGATCCAGAGAAACCGCTCGGCCTCAGGGCCGTCTTGAAGGAACCTGTGGCCCAGGAGCAGCCTCAGATTTTAGGCAAGAATGAGCCCATCCCCCCCAACGCCATGGTCAAGCCCAATGCCAACGATGCACAGGTGCTGATGTGGCGGCCAAAGAGTGGTGACCCTGTTGTGGTCATCCCACCCAAATACTGACCTGCTCCTCTGACCAGACTGGCCTTGGATACCTCGACAGTATCACCTTTTCCCATTTCCTTGCGTATTACCAGCTCCTCTTTTTCAAATAATTTACTCATTTTTTTTATTCCTCAAGTTTTACAATGAAACCAGCATTGAAAAAAACAGACCAGTTTTTGCTTTTAGGAGGAGAAAGGGGCTCAAGGAAACTGCAAACCTGGAGGGAATCAGCTGCAACCATTCTACCTTTACAGGTCGGGTCTCACTGTGCTAAACTGCAGTTTTGCAACTTGTCATTTAGGCTTTTTTGAGCCAAGTGATTGTGAGTGTGGGAAGGTTTAACCTTCGTCCAGCTCTCGATCACATCTGCATAATTAAAGCCGGTTTGATTTGTGCACTTGAAGAGTTGCGGAACATGTTGAGTTTCAAAACTTTTTTTTTTTTTTTACAAGCATGCAAGACATTCGATCCATGCTGCCTTAGGTTTACATGGCTTTCCACTGCAAATGTTTTAGCCTTAAAAGCAAAAAAAAAAACATAAAGAAAACAGTGCAATGCAGTATCTGGTCATTCGTTCCTGAGTGTTGGTGCTGATGTGTGAGTTTAGGACAAGGAAGGAAAAGTCTCACAGATAGTAGTTTAACTTACAAAGCTGCCGTGTATGAAAACAGCTTTCTGAGTAAATTATGCAACAGATGAGAGGCTCTTTTTGCAGAAAGTCACCCCGCCACCCATCAATAGTGGTAAGCACAACAAACTAAAAATGCAGTGAAAAGATGAACTAAAGAGCACTCATATGTTGACCGGCTATTAAAAATTGCATGCATCAATCCATCTCAGGGCCACATTTTATCTTCCTTTCTCTTCTTTTTGTTCATATTTATCCATCAGCTGTTTGCATTGCTTTTAGTGAACAATTTGTTTAAAGTCCCACTCCAATAATCTTTTGATTTATTTTAAAGCCGTGCCCAGTCGTCTTTTACATATGATTATGCATTTTTTAGCCAAGAAAAAGTCATTTTCTAGGACAAAGTTTCTACAGAGTGGCATTAGTCAATCAAAAATTTGCCCATGAGTTGTTGGTGCTGTTGGCGCAGAGTAAGCCTATCTAGACTTCCCATCACCCCTTTGTTTATATTTTTTCTCTAGCATACAGCTAAAATTATTTTGAAGATTACTGGTGCAACACAAGCTAACATTTATGTTGCACCGCTGATGTTAGCTCTGAGAGTGTGCAGAGCTAACATTAGTTGTGCAATATTAATGTTAGTTTGTGTTGCCCTGCTAATGTTAGCATGAGGGTTTGAGGGGCTAACAGTAAAGGTGCGACATAAACGTTAGCTTTTATTGCATCGCTAATGCTATCTTTAGCATGTGAGAGGCTAAAAATAGCGGTGTAACACAAAAAAAAACATTTATTATTATTAGCCTGAGGGTGTGAGGGGCTGACATTAGTGGTGCAGCACAAGCTAACTTTTTTATTAGACCGCTAATGTTAGCCCCTCATACCCTCAAGCTAACATTAGCAGTGCAACACAAATGTCAAGTAACATCGAAGCTATCCAGCCGTACAGTTTTGAGCCAAATGCCAGCTCAGACAAGGAAAAGAAAGACGTACATTTTTCAAACTGTGGATTTTGACTTTCACCTCACAATTTAAATTAAAAAAAAAAAATAGAAATGCAGTTTTATTCTTAAATTCTTTATTGCTCCTCCTTTATGAGAAAAAATATTTCAAGAGCATGCACAAAGAAAAGAAAAAAAAACACCAAAAACACAATTTTTATTGGAGTGGATCTTTAAAGAGAAAAATTTGTCAGTAAAGGCAGTGATTTACTTTGTCCATTACCTTGCCGGAATAACACAATTCATTTGAAATCAATCACTCATTGGATTTCATTCACTTCCAATCTTCATTTACAGCTCTCATCCTCCATCTTTTCACTTCCTGTCTTCTGCCTTCGCCTCTCCTTGCTTCCTCTTTCTATCAGTTGTCGAGGCTGTCAGGCAGAGCAGGAAGCACGTGAGGTTTCGTTCTGCCGACTGCTCAGTTGGCATATAGATGACCCACTTCCGTTTGCTCGCAGTTGTAGCTCTTGCTGCATGTTGAAAAGGAGGGGGGGTTGTCTTGCGTATATTTTACCTCCAGCAACTGAAATTAGGCACACATGAATGGACAAACAGCTATATCCAGTCAAATATCAGTGCCCCTAAAAAAAACCTGATGGCCATTTAATCTCTTTTTTTTTTGGAAAACAGATAGAAAATCTTTTACGGGCTCAAAAAATGCAGATTTTTATTTCTCCATTCTTATTTCCTGTCTCACTTTAACCAAAGAACTTGTTTGGATGTGTCACAATGCTTCCTTATGTTTTAAATAAAATTACATATTTCATTCTTTTTTATTTACTTTAGTAGTAACTTGAAAAGGAAGCACAAGATTTTAGATTTTCTTTTTTACTATTTTGTTGCACTTTAGCAGCAAAAGGCAGACAAGTTTAAAACTAAAACTCCAGAAATAAGGGATTACATCTGACGCTAAGGCTGTCAAAAAGCCAAGTGTATCTAGACATCATGACTGCAGAGTTACACACTGGAAGTCAGACAATAATAGGCTCCCAGATCAAGTCCATCCTTGGCGTAGGATAAAATGCATTCTGAGCTCACACAAGCTGACACTTGAGAGCAACAGGATAAGTCTGAGTACTTTGTTGAAGGGTGAAGAAAGGGAGTAAGAGGCTGCTTGAGGACTGCTGTCATAAATAGACCTGCAGTCACACTCTCTGAAGCCCTAGATGGACTGAACCGTGGCTCGAGTCACGGTCCAGGCTCGAGCGAGGTCAAATGGCAGCGTGAGGAGCTGTCCTGCAATAAGTGGAATCCATTTAGACAACAGCAATGGCTTATATAATTTTTATTTCCCAAGAGTGGCTTCGGTCACAAGTCATCTCAATTTGCTGTTTGTTTTGACAGCTCGAGAAAGCTGTGCTTCTGAACTCGGAGACCTCTCACCCAGCCGTACATCATAGCTCGGGGCCCACAATGTAACGTCAGGAAATGCCCGCTCCTAGAGTTCTCAAATCTCACCGACGGGTATTTAGGGGAATCTTGGCGTCGTTGTCAAGTCACGTTTGTTCCACAAACATCCACACAGCTTAGGAAGGGATCCGTCCTTGTCATAAAACACACTCGGGGAGGTGCGTGATATCTGATTGCTACAGCAGCGTCACTTTGGCAGAGGGGACTCATTTATCAGGCCTGCACATGGACCGTATGAGGCCATAAACACAGCTGTTTACAAGTAAACAGGAAGTGACACAAGCACACATCTTTTGCTGATTTCGTTTTCCTGATGTCTCACCCTGTCGTGGATGATAGCGTGTATTTTCTGTCCACAGCACTTAAAAATTATTAGTCTTCCTTTAAAGAGTCCATTCAAAACAGATCTTAGTTTTTTCTTTTTTCTGCTGCATCGATGGCAAAAAGTGCCAATGTAAGCCAAAACTATGCAGTGAGACTCAGAGTTGTGAACTCAAAAACCTCCTGGCACTTAACGATTGTTTGGTTAAAGGCGTGTTTGAGAAACGTTACAGACGTAACCACACTGAAAGGGCTGTGCCAAGTGAACAGACACCTCCTCTCCTTAACCCACATCCTCCTAGTTCTTCAGAGGGCTGCTACCTTTGCTTTATGATTTTTTAATGATTTTTTTTTTTTTTTTTTTATCTCCATGAGGCATCAGAGGCATCTCACAACTCGCTTCATGTCTTGCTTTGACTTTTTTTTTTTTTTTAATCCAGGGAGGGGAAAAAACAAATTATTCTTTTTGTTGCTTCATCTCTTTGTTTTAAACCAGGAATTGCTATTCTTTTTTTTGGTTTCTTTTTTTAAGTAACCCAAAATGTAGCGAACATGAAGGACTGGGTATTTTTGTCATTTTGCTTTCTGGATTTTCAACACTGGAAGAGGTCAAGCAGAATGTGTTGTTTGTTACTCATTTTGTTACTTGAAAGTGGCCCAATCTGGCAAATATTTAAAACTGTGAAAATGCACAAAACTGGGGAAATGTATCCCTGAATGAAAAAAAAAAACCTATATATATATATTTGTTTTTACTTGAATAAAGAAATTGTACAAACAAGATCTTTTATTTTGTCTTTTTCATTCTACAGCTCAAAATGGGATAAAAGTAAAAAAAGCAAACTCCAGAGTGGAACCTGATTATTTGAATAGACAGGCCATTTAATAAACAAAATTTGATTTTAAATTAATGGAAGCCTTTATTCTTCTGTTGTTTTCTTAAAACAGTATTTTCCCAGTGAGGGAGTATGAAAAAAAACATTAAATGTCATAAATATTCCCAACTGTATCATTTATGGAATATGACACACATAATGCAAATTGTAAATACATCTTTTATATGTAATTTAACATAAATAAACATATTTTATTGTGACTTAAAAGAGAAGCAATTCAAAAGCCGCTGCTAAATCCAACCAAACATTGACCAATAAACTTAACAACAAAAATCCAGTAGTTTTGCAGCTGTTTTAAAAAGTCATCCTATGAAGGAAAATACAGTTAAAGATGCTCCTTTTCTTGTGGAAAAAATCACCAAAGCTACTCCCTAGACAACCGTAAATTCTGCACGTAGAACTGATAAAAAAAAAAAAAAAATACTATATTGTGACAGAGGAAGTTTGTCTAGTGGCTGGAAAGCTAGATTTGCGCACGCACGCACACATAAGAGCATAGAACATACAGGGTTATTGAATGTGCTGTACACACCTCAAAGAAGTTGTTTGCTCAATAATTCAATGTCAGACCAGGTTAGAATAGTAAAAAAGATTTAAAACACACTAAAAATGTCAAATACTGTGGACTATCTAAAACCCGGAAAAGTCAGAAGTAAAAAAAAAACTATGTAAAAACAGCCAAAATTATAACTTAGAGATGGTTTAAAAATAATTATATTTATAATTAAGTACATCACTTCATAATTTAATTTTTCTTAACTGTGATTATGGAGTTTTTAGCCACAAAAAAAGTTGTTTTCTGCAGAGCTGCAGTAGTTATTCAGAAAACATCCTATCCTTACAGCCTAGCTGTAAGCTAGAGATAGCTAGCTACCTCTAGCTATAGCATTTTGTTACAGCTAAACTGTATTCAGATATCTGAAAGACTTGGTGTCATGTAATTCCAGGTGGACACAAACAGCATTTATCAATTTCTCCATCATTATCAATTTTGAAACAGTTGGCACTTCTGTGAATTAAAAGGGACGCCATCCATACGTCACCACCAAATCTGAGACCCTGATTGGTCAAAATTCCCCTGGTTTTACTTTCAACATGTGATCAATCGCCCAAGTGTTTTGCATGTAGAGCCTGAAAACGGACATTAAAAGCTACGAATCAAGACGTGAACGTGAAACTTTTGAACGTGGATGGTAAATACACGCATATACATACACTTTTCATTGGAAGTAAACAGTTGAACTTAAATTGCTGTGGCAAATCATTATCATATTTTTTGGGAATGTCCAACTATAAAGATATTCTGGGTACAAATATGCAAACATGTAAACAATGTTTTTGGTTCCAAAATTCCATGTTCATTCCAACACATGTATCTGGGAGAGGTTGATGTGGAGAACCTGGAGAAATTAGATAAAAAGCTCCTAGCAATTCTCTTGGTTGCTAGTAAAAAAGCAATCACAAGGAAATGGCTAAAAATGGAACCGCCCTCAGTGGATGAATGGATCAATATAATTCATGATATAATATACAATGGAAAAACTAACTTCTGCCCTCAAAATCCAAAGTGCTACTTTTTACGAAGAATGGACAAAATGGACTGAGTATGTCAAACCAGTAAGATCAGACTTTATCTGAATTTAAGATACTGAAGTGAACAGAAAGACTGAAACTTTACTTTTTTGTTTGTGTGTTCTGTTTTGTTTTAAGGGTGCACCATTTGCTTTTGCTGTTTTGTTTGTAACTATGTATTGTATGTTTGTACTATGTACGTATTGTAGCGAGTGCATACCTGCAAAATAAAGATAAAAATATATAAAAAAAAAAAGAACTTAAATTGCTGAGTACGGATATTTTATTACAGTAACAAATGTCTGTTCCTGCTATCAACAAGCAGAATCTTTGACTGTATACAAGAGAATTGGACCGAGTGAGTGCCACATCACTCATAGAATGGCTTACTTTCAGGTCCAATGAAATTAAGTCAATCCAGTCGCAATTTTTTCACGATACGGATGTTACAGTGTTGGAGCCTGAATATATCGATAACAAGTGATTGGTCCAAGTTAGTCTGAATAAAAAAAAAAAAAAAAAAGAAAACAGAAAACTGAGACAGAAAAAAAAAAAAAAAAAAAAAAGTACACACAGATCTTTAGATATTTTTGTCAATTTTAACGTTAGGAGACATGCTGTGCCTGGAATTTCCACAACCTTTTTTGGCAATCCTATCCGCCTGTGATCGACACATTTGCGGGAAGCTCTTAAGTCGTTTCTGAAACTCTTTGTGGTCAAATAGCACCCACTCTCTTACTCGCCTCGCTATTTACGACTCGTATCATGTCACACAAAAACACATCCCACATTAGTTTGGTTTCCATCTGGTCAAATTTATTTAGAATCGCTGCAACCAGCAGAGTTGCAGCATATGTGTGAAAGGCTTGGTTCAGTTGACTCGGTTCAAAAGGTGTAAGCGCCGCGCTCTCTGCTGCCCCAGCCACATTCCTCATTGCACATCATGGTGGCAGCGACCCATATGTGGTTGGTAAACGCATAAGAAATAAGCTAAACATTTTTGTCACTTGATAAGAGTTGTGGAAAAACTGTGTGCCTAATACCGCTTGCTCCACATAAACCTTCATGCTTGGCTCAATAAGACTTCTATTTTTATCAGGACAGACTTGGATATGACTCAGATCACATCTCCCCTGTAAAGGTCAGGATTGGTGGATCTCCATGACACACGGGAAACTTTTAAGCTTCAAATGTTTGGATTCCATTTGTCCATCATTTATACTCTTTTAGTGTTGATCTGATGAGCATATCTCAGCTGTTTCTCTGAATAGGTCAGTGGTCCATCAAAGGAACACATGCACAGAATGCCAACCACACACTCTAACACTCATTTGTGAGGGGGAAATGTAACCTTTAAGACACATCCATAGAAAGGATCCAGCCTAGTTCAAACCAGAACCTTCTTGCTATGAGGTAACAGTGAGAACATAAGGCTTTTAAATGTATATATATATATATTTTTTTTTAAATAACTGAAATTTCACTGGCACATCTTTCTGATGTCAATGTGTTTTGAACTGCTTTTAAAGGGGCCCTACAATGAAAATTCTACTTTTTGAGGTTTTAAGTGCATTTTACTGTTCAGTCTCATAAAGAACCCCAAAAGCGGTATTGATAAGATCATGCATTTACGAATAATCCTCTAAAAACCTGCACAGTCTGCAGCAGCCCCGCCCATACCCACGAAAACGAGCGGTTGGAAACATGCTGACATAAGATCGATGCCAACAGCTCTCTCCAGGAAAAGTCTGCTCTGACAACTCCGCCCCCAGACAAACACAACACTAAATTTCTCCAAAGAACTAGTGATAATCAGCAAAAAAAACTTTAATTTTAGATTCAGAATACCGTACTCCGGTTGTGTCATGTCTTCAATAAATTCCAGCTCAAACAGGTGTTTGTGACTATTCATTTTTAAGACTACCAGGTACCCTGGATTTTAAAAGCAATTTGGACTCTATGGTCGATATTTTTTTTCTAAACAGTAGATATGTCACCGATTTCACAAAGTGAAAATTGAATTAATATAAACATTCTATGACGTCTATTTATGAACCCACTGTGTTCTGATGATGAAAGTGTGGATAGATTTCTTCTAAAAAAGCAAATTTTTTTGCCAAAGCAGAGCATTGTGGTCTTTATTAGCTTATGTAATGAGCATCAATACACGCTGGTTTTTCACAAAGACTTCTGGGAAATTTCTAGAGCACTGGATGTTAAGATTGTAAATTTGAACAGCACTACAAACAACATACCGAACGGACTATGTAGTGAGTAGTGAAGGAATTCAGACTCAGCCATAGACTTTTCATTGAAAGTGGAAACTTGAACGTGTGTTGCTGAGGCTGAGGTGCATTACAACTCAGCATTACAAAAAAAGTGTATTAAATAAGTCTATGGTTATTTGGCGGAGAGGCTCTTGGCTGATGGAGTGCTTGGAATGAACTAAAACTGCAAATGCATAAACCCCAGAAACTGGACACAGAGCACAGGATGTTCTTAAGTAGGAAGAATATGATGGAAGAGGAACGGGGAACCGTCTAGATCAAGGGTGGGCAAACTTTCTGACTAGTGGGCCACAAAGAGTTCTAAAATTTGACAGAAGGGCTGGACCAGGAGCAGATGCGTGGCGTGTTTTGGTGATCTACCTCATAAGAGAAGGAAAAAACATGAAATCAGTAAACTAGTGTTTAAAAGTCAAATTTTGGTATCTGGATTTAAAATGGTCTTAGTTTAGTCCAAAGATTTAAAGTCCAAATGCTGAGATTCAACTTCAAGACATCTAGATGAACGAGAACCTTCATCGATATAGTGACCAAAAGACTCAAACAAAAAGTGACCCGCGTGCCGTCACTTGTGCTGAAAGCAACCACAACCTCTTTTCATTTTCACTTCCAGTTCATCTGAAACCCCCAATTTAGACTTCTGCTAATCAAGCTCAAAACTTGTGAAAACCCTCACAGGCCTTAAGACGACTTCCTCCACTGTAGGTGAAAGCGTTATATAACTTCTATTGAAATGAAGAGCAGCATCAAGGCAGATAAATCACGCTTAAGCCGACGCTTGGCACTCTCCCTGCAATCCAGCTGTTATATAAGGGGGGGGGGGATGTCAAACCAACACGCACATCTGGATTGTCACGTCAAGCTTTGAATAAGGACAATCGCTGATTAACATACAGAGGAAGGCGGTTTTCCATTTACGTGCCGGTAGTTAAGCGGCGAGCAGCTGTCAGGGAGGCTCTGCGGTGCTCAAAGGCAAACTCCGGCTGCCGTCAGTGTAATTCCTGCTGGTGATGGAGCTGGAGCGTACAACTCTCACTCTGACATCACTCAAAGCTCCTGAGGGAAAAGTTTCTACATCCTTCATGCAATTATCAGCTTAAATATGTACATTTCAAAGAGTTCCAGGCTATAGTTGACTTTTTAATCTTCACAATAGGAAAAAAAACAAGAGCATGTCAAGTAGAAATTGGCCTGTATAGATTAAAATGTATATTTTTATGGCTTTGTGTACTGAGCATAGGACATAATCTAAAAACTATGTCTACAAATGAATCATGGTCTGCCCATTATACTGTATGTTCCCCATCATGAGAAAACTGCTACAAGAACATGTTCAAATGAGCATGTTCTCTGGAGTTGGTCCTCAAGTATTGCTGCACATGAATCACTGAATTCTATATTGTTCATATAAAGTCTAATTTCAAACCAAAAATTCAGGTTTAAAAAAAAAAAATTAGAGTTGTGTCTAAAATTGTCAAAAAATACTACTGCTCAGTCCTTTACCACAATTTGTTTAAGAAATAAAAAGTAAATTTCTGATAATTTGAACAAAATAAGTTATTTTTTTGTCCAAAAGTGTTCAAATTACACCATATTTGTGAACATAGAAAGAGAAAGACACTTGGAAAATACATAGATCATTTGGCTTTGTTTCCTGAATTTAAAATCTTCACAGCCCTGAGGAAACAATAAGATGGTCGAGTCCAGCGCTGCAGATAATTCTGAGCACAACTTCAAAGCCTCCGTAATCACATTACCTTGAATTTGAAATTACAGAACAGACTGGGATTAACAGAGGCAGACTCTTACAGTTGGGACTAAAGACAGAGAAGTTTGCCGCCGTTCAAATGTCTTGCATCCTTTAGGCCCATATCTATTAAATATTTGTTTTTGTCTCTGCTGACATCAATTTCTATCAGATAAGACTTTAACCTAGTAATCCACTTAAAAGCAAAATGGAGTTAGGGGCACGTATTTTAAACATTTCCTCTGCAGAGGTTTTTAAAAATTCTTTTCTTTAAAAACTAAGCGGCGCCTGACTAAATTTTAAATACCCAGAGTAAAGTTCTTTTGAAGGATCCAGATAAGTGAGCGGCTTAATCCCAGAGTGAGTTAAAGACAGAAGGATAATGAGAGAGGAAGAGGAGTTGAGGAAGGTAATTAAAAGTTGTCAGGTTGAGGTGCTCTGCGGGCCTCAGATATCACTCCCTTTGTTTAAAAGCAGAAAGCTGTTCTTGAAATTTATTGTCAGAAGACGGAAAAAGAAGAATACATTTAATATCTACAGTTTTACAGCAGAGGTTATACTAGTGTGCGACAGCAGTTCTTTGTTATTATATAGAGGGTTTTAGAAATGTTGACAGATGTCATGATCCGTGGGAATATTTTAGGAAGTGTTTTTTTTACCTGCAACATTAAAACCTTCACACCTGTTTCATAGAACAATTACTCCAACATTCAAACACGGTGGTGGCAGTGTGATGGTCTGGTGCTACAAACATGGATTGTTTGCCAGAAGCTTGAAATCTGAACTCTATTGGAAAATCTTAAATGGGAATTCCTATGGCCTAAATTCAAGCACACCTGATATCTGAAAAACATTGAGGATCTGCAACCAGAGGCTTTTTTTTGTCCCTTTATTGTGGCTCTTTAGCCTTAATGAAAAATGCTAACAATTAATTAGATAAAAAAAATAGTAAAGTTTTGTCATTTTTGAAAATAAATCCAAATGGCTTTTTTTAAGTGTTGAAGGTTGCAAACTCCTGTCCAAGCCTTTTCTGTTGGGTGTGCTCGTGCAGAAGTTTGCAGGAAAATTGGTGTTCCATCTGTAGAAGACAAAGGATGAAGCCACTTGGCTGAGTGGAAAAACGTTTTAAGGTTGGAAATTTTAATCCTATGACTCGACTTCAAGTCTCATTTCTAGTCCTAAAGAAACATCATCTGCAAGTTTTAGAGGCCAGATATTTTAGATTTCAGATTTGTTTTTCAAAAGAATCAACATTTTATCATCAGTATAAGATTTAATGTTTGTACATCATAAGGAAACCTCAGTGGATGTGGTGTCAAACCAGCCTAACCAAATGAAGGCTGCACTTATTCCAGCAGATTACTGGATTTGGATTATCCGCAGAAGCAAAATTACCCATTAGAGTGAAACGATCATTCTGCTCCAGAGGGCCTGCTGCTCACCAACATCCACATCACACATCAGGGGCGTGGAGGAGCACGCAGTCACAGAGAAGACCTGAAAGAAGCCGTGCAGTCGAGCGATCCATGAAGAAGTGATGAATATGCTCGTCAAGCGAGATGAAAGAGCTGCTAATCATCCATCGTTGGGGGTAAACAGAGAGTGGGGGGGTGCAGCTGGGGGCAGGGCTGGTTGATTTACGCTAAGCTATTTTTAACTGGATTCCGTGAAGACAGCTGCCAACCTAAAGTGTTGCAGATACTTTTCCTGCACTTTTTAATCCAAAGGAAAGAAATACAGGAGTAACTTTTAAGTAAAATAAAAAAAGCAGAAGTGAACGTTTACAAAAAGGTTGTGGAAAAAAAATGTTGTGAGGTGAGAGCAGAAAATCTCTTAAGCTTATTCGCTGAAAGCATTACAGACTTTGAGCTGTGTAACTGCATTTGTGTCTCTGTAATCTGCCTGTGTGTCCAGCTGTAATACATTTGCAGCATCAAACACATTTGAGGTAAGCGCACAGCCAGCGCTGTGCCCAATGATGAAACCGCTAAGTCTCTATAAGAAAATCGCAAAGATTCTTTAAGATAATATAACATTTGGAAATTTTGGCAATCCTTAAAAACAGTGGAAATATTTTAGGGAATATTTGCAGTTTAAGAACAATGACACAACAATGAAACACGGTGGTGGGAGTGTGATGGGGGCATTAAAGAGGAACACTTTTCCAGTACGAAGGTATGTCTCCATAATAGAAGCACTAATATTCTTTAGGACGGTATGACAAACTAATATAAGACAACACACAGAACCAGAATTAAAAAGCTATTTTTTTTTAGGTTAATTTGTTTTACTTTTACTTTTTTTTAAAAATTATTTAGTAGGTTTGAGGTCATTCATTTTAGCTATTCTTAACCATTTCTTATTTTTCCTCACATTTTTCAGATTCGATCTGTGACTTTGTTTTGAGAAAAACTTAAATATCTTTTCTTAAAACTCTCAAAAAATTTTTATTTTATCTCTACTAAATTGTTTCTGGTTTGGGAATGAATAAAAAGGCTATTTAAAAAATATTCATGCTTGGAAGATTAAGGGACTGTCTGTTTGGTCTCAGATGCTTGTTCTGTCAATGACCCAATTTCTACCTTAAGCTTTAGGTTTTAAACAGATGGCACTTTAAAAATAATGAGAGATTTTTGCTTCGTCTCAATGAGAACAAGAAACTGTGGATTAAAAATGAGCTCAAGCCTGAAATAAATTTGATTATATAGCAGTTTGGTGAAGTGGAATTGACTAAATATTACCATTAAAGCTTTGAATGTGCTTCCATTGGATACTGAGTCACATTTTTACAATTTTTTTACATCAAAACCCAACTTGTTGGTCATTAAAAAAAAAACATTTTTACATGCGATTTAGATTGGATTTCTAGCATTTGCTAACAATTAAATCCAAGTTGCATTGCCAACTGGTGGTATAAATATTGAAAGGGCATCTGAGGTTAAACTAAATAGGGTTTTATTTGCTTTGAGTGGAGTAAAATCATTTTTTTACAATAAGAATGTTATATTGTTTAAGTATAGTCTCCTTTTTATTTACTGTGTGAAGTAATTTATGTAATAAATGTACTAATACACTTTCATCATGCTTAAAACAAAATGGAAGTATTTACACCATGAATAAAGCTAAATTAAGGGAACATATAATACATTAATTATTAAGTCAATAATTTTGAAATGCAAAGACTTAATAAAACTCCAAACCTAGACTTAATTCATAAAACCGTAGTGTGCAGAAAATTGTGTTTACGAGAAAACGGATATTTTTAACCTTTCACTTGAAGTTAATTTCCTTTAACAAAACATAGTGAGCCTGACATCCTGTGTTATTTCAAAGAAACACTGAGCCTCGTCATCAATGTGGCAGGAGACTCGAGATAAGGGTTGACAAAGTGACACTGACGCGCTGCACTCCCATAATCTGACAGTGGAATTCTGTCACCGCTGGTCTTGTGCATCATTATCAAGCTTGGAACTCAAACCATGTTAACTATTATTTTCCCAGACTGAGAGTTACTTCTATCTATCAGAGCCAACGGTCATGTTAGGTGAAGTATTAAAACACAAATGTCGACTGTTTTCACAGAAATTAATAAGATCTGATGAATTATGGTCTGTCAAATTATTTTCCAACGTTAATCTGAAAGTGTCTGTTTGCCTGAAGAAGGCTAATAACCTTTAGGAGACGCATTTAATTCACAAATTGTTCAAAATCTTAGATATACTTTTATTTAAAAAAAAAAAAAAACATGTAAGAATGCAGAAACTGTATTTTTGTCTAAAGTCAGAATAGTTAAATCATTATGGTTTTTTGACAAAAAAAATGTAATTAACCAAGCCCATAAAGGGACATCAAAGTAAAAAAAAAAAGGAAAATTGGTTCTCTCATGTGCACCAAGTTACTGGTGAGATCACCAGGTCACCAATTACTATCTGGTGCACACTAGTTACTATCTGGTGGGCACAAGATACTGTCAGGTAAGGACAAGACACTACCTGGTTAGCAAGAGATAATAACTGGTGCACACGAAATACTATCTGGTGTGTACCAGTTACACTATCTGGTGAGCACAAGATAGCAACAAGTGTGCTCGAGATACTATCTGGTAAAGTATCAAATAACACCAAACTGTTTGAAAATCACAATTTATTTCTGGATTTTAAGGTAAAAAAATACACCCATTGGAGGCTTGCTGCAAAAAAGTTAAAAGTGAAACTCTAACACATTCGAACACATTCTACAAACAGGTTACAAAGAAAACCACACACTGATAAAGCCGATGAGAATGTTGTTGCTCAGTTTCCATCAACTGATGGGATCAGTAAAAAAGTTTGAACCAGTTCAGCTTTATGGGTCTTGGGATGTATGGATGTTGCATGAAAAAGCCTTGAATATAAATAGAACTTTCCACTCCTTGAAATGTGATTTCTTTTTAATTTTGGATCAGGAGTGAAGCTTCAGGAGATCCTGGAGGAACTCAGCTTCTCCAGCTGCCAAACGAAGGAGGGCCAGGTCTGAAAAAAATAATAAATAACTTTTAGAAAGAAATGTTGAGAATGATTACACCCTGATGTGGTTAAATAAGTCTCATCTTTACTCGTCCACCTTATCTAAATCGGATTTAAAAACATTTGCTTTTGTGATCAGCTTTTTGCCTAAAAAAGGGTCAAATTCTGTTTTTTTTCAATAAAGACAGATTAAAGCAGGATTGTGCGTTCAGAGAACTGAGGAATTTTTGTCCCTCAGCTTCTTGCAGCTCATTCTCAACATTTCAGTTTAGTCAAAACTTTAGTCGGCTGCTGAACGATAACATATATGAGATAAGTGAAGCATTTGAAGA
Source organism: Oryzias javanicus (assembly GCA_003999625.1). NCBI lineage: Eukaryota > Metazoa > Chordata > Actinopteri > Beloniformes > Adrianichthyidae > Oryzias > Oryzias javanicus. The sequence goes on along the minus strand of CM012448.1, from coordinate 18,446,215 downwards.
AGGTGGGATAGGTGCAGAATGTGAGTTGTTTTTTTTTGAGGGGGTGCACGTTGAACACAACAGAGAGGCTGAATGCCATTATCTGACATATTTATTTCCAATCAGTTTGCTGTTTGCTCTGTTCTTCTATGTTATAGCTTGAGATAAGCACCACTTCACGACATATAATGCAGTTTCATAACATTTCATCTTTCCATGCAAGACAAAAAAAAAAAAAAAAAGCTTGTGCTCTCTGCTGCTGCACAGCAAACAAAAATTGCTGTGACTGCATATCAATATATTTGTTTTCTTCTTTTTAAAGACCCACTCCGATACCAAAAAAAACAAAAACATGCGTTTTTGGTGTTTTTATTATTGTCTTGTGGCATTTTTCTAATGATAGAAGCTGTACATAAATAAACGAAACTTAAAATAGATTTTCTATGTTTGAAACTTTATTTAACTCTAGCAGACCAAAAAAAAATGCAATAAGAAAAGAGTATGTGTGAAAATATGGTGGGCAGGCCACAAGCTCTCTGCTCCGTTCATTCTAATTCATCCACTTGTAGACGACTAGATCCACGTACACCTTCGTTTTGCTAGTCTGAGCTGGCATCAGGTTTAAAACTGTGTGCCTGGACAGCTCTGGTGCTCGCCATTTGTTGCACCAATAATGCTAGGTTGTGGGTGTAAGGCCTGTAAGCCAGTGGGACGGCACATAAACCAACAGGTTAATTCGGGTGATGGGAACAACAGTTCTGCCCATAAATCAGAGGTCAATTTCTAATGTTCCATTGCCACTTTGCAGAAACTACAACTTAGAAAATGGCACAGGTCTTTTGATTTAAAAAATAAATTTGGCTTATTTAAAAGAAAACTTTTACAACAGTTTTACAAAAGATGATCGGAATGGGTCTTCAAGGAATATAAAAAAATACTCAGATTTGGCCAATACTCAATTATTAAATTCTTAAAACAGACTTACTTTTAGAGATTGTTAATCCAACTTTGTTGTATTGTTCTATGATGAGAATTATAACAACTTGTTAGTACTACACAAAGTATAATAGGTGCTAAATATAAATTGAGTACATTTCTAATCTGCGAATGGAAAAAAAAACATGTTTTTTGTAACATTTCAAATTTTTATATCAACCCATAATAGTAGACGTAGCAAAGAACAGCCAATGACAATAATGAGCTTCACAAATGGAAGTGATGGATCATTAAAGGACCTATATCATGCAAAAATCCACTTTTTGAGCTTTAAAGTGTGTTATCATGTTAATTCCTCACAAAAAACAACCACAAAATGGCATTTTGATACATTCATGAATCTTTGAGCATTCCTCTGAAATCCTACTCTCAATCAAACTGAACGAAGCTCCTTCCAGGGACTTAGTAGTGATCAGGAAAACGCTTTCATTTTTTAAGCTTGATATGTACATCCATCTTTGCTTGGATGTGGTTGAAATTCTTCCTTACCCCTACAGCTGCTCCCTTTCGTTCTAATTCTAGGAAATGTCCAAACTTTATTTATCGTAGTGGTATCCCTCCGCCTCTAGGGTCGTCCTTGTGGCGTGGAGGAGAAATGCATTTATTCACGTGGATGTTAATATTTAAAATGTAAATAATAGCTTTTTAGGTTTTTCATGACAGTTTAAAGTTGTTTATGCATTTTCCGAGCGCTAGCAGCTACGCACTAACGTAGCAGACCGGCGACTATTGATGACATCATCTGGGGTTAGCAAAGTCCAGATTTGAAAACTCTTTTTTTTCCCATAACTCTCCGTTTGAAGGACTAGGGAGAAGCCGTAGGTAGGGGTAGGAAATAAATTTGGATTTGACCTTCATTTGTTTTCATGGGCGAGGCCGAGGTCAGCTCTAGGTTGACAATCGTGAAATGGGCGGAACCATTAAGAAGAGAAAAGAGATCGAGGTGTATTAATTCAAGGAAAAAAAAAAAAAGAGCTCACGAATATAACTCATATTTCATAAAAGATATGTTCTTCAGTGTGCCAAATATAATGTTGTATATATGGATATATTTTATTCTGAAAGACTTAAGAACGGCATGATATAGGTCCTTTAACAGCACATGAATGTGCCCAATAGGCTTCATCTGCACACCCCCTGCACAATTTAAAGTTCATCCTTCTAGAAGAAGCCCAGAGGGGCGTGAGCTGCAATGAGACACACCACAGTGAACGAAGGAAATAAAATAAAATTTAAAAAAAAGGAATGAGAAGAGCAGATCTGAGAGACGAGGAGGGAAAAAAATACGATTAGAGATCTAATTACTTGAGGGGGGAAAGATCTAAAATTATATTCATAAAGCCTGTAGAATGAGATCTTTTTTTAATTTATTTTTTTTTAACACCACAGGCCAAACTAATTGTAAACATACAGAGATTATCCTGTTAGTGGAAGGTAAAACAATTAAACACACTCACGGATTTGGAGATCCAAACGCATTTCCTGAAAATCCTGAAACACAAACAAAATATATATATACACAACTATTAATATGATATCAGGAAGAAAAATAACGCATTTCTCACAGAAACCATTAACTGAAGGCTGCGGAGCTCAACTCAACAGAAAAGTTCCTCCACACAACCCAAGTTGACTGGAGAGGAGGAACGAATGCAAGCGTTGGAGTCTCACCTCCTGTCTGTGGCTGCTGGCCAAAACCTGAGAAGTTGCTGGGCTGGCTTCCAAACCCAGAGCCCTGCTGGGCCAAGCTCCCGAATGACGGCGCGGGCTGAGTGGCCAGAGCGGCAAAGGAGGGGGCACTGGGGGGTGAGGAGAAACTGAAAACAGACACCGGAGCAAAATCACCGTCAAATGGGAAGAATGGACTGGAAAATAGGGGATTATGGGACAATTAGAATGAACATATGAAAGCAAGAAATACAAAGTCTGGACCAGCTATTTATAAAACAATCCTCAAAGACTCATGTGAGCTAAAATAGACACATTTTTCCCCATTTTCTTTCTTTCTTTATCTGTATGTGGGATTGAGAAATAGGGATTTAAATGGGATTTAATCTCTTCTACAGGACCCGCACCCTCCCCAAGAGAGAGAAAAGAGAATAAGCAAAACACTGGGGGAGAACAGAGGGAGAGCTGGCCAGTTTAATCTGCAGCCAGAATGACCCCAGAGTGAGATTATCTGGGGGGAATAATCTACTCGGGCAAAGAGATCCATAGTTTTAGGCTTGTGGCCACGCTTACTGCAATGAAAACACTTAAAAATGCAGCAGGAAAAAAAGAGGATACAATTAAAAATAAAAGAAAAAAAAGTCAGAATATACTGAGAAGTCGTGAGCTGAAAACTATATATTTATTATAGGTAAAGGTAATTTATGACTTTTAAAAATGCTCAAACATCACCCTACTGGGAGACCATTTTAAGATATTTATTTATGCATTATTTTGATTTTCTACTTTTCTATTTCACTGATTTAAAAAAGAAAAATCTGTATTAATGAATTAATAATGCATGTATGAATTGAACATATAAACAAATACACAACTAAATCAACATGTGGGAGAAAAAACTTAAACTGTGTGAGGTCAGAAAAAAGTGGCATGTCATCATTTACTGTTACAAACATAAAAGAAAAATGAATAAATACGAAATGTTTTTGTCTTAAGGAGTTAAACTCAATAACACATCATTGTTTAAGTGAGAGAAAAGCCACTCTGAGTGTAAGATAAAAATCCACTCGTACAATTTCAAAATGTTAAAGACCAACTCTGAAGAAAATTGTGATTTTGACATGTTTATGTGGTATTTTTCTGATGGAAAACATAGATAAAACTTAAAATTGGATTTCTTTATTCAAATCATTGTGAATCAGGACCAGACGAAAAAAATTCATTAAAAAAAAAAAAAAAAAAGTATTTGTGATGTAGAAAATACAATGGGCGGCCCACAAGGTCCTTCCTCGCAGCTCTAAGCAATGGGGAGGGTAAGGGGGGGGGCGGGGTTGCTGCATGCTAATAGCGCCATCCACAACTTATAGGCAAATTTAAATGAACTTCTGCGGCTTTGCAGAAACTTTGTCCAAGAAAGCGATTCAGGTTTTGGCAAAAATGGTCAAAATCTTAATTAAAACCCAGCTGAGAATGCTCTTACGGTAGATCAAAAGATGATTGAGTGGGACTTAAGTGAGAAAAACGAATATTTTTGCAAACAAATACTGCTTCAAAGCATCAAACAGCTTAAAAACTTTTTGTTATTATGATGTGACTATAACTACGGTATTAACTTGTTGTTTGGTGTCTTAGCTTTGTTAGAGCACAGATGTCTGCATTTCCATGTTGCTTTATGCTGCAGGCCAAAACCTGATGTTCCTCGCTCTACTGCGTAAACAACCGGGTGACACAGACAGTTACTAACCAAAACAATGAATGGAGTAGAAGAACATAAACAGTCACTACTACACTAAGCCCCTCAACATCAGATGTGTTACAGAGGATCTGTCTGCTTATGATCCCATGTGGACGACCTGCTGTTGTTGCAAAAGCAGCAAGGAATAAACTTCTTTGTGAAACTAAAATATAATTTACCAGATATTGACATTGAAAATGTCTAAATAGATTTTTTTTTTAAATAATTACCCGAATCCTCCCATGCTGGCAGCGGCTGTTCCCTCTCCAAACACTTTTCCGGACGAGGAGGGCAAAGGGTTGCTAAAAGACGGGCTTGAGCTGAACGAGGCTCCGCCCCCAAATGCAGGAGTACTGCCAAAAGAAGGGGGGCTTCCAAACACGGGGGCGCTGCCAAATCCACTTGCTGTAGAGAAAGGAAAAAAGGGAAAAGCTTGAAAAACAGGGAAGTGATTTGGTCAAAAACTGCTTAATGAAAAGCTCTCAGAGGGTTCCGAAGGCTGGAAAGATCCAGCAAACTTTTAAGACTTTTTTCTCTGATTGTATTCGATTCATTTTTTCAAAGAAACTAAGTGTTTGTTTGTCGTGTTTGGAATGAGGACACAAAAAAAGATGAAGCTGATTGACCCTATTTCAAAGCCGTGCTTACAGTAACTGAAACCATTCAGTGGGCAAGAAAAACGTCAAGAAGCTTTCAACTATTTTTGTCGGGTTTTTTTTTTTTTTCCACTTCTTGGGGATTTTACACCTATGATTTTCCTGTTTTTGTGGCAAAAATTCTTTGAATTGAGCAGGTTGGGTTGCGAGGTGGACAGCATGTTGACATGAAAACATCACAGTAAGTTAAAGCCTCAGAGTGACGGAGCAAGGCGAGCTGAAATTACAGCCAGCATGCCCCAGTAAATTATTGATTGAGTTAATGTTACAAGCTTAGATTCCAACAGCACAAACCATGAAAAGGGCTTTAATAGGGAGTCCAATAAAAATATATCTCAGTGGATGTGAGTGATGGTCAGTTTGTCACTATTACGAAAAAAGTAAAAAAAAATCCCCACCATTTTAACAAAAATGAGCAAATAATAAATAGATTTTATGATTTTTAAAGTTTATTGCATTATGCAAACATAAATGCAATGTAGTTGAAATGTAACTAAATAATTTGACATCATAATCATAGTGCTCCAAAACCAAACAGCACAACATCTGTTAATTTATAAAATTAAAAAATAAAATCTACTTGATTTAGATGGTGTGGAGAAGGAGCCAAAGCCCTGAGATGCAACGCTGCCTCCCCCAGTACTGAAGGTCCCACTGGGCTTCTGGTCCCCGAAGGACGGCTGACCGCCGAATCCGAAGGCCTTGGGGCCACTGCTCCCAAAGAGGCTGTTGGCCCCTAGAAAAGATAGAAACAAAGAAATGGAAGCTTTGACAGCAGATTTATCATAACTTTTGGATGGAATGGACAATTAATGTCTGAAATCCAGACATTTCCTTTAATATGCTCATTTACAATGGACAAATCGAACATTCTGTCATAGAGAACACATGTATGTTTAATAAAATGCACAAGCTCGTTTAATCACATATTCACCTCACTATCAATTTATCTCTGAATAATTGCCTGATTCACTTAAAAATCTGATTTTCATAATAAATCTGTGTATTTAAAGACCCACTCCAATGAAAATTGTGGTTTTAACATGTTTTTGTGGCATTTTTCTTAAAATGAAGAACACACACAATGTTTCAAAGTATTTCTGTATTCAAATCGTAATGGATCAGGAACAGATAAAAACCTGCGGTTTGAAAAAAACTCAGGTTTGTGACACAGCAAGTACCACAAGTCTCTTTTCTCTGCTACAAATTCTGAAGCAGCCACTTGCGTACAAATATATCAATTAAAGCCTTTGTTTTCTTCAACAGGGCTGCCATATGGCTCTACACGTGTAAGACTGCATAGCTGATATTGCTTACCCTTTTTATTTGTTACTTTTTTGCTATGCTTAAGTTAGCCTGGGTTTGTGAGATGTTTGGCGCTAGCTGGAAAAAGTGTAAACAAAGGAACAGTCCTGCCCACAAACCAGAAAGGAATTATTAATGAACTCCTGCTTCACTGCAGAAAATTTATTAAAAACGACACAGGAATGATTTTACAATAGTAAAATATATAGTTGGAGTGGGACTTAAAGTACAAAACCTCCATTATCCACATGCATTGACATCACAATTTGGTAATATTAGATGTCCTTTGGAGCAGGTCACTTCAAAAGTAGCACTCACGCTGGACAGAATGTGGGCAAACGTACCAGACTGAGTGTTCTGGCCAAACACGCCAGTGGAGGCGGTGGTACCGAACGGGTTCTTGTTAGCGGCGTCTTCGCTAGGTTTACCTCCCAACCCACTGAAGAATCCCCCAGAGGACGAGCTTGCAGCGCTGGTTGAACTTTGACCAAACAAACCTCCACCAGTTGAAGGTTGCTGTTGCTGGTGGTAATAAATAAATCAGCCAAGAAGTGAATTAATAAAATTTTGCTTAGAAGAAATTTCTTAATTGTGAATCCAGGATGATACCTGTCCAAATAAGCCCCCAGAGGTGGATTGCTGGCCAAACACAGGTGTGGCTGCGGAACAGCCAAAACCTTTGGTAGAAAACAGACAAAAAAAATGAATGAAGTAAAAAGTCATCAGCAGAAAAACCTTCAACATATCTTTAAATACACCAAGTGTATCAGGAAACAGAAATGAAGAGCTGTGTCTAACTGTGGCATCAGCTGTTCGCATGGACGCAGTGGTTTACAGAATGTACCGGGAATTCAAAAAATGTTTGGGAACGAGACAACACCCTTCCACCCACTTAAGCTAACGGGACATTATTTTTATAAAACATTTGTCGTGCAAGATAACACCGTTAGAAACAGACATGCTTGCTGTTGATCTGTCCTGCAAACACAAGACTGGTACTTTTCTTCGCCCTCACAGCCATTATTTGATCAAATCAAAGGTTGTCAGATTATATCGACTTCAAGTATGCAAGATGAGGTTTGACTATTTGAAGCCCAGGAGCTCTAATCACAGAATGTCGCATCAGGTCCAGAAACCGCTTTTTCACTTTGAAAAGCCTGTGAGGTCTGAGTTTTCCCATTTCATGTTGATTAATCCTCTAATTTATTTCCATTAGTGTAAAGATGTATGATAATGTTTTAATGAAAATGTTAAACTGATCTAACTAACCCTTACTCCAACTAGTTTAATTAAATACTGGATTTATTCATAACTTTTTATCAATTTTTTATGTTTGTAACAACTGTTTTCACAAAACTAGTGGTTTCAACTGAACAGAAATGGAAGTTTTTATAAAAAAAAAAAAAAGTGAATTCCTACATTTAAAACTATCAAAAGAATGTTTTTTCCTTGAAAAATATGCAAGGAAAATTCATTTATGAAAGGATTCAGTTGAAGAGATTCCTTCCATATTTGCTTACCGGAGGGTTGAAAGCTAAAGCCAGACGCAGACGATGTAGTGGTGTTATTTCTGAACATAGATCCTTGCCCAAATCCAGAGCTCTGGCCGAACACCGGTGTGGTGTTTTGCCCGAACAGCCCAGTGCTGCTGGGTGTGCTGGAACTGCTGGTGCCGAAAGAGAAGGAGCTCGCATTGCTAACAGTAGGAGCACCGAAAAGTCCTCCTCCAGTGGTTGTACTGCTGGAACTTGCTCCGAATGCGGACTGGGTGAATGAAAAGCCACTTGACGTTCCTCCTATGCTCGCGGACTGTCCGAATCCACCCACGCTAAAAACAGATTTACCGAACCCTGCTTCTGCTGGTGCGCCGAATCCAGATGTGCCGAATCCGGTGGTTGCAGGGGCAGAAGTCGCAGGAGGAGCGGGAGGCTGGCCGAACACATTAGCAGCTGTCGTCGGTGCGTTGGAGATAACTGCGGCGGTGGTGGTGGTGGTGGTTGCAGGAGCAGCTGTGTTAATGGCTGGTATGGCCCCAACAGAACCGCTAGTGGTGGTTGCAGGAGCAGCAGAGGTAAAAATGGAGCCCGGTTTGTCTGAGGAGGGGGCCGGTACAGCTGCTGAGGTTGCCTGGGTGGTAAGTGGGACGGCGGCAGCAGACGTGGAGACAGAAGGTGTAGATGAGGGGTCTGGGGTGGTTTCCTCGGTGGAGGAGGCAGGTGGTGGTGGTGCTGGAGGCGGGGTTGATTCAGGTTCTGCAGGAGCTGCAGTAGAAGAGTCTACAGTCGGGACAGGAGTGACCACAGGAAGTGTCAGTGCTGCAGATGTTGTGGCAGCTGCAGTCACAGGAGGCTCGGGGTCTGCAGGAGGACTGGTCAGGTCTACAGCAGGTTCGTTGGTACTTGGTTCTGGTAAAGCAGCAGGTGTGCTTGCTGAAGGTTGCTGAGACTCTTCCGTAGGAGCTGCAAGAAGACTGCTTAAAGATGTCGGCAGCGTTGAAACAGCTGAGCTTGAAGGGGTTATAGAAAAGGTCGGCGTGGAGTTGGAGTCAGGAGGTTTAAACAAGCTGCCTGATCCTGACACTTTAGGCAAGTCTGCTGCGGCGCCATCTTCAGCAGACTTCTGGGGAGCCGAACCAAAGCTAAACTGAGGAGCTGACTTGCTATGGCCGAGCCCAACGTTCCCGAAGGTAAATGCAGGAGCGGCGACCTTTGTGGAGGATTCGGCTCCTTCTTCCCCTTGCCCCACTCGCAGTCCTGAAAAACTGCCTAACGTCTCCCCTCCCGCTGGCTTTGGAGCCTGTGGCTCCGTCTTTGAACCAGCAACACTGGAAGATGGTTTTGGTACTTCTCCTAAACTGTTCGCTGATGAGCTTGAAGACCCAGTGCTCAGACCGGGAGAGTTTGACTTTGTGGGAAGGGAGAACGGCTCCTCTCCCGGTTGACCAAACAGCCCTTTGCCATTTCCACCAAATGAGAACTTGTTCACATCTTTAACTGTTGAAACAAGAAAGTAAAACTTGCTGAAACATGACAGGAAGACAGAGCTGTGGCGACGCCACACAGCTGCACTTTTGTTTACCTTGAGACACTCCAGCACCTTGTGTTACAGACGAAAAACTGAAGCCTGCCGATCTGCAAAAGCAGCCAGAAAAGTAAGAATGAAAAACATCTGTGGTAATGTGAAGGGACAACAATAAAGCTTTTCCAATAACATAAACTAGGATGTCCAGATCCAATCACATGGTCGGATATTTATTTTATTCTAATTATTATGATCAGTAGTGTATATTTCAAGTTTAATATTACAGACAAATACTCTACTAGAAGTCTACGTATCACTAGTTCGAGCAGGAAGCACACAAAACAATTAGTTAAAGTTAGCGTGACTTTCAAAGATTTAATAACGCTTCATAAATATATAAGCATCTCTATTGGTTCGTCTTAACTAGGGTTGGGCACCGAAGTTCGGTTCCAAGTAGGAACCGTTATGATTTGCGTGGTTCTACCGAAGCCGAAAGATGCGGCTGCAAACGGTGCCGGATTTCGGTTCCAAATTTCATTGAAGTTTCATTTGTCTGTGGACATGTCAATCACTTGTAGTACTCCCTTCTGATTTTCTTCTATCTATTTACTTTCTTGTTGTTGTGAGATGAGTGTGTGCTCCAACTTCTGCATCTCAGCTTGTTACGAAGCTGGGGGGCGTATGCATGTGAGGAGCAGCTCGCTCTGAGAGGAGCGAGAGAGAGAGAGCGTGCCGCAGAGAGAGAGCGCGTGCTGCGGAGACAGAGAAAAAGGAGAGAGAAAGGAGAGGGGAGGGGCGCATACAGCTGGCACGTTAGGCTGCGAGAGTTGTTCTCGAGTTTTGTCTGCAAGTTACAGTAATCAAAGTTCAGTTCCTCTACAATAGCTAAGTGTAATTTATCGGCTTCGCATGCTCCAAAGAATCTGATGATCCAGAAAGCTCGGCTCGGCTCCGCCCACCCACCACAGCGGGTCGTCATCTCGCAGCCGTTGATTGATGATTGATATTTATCTTCCGCCTTATTTTATTGAAATAAAAATATGCTTTTGCCCAAAAAACAACTGCAAATAAATGCCACATTCCTGATTTAATTTAATAAAATGTCAGGTTGAAATTTCAAGGACGTTTAAGTTTATTTAAGACAGAGTTTTATATTATGCTTTATATTACAGTGCACACAGCTGCACGGCAGGAGGGAGTCTGCGCTTGTTTGAAGCCGTTCTGCTTTGGATTTAGGAAGATAAAGCATTATTTTTTATTACTGAAGTACCGCAATAAGCACCGAAAGGGAACCGAAACCGAAACCAAAGAACCGCGGTAGCACCGGAACCGCATCAGATCCCATCGGTGCCCAACCCTAGTCTTAACTCAAACAATGACCTACAAAGGCATTTCAAAAGGAAAAAGATCAGACTTTTGTTTCTTTTTGATTGAAAATGGCTCTCTAAATGACAGAGAGGCAGCTGCCAAGAGACCGTCAACAAAGTGCAAACTCCAGTAATAAGTGATCCCAAAATTGAAAAATCCATATAAAATGTCAAAAAAAAAAAAAACCCTGAAACTAATAAATGGTTACTTTAATATGAGTTAGTCATGAAAACTCATCATGTTCATGCTACAACAGAGATTTTAAAAGAAAGCCATCTTGTGAGAATTTGGAGATCCGAATAACATATCGACAGAAAAAGCTACAGTCACCTAAGTTACAAGTGAAAAGCTATATTTATGAGTGAACGGTTAGCTTGTTTTTCCTAGTTAATAGGTGCACAATTTTGATTGTTCAAGCTTTTTATATTTTTTTATTTGATAAGATCTAGCACAACTTTAAGTTTGAATGAATATAACATACCGTTTTAAATAGTAAAAATCATAATATGTATACAAAAAAATAAGGTTATTTGTGTTAACTCACCCTGAGGTGAATGAGAAGGCCTTGCTGGTGTTTTGCTCAACTGAACTGGGTGGAACCGCAGAAACTTCTGTTTTGGATGGTTGACCTTGAGGACAAAAAGATTCATGAAGTGAGAAAGAAACCTGTAATAAACTGGATTTTGTTTCTCAAAGTCTTTACCAAAAACAAGGGTAATGTATTACCACTCGATGCAGTGGGTGTAGATGTAAGGTAACTCGCATAAAAACAGATTTTATCTTACAGTACTTACCAAAGACAAAGCCTGTCTGGGGAATGGTTGCATTCTCTGTGGATATCTTTTGCAGACCTGGTGTTGTGTTCTGCAGACACACATTTAGCATTCACAGCAGATTAAAACTTGCAAGCACATGGTCAGTATTTTCAGAAGGTGGAAAGGAACACAGAAAACATTCACACAGTGTCCTTTTGCTTCAACTTGAACCTGTCCTGAAACAGGACTCGAATGAGGAGGCTCTGCTGTCAGACTACAGCAGATTGTAGCACAAATTCAGGAGGAACATGAGACATTTCTCACTCGTGCAGTTCAGGTCCTGAATTCAGACGCCAAACTGTCAGCAATTTGTGAAATTTTTCATAGTGAATGCTATTTAAAATCCTGAGGAAATATATAATCTTCCTATTTCTTATCTAATCTTCATTTATGTTAAATCTGAAGACATTTTTCATACAAAATTGGGTAAAATGTGCAACATTAAATTGAAAACTGTATGACTGTAAATTATATAAGCCAATCACTGTCTTCTGACAATAATCACTTCAGTCACATTATTAACACAACTGTAAAAAAAAAAAAAAAATGTAAATAAAAGCTGCTTGGCAACTGCCCAATGAGTGAGAGAGAGATCCAACTCACTCGTTTGACTTGGCCGGTAGAAACTGCAGTGAAGCCCTGGACTGAGGGGTCGGGAGCCGAGGAGCTGCAGAAGATAAACAAGACGGTTACTCAACATAAAGAGCAGATGAGACTTGATGTTCATGAACAAAATGTTCATGTTTAATTAAATAAAATGTCTGGCCACAAAACCTTTTAATCAAATAATATGCCATGCTATTCATCACAATGATATATAGACAGTATTCACATCTTATCTTAGACTGTTTGTCAAACTTAAAAAAACTACGTATTTATGAAAAAAAATGATGCGTTCATAAAAAATAAAATATTAAAGTATTAAAACAAAAAAAGCTTTTTTTTTTAAATGACATGTTTGGAAAAAAAAATAAAATGTTTATCAAAGAAATAACGTGTTTATTTAAAAAAGAAAGCATCTATTTTTAAAAAATTAAGTATTTATAAAAAAATAAAATGTTTATTAAAAAAATTACGTGTTAATTACAACAAAGGACCTGTTTATAGAAAAAAATACATTTTTATTTAAATTAAGGGAAAAAGATGTTTTTATTCTAAAAATGATATTTATAGAAAAAAAAAGACGTGTTTAGTCCGTCAAAAAAATTACTAATTTCTTAAGAGAATTACATGTACAGAAAAAAAAGACGTATTTATTTTTAAAAATGATTTTTTTATGAAAAGAATGACGCTTTTCATAGAAAAAAATGTCAAATTTATGGAAAGTAAATTGATACGTGTATTTATAAAAAAAAAAAAAAAACGTTTTTTAAAAGCTAAATCGCCCAACATGAAGTGAAATCATCATTTTTAAGTACCAAGAAAAAAATGTTTTTTTGAAGTGAGTGACACAATTTAAGGTTTAGTGGTTTAACAGTCACAGTATTTTCAAATATCAAACATTGGTTTATTTTAAATGACAAAAAAATATATTGGCACTTAAGCTTTGACAGCAAACATAATTCAAACTTTTAATACTAAAATCTATCATATGATAGCCTCTTTTTTTCCTATTATCTCATAAAGAAGACACCATGCATAAGGCAAATTATGGAGCGCAGTATTTGATTATAAAAAGAAGAAGATTGTTTTTAAAACTTTTTATTAATTTTGGGTAATTGTCAATTAAGTTAATCATATCTCAAATGGCCACTTTTTATGACAGATAAGGCAAATTATTTAAATCAGTAAAGATATAGATTTTGTCGATAGTGTCTTAAGTTTTTTTTCTACGACGATAGAAGAGACTGCGCGATAGCACTCCTTCCCTTCAGTCCTTGAACATTCACCACCTGAGGGACAGTTTTTAAGGTGGACTCCGTCAATGAGGCGTTGACGACAGCTGAGGAAAAGAAGAAGAAAACCAAGAATTAAAACAGAAGCATTAAGGAAAAAGTTATAAATGAGTGTTCACAATGTTTTTTTTTCTATTGAAGACTTAAGTAACTGGAGGAGTAAAATTTAGGTTCAATAGGGCAGGGGTTCCTTTTGGACCATTTTTCTGTGTTTCTCGAGATTAGTTTATTTTTTGTTTCTGTGTTTGATATCTCACTTTGCTGGTGCGCACTTCCTGGGCCAGTGTGTATCACTTTATGGTGCGACCACATTATAAAAACAAAGATAATGTAAAATGTACATGGAAGAGAATAGTAAATAGTTTGTTTTCTTCATGAAGTCCTTTAAATTGGTAAAAATTTTATAAGTAACAAAAAGCTTTGTTATATAGCTGCATATTTAGTGATAAAAGAGAAACAAGTCTCTTGTCCCCCCCTTGTGGTGAACATGTTGTAAAGCAACAAGAAACTTGTGAGCACAGAGGGTAGTCAAAGTGAATATTTCGGCTGACTGCTGTAGATGTCTTCCTACCTGGCTTCTGACTGGCCATTTGTCTCCGCAGAGCAGCGGTGGCTGCAGCCTGCTGGGCAGAGATGGTTACAGGGACGCTCCGCTCAGCAGGTGGTGCTCCATGCTTTACCGTCTTAGTGGCGAGAGCGGTACTTTCCGCCCCGCTGAGGTTAATCCTATTAGTTGGAACTAAAATAAAACATTTTTTTTTTTTTTTTTTTTACTATTTTTGGCTGCGATATGAGGAAATTTCCTTTAAAGCATGTTATAAATGTGGTAGATTTACTCACCAGGATTGACAATGGGGCTCAGCCCAAAACCCATACCGGCTACAACAGGGTGCATCTTTGCTAGAGGGGTGGACTGTATGGCTCCAAAACCTGGCTGGATGGAGGGCGTTCGAACAACAGCGGGATGGCGAGGGGTGGGAAGTGATTGGGTCATGGCGTTCATAGGTGGAGGCTGCAGGGGCTGCAGTTCTTCCTCTTCCTCCAACTCCAAGTGAGATGGGAGCAGCTCTATAGACTGCGATAAAGAGGATGTGGAGCTCACATCATCCAAGTCCTCAAAGCTTTTAGGAGCGAGGAAGGCAGAGCGCGACAAGTTGGCTGGAAAACAATGACGTTCTTAGAAATCTATTTACGGGATAAATTTGACTCGACAAGCACGTTTAACAGTACCTGGTGCAGTTGAACGCACAGGAGGCATCTGCCCTTTAGACAGGAAGTTGCGTAATTGGGATTGTTTAACAGGGGAAATCTTGACTGCTTGACACATGAAACAAAATGGAAAAAGTTATTCAAATTAAATAAAAAAGAAGGTACAGACAATAATTATTTAAACTAATCGTTAGTTAATCCCTACCTGATGATTTCACTTTCGTCTCAGGAGGGGTCGTATCAAGCCGGGCTTTTAGGAGGGCTTCCTCCAAATTCTCCAGCTCATTCTTGTAGCTTAAATAAAACACAAATATATTCTCTTTAGACCTTTTATGTTGCTTGAAAGTGAAAGTAGTTCAAAGAAAGAAGAAACACACGAGGAAAATTCTAGGAATTCCAGCTTATTTGATTAAAGATTTGCTTAAAACAAAATAATTATCGGAGATGTTTTCAACCACAGGCTTTCAACAGGAAGGTAACATTTCTAGACTCGAGTCCATCGACAGCTCTTACTCCTCTGATGTTGTTGCTGCAGTGTTCTGGTTAATGGTAGGAGCAGTGGTTTTGCTGTAGAGCCGCAGAGAGGTGAGCTCCTGAATCAGCTGATCCAGTCTGTTCTTCTGCTGGTTGATGATGCACAGGTTGCTGGACAACGTATTGAAAAGACCCTCACGTCCCGGAACGACCATGTGTCTGCAATGAAAACCTTTACTTACTGCTCATCACATGCATTCAGTACAAGCCGAATAAAAGATCCTCCACACTCACTTTTGCTTTTTCTTTTTCTCCAGGTGTTTCTCCCATTCTACATCCAGCACATCGTTAACGTCCTCCACAGCAAATTTAACGTACTGGTACAACCTGCGAATCTCCTGACAAAAGAAAACACAATATTAAGAGACTTTTTTGTTTTTTTTTATGAAACATTGATGATATTATTTATGAACTACAATTAATCTGTTAATCTTTTGCAGATTATTTTCTATCTTGCATGATTCTTGTTTTGCTTCCTGGTTGGGTATTAACCTTGTCAATCAATCTCCTCTGTGATATGTCTCCAGTACAACATTTGTTTCTATAATTCTATCAAATTTTACTAATTTTTTGGCAAAGATTTGAACTTTTAGAATTTAAGCGAGTGAGAAAAGTATGAAAATGTTTCATGATCCTCTGAGAAAAGTATATAAAGTGATGGATTTTACTACATTAAAAATCTGTAATCTTACTTTGGGGGTCATTTTTAAAAGAATTCAATGCAATAATTTATTTATTAACATTTAATTTACAGGGAAATCCATAGAGATTAAACCTTATTTCCGAGGTCCACCTGTGAATACAATTCATCTGCTATTTTTCTCTCCTCACCTTGAGTTGCTCCTCGCTCCTGGGATCCAGAGGTTTTTTGTACAACAGCTGTCTGTAGTTTTTGTCTTTGCCCAGCTCGTTCTGTGTCTTGGCTTCTTCTGCCCCAGCGAAGCCCTCCAGCAGCACGGTCTTCAGCGTGCTAATGTCACCATGGAGTGACTTAAACACAAACGGGAACATATTCAACTAGATTTCAAGGTGTCAATTGTAACTTCCTACAAGTTTGTTTTTAAAGTTGGAAAAAAAAAAGAAAAGAAATTCAAATGTTGGTGATTTTTTTTTTTAATGGAGTTGACTAAATTTACAATAATGAACACAGTTGGTCTAAAACATTCTTCTATCCCTGAATAAGAAATGGTTCTCCAAATAAAGCCGTACCTCTGTCGTTTCTCTGATCTCCAGGGTGAAGATGTGGAGGTCCTCCGACTCTTTTCTCAGCTCCTTCATCTCATCGTTTGTGCCGACTCTGACGTCAGCTTTTGAGCGTGCCTTCAGGTCATCTAACTCTTTCTGAAAATGTGCAATCTAAAAAACAAAGAAAAAAATCTATTATTGCTCAATTTTGAGGAGCTTTAGATAAATAGAGGGGAATTACACTTTTTTTTTAATTTATTTATATTAAAATTCAACTCCACTTTAGTTTTTATGTGTTTTTAACATGTTCTTCTAGTAGAGAATCTATTAAGAAGAATTTACGATTAAAACTGTGTTTCTGACAATTTCTTAATTCAAATCAGGTGCAGATAAAAACTGGATGCTTGAAAATGTTTAAACTATTGATGCAGTTACTTAAATGGGTGTCCCAAACCCTTCCGTTAACGCTCCAATTGGAGACAAATCGATCTAATACGTCTCAATTTTCCAACTCTGAGCTGGTACTTGGCTCGAAACTGGAAAGCTGGATAGCTCCAATATTATGCGCCGTTGTTTTGCTACGCTTATGTTAGCTTGGGGTTGTGAAAAAATGCAAACCAACAGTGAGAGTCTGTAAACATAAGCTGGCTGGGTTATTAGCAGTGTTAACGTCTACGCCAACAGCCCCGCCCACAACCCAGAATCGTATTTCTAATGAGCTGCAGAAAATAAGTCTTAAAAAATAAAAAAAAAGGCTTTTTGATTTTGGCTAAAATCCACAGTCATAATTAAAAGACCACTGGGAATGGTTTTACAGTAGAGAAAAAGATGGAGTCAAACTTTTTCAGTAGTTGTCACAAACTATTAATTACTAATAGTTAAAGACATATTTGTTGTTTAAATTCTTCACTTAATTGTTTCACCTAAAGAGTCTTTTTCTGCATCAACTATAACAAGTAATAACAGTAAAATTGTATCTGGAATTTATGTTAGGGTTTTGAGGAGTTTGTGTAGAAGGAAAGTTCACCAAATTAGAAGTTGGTAGCAGTTTACCTCTGGACACAAAAGTATGACAGCAGTCTGCTGAGGTCTTGTTATAATGTCTTACCTCCTCTAAAATTCCAGCCATAATGGGATCGGAGTCTTTCTTTTGCTGCAGCTGTTTCTCCAGGGCTTTCACGCTAACGGATTGCTAGGAATGAGGAAAGAAATGACAGGGAAAATGACAAACAATTAAGTAAGCAAAAATAAATGTCTTAAAATAAAAGCATTATTAAAAAAGAAAAAAAAAACTTTTTAACAACAAACATTTACATTTTTGGTATTTTACATTTTTAGTTGTTAGCAGACACATTCAAAACTAAGATTCTATAAGATTCTGTTGTTACGTTTTCTTTAAATTTGGTGGGGTTTTTTTATCTTTAAAGACCAAAAAGCAAATAAAGATCAATACTGTGTTGATTTGATTTTTAATCCTAAAATATATATAAATTGCTTCAAACACTAATAGAAAATAAGGATTTTTTTTTGCAAAAAATAATTTGTTAAAAAACTAAATGAATGATATTTATTTCATTTACCACAAAACAAACTACAATATTTAAAATTTAAACACAAACTGCAAAAGTTTTTAGTCAAACTAATATTTTGTCTATGCTTTAAACAATTAAAACTTTAAAAGATGCACAAATAAAATATAAGGAATCATTTTTTTTATTAGCAATAGAATAATACCTGTTGAGTTGTGACCCGTCCTTGAACAGCAGGAGCAGGTTTCTGGACTACGGTTGGAGGTGTGATCGTCTGTACTGGGTACACTGGAGCTGAGAAACATTAAACAACAATAAAGGAATTACACATCTGAATGCTGCTGTATTATCTGTTTTTGATTCAAAGCGTGCTCATACCTAATACAGCTGGCGGCTTGGAGGCTGACATGAAACTACTGGAGCTGGAAACAACAGCTTTAGGAAAAGAGAACGCTGGAGACGAAACCTCCACTCCTGAAAATCTTGGAAAGCAAAAACATTTTGTTGTGTTTTTATTCAGACTCCAAATAGAGGTCATAGGATGTGCAGTATTTTTGCTACCTTTCATTCAGACTCTGTTTGACTGTGGGCGGCGAGGCCGTCGACAGGCCCTGAGGAGGTGCGGCGGCAGACGGGGCGGATGGAACTGGGGCAGCCACTGCTGGTGGTTTGCTGGAAGGGGTGCTGAACGGAAACGCTGGGAGTGCAGACGGGGTCTCAAACGGAGGTTTGGAGGCAAATGAGAAGCCGGAGGACGCCGAGCCGAAAGGCGCAGATCCTCCCAGAGAGAAAGCTGCAACTGGGGCAGACGGGGTGGAGAAGGTCGACGGGACAGAGAAGGTAAAGGTGGAGGAGGCCGTTGTCACTGGAGCCATTGGAGCGATGCTAAAAGGGGTAATGGAGGACGGAGCCGAAGGGGCCGGAGGACTGGGCACAGCTGTTGAAGCGAAGCCGATGCTCGGGAAGGCGGCCGGAGCAGAAGGAACTGCAGCAGGAAGCTTGGCTGGTGCTGTTGCCAAGGAACCTATGGACAGACAGAAAGTTGAGTCACAAAATATACTGCAACATTTTAAATAACTTAGCATAGGAAATACCTGTGAATTTGATTTGCTACATAAATAATTTAAAAACATAGAAGTTGCAAGAATTTGACTTTTTGCAAGAAGCTAACTGCAACCATCTCAATAACCAGCTCCTCACCTGGCTTTGGCAGCCTCTCCCCTTCAGGGGAGAGCGCTGTAGGGGGTGTGATGAGCTGCTTGACCCCAGGGTTTTGGTTGACTAGAGCAAAGGAGCACAGCAATCCCTCTGTGGACAGCATCATCAGTGTGGGGGCTGGAGGTAAGGTCTTCTCATCAGCTGTAGCGAGTGAAAGGATTAAATATTAATCATAGTTAATCATAGTTTTCTCCTGTAACAGTTTTTAAAAGTGTTTCCGGAACACAAAATAACCAAATAATTTGCTGAAAATTGTTGCCTTGATATCAATATTCTTTTTTTAATTCCTGTTATTTTATTTTGCCGCCTCCCGCTGATCAGAAGCAGCAGGAATTTCTTTTTTAGCTATCTGGCAGGAAATTCTGTCAAGTCAATTAATTAGGATTCAGTTTGGAACAATCAGTTACACACTGCTGAGAGAAAATATTTGGCTTCCTGCTCAATGCTATTTCTAGTTAATAAAACAGCTACACGGGGGAAATAAAAGTGTCTGCACACACAGTGTGTGATCACAAACTGCTTTGTGTCACACGGAGCTTAAAAATACTTACAGGATGCGCACAAAGACACTGTTATCTTTGCTGTTAATGCATTTAGTTTGAAAAAAATCACTTGCATTTATGTGGACAGCACAATTCTAAAGATCCATGAAGTGGCAGAGTGAAGTGCAGAATTTAAATAACCTCCATGGCACAAATGGCGTTGATTAGAATGGGCAGCCACTGATTGGAAGTCCCGCTCCGATCATCTTTTGATCAATTTTCAAAGTGTTCCTAGTGGTATTTTAATTAGGATTTTAAAGTTATTAACCAAAATTTTAAAACTCTGTCAGTTTCTAGGACATCGTTTCTGCAGAGTGGCAGTAGTTTATTTGAAATTTGTCTTTGAGTAGTGGGCGGGACTGTCGGCATAGCAACCCTTCCCCTCTTCCCATCACCCAAAAATGAGATTTTTCTGATAACACACTCTCCCACTAGCTTACAGCCCCTCGCCTCGGGCTCACACTGCATCTGGTCTGGCTTTGGTGCGGACACCGGAGCGGTCTAGCTACAGATGACTCACATTGGCTATTGATGGCTGCGGTTCTGCTCCTGACCTCCCGAGATTCCTAACTTATGTAGGTTCACATGATAACCCGCCATTTATATAGGATTTACTAGTAAACAAACCGTCATTCCAGCTCTGCTCTGAAATACGGAAAAATGTTGAAGCTAACAAAACGGATACAGAGCGCCGGAGAAACCAGACCGGGCTAGATGCAGTGTGAGTGTCTCTCTAACTTTATAAGTTAAGTAAAGACTACGACGTCCACACTGGATGCAGTAGGAGCCTGGGGCCACACCCCCAACCTAACATTACCAGTGCAGCAAAAACGGCGAGCAAAATCTAATCTAACTATACAGTTTGGAGCGAGACCCCAGCTCAGCAGAAAAAAAAAAGAAGACGTACATGGATCTATTTGTCTTGTGGCCCACCCTGCGTATTTTCCATATAAAACATTTGTTCCTTTTTACAAACAGCATTTTTTCTAAAAGGAATAATCTATAAATTTCTTCCATCATCAAAGAAATGGCACAAGAACAAGTTCAAACACTCAAAATTTTTATTTTTATCAGAGTGGGTCTTTCATAGGTAGAGTTTATGTAGTTGAAAGGATTTAAGATTTTTTGTTCACTAAACAAAATATTTTTTAATGATCATCAAAGTCATTGTTTTGAGGCTTTTGAGGCGCAGGTTTCTTCTCCCTGAAGGAGAAAACTGAACACATGCATTTGCTAATTCTTGCAGTGTTTCAGTTTTATTTGGTGTTTAGAGACAAAGTACATTTTTTCCCCCCATTGAAATGCAGAAACTAATCACTTTTTTTGTTGTCAAAGCAAAGTTTGAAGCCAAATTGAGAAGAGAGGAGACTAATGATAAAAGAGAGAAAAAAAGGAAAAACAAGAGAAGTGTGAGAAAAGCTCATCAGCATTCAGAAACACAGTTGTCTGAGCTTTGGTGCTTGTTATGGTTCCCAAGCCATTTTTAATTAGAGAATTTTTGTTTTGCGTACAAATGAGTTTTTCCATTACGCCCTGCGCTTTGTTAACATACAGCCTTATTCTGAACAGACTACATTTGTGGTGCACTGTTGCTCAAACTACATGCTTTTTTCTTTCTGGATGGAGAAGGAGTTCTCAGAGGGAGCAGTGAGAGATGTGACTAGACAGCAACAGCAGTTCTACGTGAATGTCTGGCAGACTGGGCCAGTTAAGATAAAAGAGCGCACTGAGACGGCAGCTTATCATTATTCTTTGTGCATGCTGCAATACAGCACTGCAGTAGATGCTGTATGCACAAAGCAGCCTGATGGAGTTGAGCTTCATCTGATCAATAGAAAAGTACAAATACAAAACATTCCCAGGAAAAAGAATAAAGAATAATAGATAAAGTTGAAAGAAAGTAAATTTTAATATCACACAAACTCAACAAAAGTTAACTTTTGTCTTTCTATTTGTGCAGGGGTATTTGCCAACATCCATCTTCAAGGTGACTCGACTGAACCCCAGTTATCCAAAACTAAATGCAATTAATGCAAGAAGCCAACAAAACCTCCAAAAAACTGCTATAAATGTGTTAGATTCATCTAAGCTACGACTCTGAACGAGTTAAATTATATATTAAAGTCAATAGAACAACTTCATCCAGTTTTTTTATCAAAGGTTTCTGCTGAAGAACACATTAGAGCTGCAGAGGAAACCATATATAAAACTGCTTCTGCTACATTGCCAGTGTGACATTTTTCCACACCAAACTGACATTTTTTAGGGTTGTCACTTTTTCACGTTATCACGACTAATTCATTACAGGCATTATAGCGCATTATTGGTATAGTTTTTTTATATTATATTTTTATTTAGACAACAGAGAAAAAAATAGGGGAAAACATAGTTTGCAAAAGTTAGTCAACATAAACCAAAATCCCTCCATTATTATTTAAATTCAGTCCGAAATAAATTTATAAATCTTGTATTGTCTGGGCAGAACAAATAGATATTCTTATAGGGAAAAGTAAAAACAAAGACAGAAATAAAGAAAAAGTGTTAAACCATATCCATACTTGTATATCTGCATAACCTTATAGAGCGATATAAACACATACATGTCAGCATATAATAATATACATACATACATACAACTAATAAACAAATCAGACATCAGACAAAACTTACGTTTTATTATTTCTAACTAAGTTCAGAATTTAAAAAAAAAGGGTAAAAAGACAATTAGGCTGCTGTTATTATCAAATAAAATCTGGAGTGTTTAGTTTTTTTCAAATCGCGTTTATCTCATTTTTGCGTCGATGGTTACTTTCATGTTATAGCACATCTGGTGGAATCATCTTGCTCAAACCATGGTCACTTAGGAAAAATATAACCATTAAAGAAGCTATCAAAACTTCATTCTTGTTATATTATTAAGATTATTTATTTATTTTTTACAAACGTTTATTATTTCAAGCGTGTCACGTTGTCAGGGTAACATCTTCAGCACACACCAACCACTCTGGCTGAACACCATAAGGACTCAACATTTTCCCCAAATATCTTTAAGATAAATGACTCTCTGCACATGATATGTAACTGATATTATGCCAAATCCATTTTATTTTACTTGAAAAGCAGAAGCCACTTACTAATGTAGATCTCCTGCTGGTTGGTGTAGTCTATTACCAAACCAAGGGGAAGAGTGTCTTCGTTTGACTCTGTCACTCGAAGTTCCGCCCTGCTTGCATCTTCCAGGATCCAGAGTTCCCACATCTATCAGGAGAAAAAAACTAATGAAACTCTAGCTGAAACTGAAAAAAACACAGAATTATCATAAAAACTGAAAAGTTCCAAGTCAGTATCCAAAACTTTCCACTACCTGAGGGGATGGGTAAAATGTAACAAACAAGTGTCACACATTCAGGTGTGTTGAACCCAAACTGAACTGATCACATGATTAAAACAAAGGAAAGCGTTTGGAGGAACTTTCTTTTATTGTTATACTGACATAAAAGTCGAATGTCTTTATACTTAACTTTTTTTTTTTAAGTTTTACCTTGTCATCTTGTCTTGCAATGACGCTGACCTCAATAGAAGCTGCTGACGCTGCAAAAACAAGGTCCCTGGATGAAAGGAAAAGAGAGCCAGGCTTTACATCAACTTGACATAACATAAAAAATATGTAATAAACTTGAAGGGGTAAAAATGCATATTTTAAATTATGTGGCTTTAAATAAAAATGATCCTTACCAGTCCTCTATGTGACTGAGGAAATAGTGGTGTTGTCGTTCGGTGCAGGTGCCGTACACTATGTCACCAAAATTCAGATACTTGGTATCCACTTTCTCATCCTTTTTCTACAAAAGTATAACAAAAACAATTGTACTGTTCAGATGATAACAAGGTTTTTGAGATATGGCATAAGAAAAATCTATTAAAATTAAACCCGATATGGCGATACCCTGTAGTCCTGAGTCAAGAATACTGAACTAAAACTAAGACAGAATAACTGCATTAATTCTGCAATGCAGAAACAAACCCGAGTGATTAAATAAAACTGGATTTGTATTGGTGCTGCAGTTCTGAGTACTACAGAGGAAAGACACATGGTTGATTGAATCAAGGAGATCACAGATGTTTGTCAAACTCACAGGGAGGGAGACCAACACAAGTTCAGGAGGGGTCTCTAAAGACCCATCGGCAGCAGCATATGTCACCGCAAAGGCAAATGTTCTCAGCCAGAGCACATCCAGAGCTGCAAGACATGGAGGGAAAAACAGACTTTAGCTTCACAAAAAGATAGAGCAGTAATTACCAATACAACAAGTTTAAAGTTTACAGATGACATGCAATAAACGGACAAGCATGCCGTCATTTTGTTTTTGGAACTTCAGAAATTACGTGGCCATCCTACCCTTGACAGGGTCCTCAGAGGTGTAGAAGGGCGGACACGGGATGACCTTCTTCTCCTCCAATGCCTTTAAAAAAAATTGAGAAAAAAATCTGTAAAGTTTTTAAAGAACCAAAAGAAATACAATTTTAGTTAAGTTGAACTCACTCACAGGTGTATATTGACTAACAGTGCCATTCATCTTTCCTGCAGCAACCTGCTTTCCTTTTGGACTCCAACAAACTGAAAAGTAAAAAAAGTTGATGAATTTTAACTTTATAAAGAATTGTAAGGTTTGTAAGAATTGTAACCATCAAATAACAATAATCAAACTCACTGCATGTGATGCCACTTGTAGAAGGCAGCTTAGCCTGCACTTTGACAAGATCTGTAACATCTAGAATCATCATGCTGCCATCAGACAGACAAGCAGCCAACATGGAGACATGAGCTGGATTCCATTTCAGATCCTGCAGCATGGTGCCAGGCTGCACATCTGGCAGGAAGGTTGTAAAGGGCAACTTTTTCTGGGAAAAAAAAGGAAACAAATATTTTAAATTCAGATACATTTCTTCCAGAAATTTCCCTTTACCAATTGAATTTGTTAAGTTCATTATTTTCCTATTAGGTAAAGTAGAATTTTTGTTTTCAGTCACTAAACCAACAGCTGAAGTACCCAAAATTCTAATAGCAAAAGCATTAGTGACATTACCGCAGTTAAACCTGATTTTAAAAACTACAATTAACAGTAAAAAAAAAAAAAGAAAAAAAAAATCTACTTAGGTAGTTACCCCATTGATGAAGGTGCGAACATCATAAAATGTGAGACATAAATTCTCCTCTGCCACACCGCAAACTGACAAAGTAAGTTCATCACAGCTGAGAGCCAAATGATGCAGCGCCAACTCCACAGTCACTGTGGCTAATGCTGGTGTGCCCTTGACTGAAACACAAAGAATGTAACAAATAAACAGGAGTTAGACAGATATGCATTCCTAAAATACGTTTTAAAGATGTTGTGTCAATATGTCCTTACCTATGCAACCGGGATCAGCTTTATCTGCACTAAGAATGTCTTTGGTCAGGTAGACTTTAAATGTTCTGTCAAGTCCCACGAACGTTAACCCGTATTTGTTGGAGACGGTAAGGAGACTGGATCTGTCCTTAGGCAAATGTTCCGGTGGCTCAAAAACTTCAACTTTATTCAGCTGACGAAACTGAAAGTCCTGCAAAGACAATCATATTTATATGATTAACGTTTATTTTAATTATATGATAATACATTTATTTTTGAAGCTATGGGTCAAATGTCGAGCCCATTGATATACTTTATCCAAGACAAACCTTTACAAACATAAAACAATATTTGTAAAGATTAAACTCACAAAACACAAAGTAACCAAAAGGTAAATATAAAAAGTAAAAACATTACACAATAAAATTATATAAAGTAAAAAATTGCAACCAAAACATTTTGTTTTAACAATTTATCGCCACTATTATGCTAAATGCTACAACCTAGCACGTGAAGCTAGCTACGAACCTATTAGCGTTGTAGACAATATTTTTATTTCAAGTAAAAAACGTGTATTAAAGCTTTTAAAATTTCAGCTAGACCTAATAATAAATATTATATAGTATTACACGCAGTACATAGTAAAAATAGGTAAATGTAAGTTCTACCACCTGGCTAAGTGGCTAAGCTAGCCGCAACCAATGCGTTATAAACATTAGCTTCCGTGTGATAGCCTAGCATAATAAATAATTTTCCAAAAAAAACCTACCTTCATTAACCTCTCCGGAGGAGAGTCTGCATCGTCACTCATTGTGGATTGAAGCTATTTCGTTCCCACGAAGTTGTTTAGTTTTTTAGTTTCCCAAGTTTTGACGAGCCGCATCTGAACTCCACATCCGCGCGGCTTTGCAGCTGAGAAAAAAATAACAGGCTGACGAATCGATGCCAGAGCTTCCTGTGACGTCAACACGTAGCTTTCTTACCTGGAAAATAAAATAAAATAAAATAAAATAAAATAAAATAAAATAAAATAAAATAAAATAAAATAAAATAAAATAAAATAAAATAAAATAAAGATGTCTGCCATATTTTTGCCATATGCCATATGTTGGTAAAAATCAATAACAAGTAATGTTCATGGTCATTAATATAATGGAAAACTTTATTTATTTATTTATTTTTTAAAGTATGAAAAATATTTACACTAACATGTGATTTTTGTATTTCTATTAGTCATATACAGCTGTTTGGAGTTTAATATGGGAGGGAATTAAATTAAGCATTAGATGGTCCGAACATGGTGACTTTTATTAGTTAGCACATTTTTCTGTTTCAAAATACATATTTCTATATATCCTTGATGTTTATATTAGAAGGTGCAGAACAAAAAGCAACATCAATGTAGAATTGAATTAAAAAACCACCATTAAAGGGTTTGGTTGCATGATAAAATCCTTTATTAACATTTGATTAATTTTCCATCACAAAGCTACCCATAAGCACAGACTCTGAGCCACATTTGGCCTTTTGCTTAGCAGAGCATGACAGATATGGTCCATGTCAACATGGGACAGCTCTGCTCATGAAGCACCAAAGGTATGAGTCAAAAAACACACTTATGGCCAAGAAGGCCGGAGTTCACATCACTATGTCTCTCTGATCTGCAAAGCAAGCAAAGCACAGACTATAGCGAGCTCTAGAAAGAGAAAGCGAAAAGCACAGAAATGTCCACATCTCCCATAGTGCACTTTGGGTCTCATCCCTTTTCTGATTGTCAGCGCTCTGAACACATGGCTTTAAGATTCGCATTTCCTCCCCCCTTTTTCCAAAATCCTTGGTCACTCTTGATGTTTTTCTTCTTTTCTTTCAAATTCTAAGTAGTTCTAAAGTGCTGGCATTGTACAAACTTTTAGTGCATTTTTTTTCTGCTCAGAGTTCAAATACACACTCAAATGGAAAGTCCATTCTTTATCACAATGTTGTTTTTTTTGTTATCAACAGAAGATATTACATTTGAGCAAACATTCAACCAAAGACCAGGGGGTTTTACAAAAAAATAAAACGCAGCCCTGCAACCCGCAAGACTCCTCTGGCTTTGCTTGTTCACGGAGACAACAATTAGTCAGCATTAAACACATGGTGCATAAAGTTCAGAGGCTTCACTGGTGAGCGACTGAATGGCGTGCGTTTCTGTTACAAGTGTTGCATATAAATGTCCTCTTTTCAGGGCGAACCTTTCAGCAGAACACAATTACAGTGTGCATTTGTTTTACAGTAATGGGGAGATGAACACAGCGGGAACAAAAAACAGGTCAAAAGTTTATTTCCATCCGGACCCATCCTGCCTCTTTACATTCAGTGATCATCAGGACAAATGATTTAGCAACAAGTGGGTTTTAGTCAAATAAAACAAACTGAAGAACATTATTATTATTATTACTTTTTTTCTTTCTTGCAACCACCACAAATTCCTGACATTCTCTGAGATTCCCCGTTATAGTGCAACATCATTCAACGTTACTTTAACTCTGAACAAAACAAAAAATAATATATATTAAGTTGGTAACCAATAGTTTGGTAGCTTAGCATAAAAATGTGACCAAGTTATTTATTTAACTTTGATGGAAGGCATATCAACTGGATACATTAGACTAGAACAAATGTGATATTTTATCCTTTTTCTTTTTTGGACAGGAATTTGTTTTTGAAGGTAAGGTTGTTTACCAGCCAGTTAAATGCAGCTACCAGTTGCAGTTTGAAACTTGTTTTTTTTTAAGAAAACAAAATTCTGTAAGTGATCGAAAGTTTTATGGCCTTATTTCTTACAAAAAAAGGGAAAAAAATATGGCACATGTCCATTAATTACAATCTAAGGCACTGCTCCACATTCCTTTTCTGTCAGTACAATGGAGGATATTCATATTTTCCAAACTGAATAATTTATTCATTTTTCCACTTGATAATTTTTTTTATTATTTAAATTAAAACCAAAAGGAAGAACGTATTTGAAATGACTAAACAGTGTAAGATGTTCACGATAGTTTGTGAGTAGGATTTAAGAGAGGTTATAGATTCATTTAGTGTCAAAAAAATTTAAGCTGTTCAAAATTTTGCTGGATTTTATTTGTATTTTTTTAGCTTTTCCTTTTGTAAAAAACACCCTCCCCCCACCACAATTAATCAGTAGTCAGGACACTAAAATCCACCAAGAAAAAAAAATAAAAAACTATTGAATAATAAATTAAAAATGACAGAATAGAGTATTTTACCAAATTTTCTTTAAATTTGACATACAGAATTGTTGAGATAAAAAAATGAAAGAGCCCATAAAACAATAAATATCAATGTGCTACTTGAACATTAATGAGTTTTGGACATTTAATAAAAAGCTCCCTTCTATTCTCTTGGAAGACCTGTGTATGGCAGCTTAAAAATCTCGGTTTTAAATCAGGACTTTAGCCTTAAAACTAATTATGCTAATTTTATTTTACTTTTATACTAAGTAAATGTAAAAAAAAAGCTAAAACAAAAATCTATAAATGTACTGCATTCACTCAAGACCTGTATCTTTGCCAAAGCATTGCTACAGGGTACACTCACCCAATAGTTTGGCCACTCAGTAAAAGATATATGGCAGACCACATTTTTGAAAAGCACAAAACAATGAAAAAAAAGGTAACATTTTCATTAACTAGTGCATTTTCTGTGTTTGCTTTGCAGAGCTTACTCTAAAAATACTAAATAAATGGAAAGAGGGAAAATGAAACTTTGAAAATGCCAACACTAAACCAAACAAACAAACACAAAAGGAGTAAAAATAGAGGGCATGTACATGAGCTGAACTTCCAGTTTCAAGCTCTTATTTAGAAGAAAGAAAAAAAATGTTCCAATCCACTTTTGACCTTGTGTTTAAATTAACAATCTACTCTTGTGATCAAATATGCTTTCGTTGCTGCCAGAAACAAAGAAAAAAAAAAAAGCAAAGTACAAGGGATGCATACAAGTGTGCATCTTTTTTGTGTTGTTTTTGTAAATCAACGCATGAAACAAGAAAGAAAAGGCTGAATTCTGTGAGTGGCAACAAGCATTAAAAACAGACAACAAACTAAAATGACCTTGCTCCATCAAAACCATAGAAACAGTCATCGTCAGAGACACCCGTTGTTTCTTTCCAAGGCCACAAATGCCTGATTAATTATGTAACCAGGGTGATGTGGTGGCAATTTGCAGTCTTTACAGGTCCATTTTGCCAACTCCTCACTTTCCCACCCTTTAACCTTCTTGAGTGCAAATGCAGTAAGCCAGCATAAACTGCTCTTAAAAGTTTTATTTAATAATTTACCCACCCACCCATTCCCCCACAAAGATAAAAAAAAAAAGATGGAAGCAGGACTGTGTAGTCTCTGTACATATCACATCACAGGTGGAACAGTGCTCCGCTCCGCCACTTTCTCCTCTACAGTTCAGTGTAGTGCACCTCCTCTTTCCGCTCCATGCATTCTCCTTTCTCGGTGGTCACCGGTCCACAGGTGAAATCAAAGATTCAAAAGACAAGTCAATGCTAGGTCACACTGAAGCCAGTTCTAACGCTTGTTAGACTGAGGTCCTGGAGAGAAGTCGATTTGGGTTTTCGTCTGCACACGGCTCCAGGCAAGAGTTGCTTTTATCTTATTTAGATGCAGGCTTTGCTGTTGTTTTCAGCTATTCTTTCCATTTACCGTTTGTTTCCATGCATGCAAGCTTAAATGTTTCTTGTCTCTGTTCCCCTCCCACCAATTTTTTTTTTTCAATTGTAAAAGCTAGAAAAACACGGCAACATATCGTTTGGAATCTTTTAATATATTGTTAGGATATTAAAAGCGAAATGAGTGTGTATACATCTAGCATGACGTGGGCGGATAAGCCGGAAAAAACGTGTGTGTGATAGGTTTGCTTTTTGGATTTGGGAGAAAACCTAATGAGCAGTAAGCATAAAAAAATTTGTTTGTCAGAATAAAATGTCATGAAGCTAATTTCTGGAATCATGTCATTCCTTGTGGTTCTACACAGGTTTGTTTGTTTATTTATTTTAGAAGCAAATTTGTCATATAAAAAAAAAAAAAAAAACACAAAAAAACTGCCTGCTAAGCAGCTGTTGCTTATTTATTGTACTAAACTGATGAGTCATTGCAACACTTTGCTGATCTTTGCAATTTTATGACACAAATGTGTGTCTAGATTAATGGGAAAAGAATGATATTCGGAAAGAACTGATGTGCTAATGCCATGCCTGTGTCTTTTCTTCTGGTTTTGATTCTTCCTTTTCTGTTAAAGTACTCGAGCACACACGTGCGCATGCATTTGTGACAGACTCCGGGGTAATAAGATGAGGGGACACTGAGGAGAACGAAGAGAGCGCCGTGGATTTGGGATGTGAGAGAGCAAGCAGAAGGAACTGCGTGTGTTAAACAGGTTCGACGACGTGACGGGAAGCTGAGAGGGACACTCACTGTCCGTTCACCCTCAGACCTTGTCCAAAGCTTTCCACCTTCTGCTCCGGTGACGTGTTGCCCGTCACCGACCCCGGGATCAAAGTGGGTGTCCCCCGTGATCTGTCTACGCCCTCCGACCTCGCCTCGTCCTCGTCTTCCCTCTGTTCCTCCTGGCCAACTGTTTCCCGTTCGCTCTCTGCTCCGCCTCCAGACGGGGGGCTGCCTTCTGGATGAGTCCTGTGAGGGTCCTTTCGATCCGGGTACAACCTCTGCTCTAAGGTCTTGAAGTCGGACTCGAAGGAGAGAGGTGCTCCTGTGTGCGGGGCGCCCAGGGCCAGGCCCAGACCTACAGCAGCGCTCATGCTTATCCCCGCGCGGTACACCTCCATTCCATCGGGCAGCATGGACTTGATTTTGGGCAGCCACCTCTTGCGGACCCGCCTCGCGTTTGTGCACATGTCAGCAGCGATCACATTCATTTCACTCTCCTTGAAGTTAGGATTAAAGTTTTGACAGTAAACTGTGAAAAAGGAGGAAAAAAATCCATCAAGACGAGTGACATTTCAGACTTTTCCTTAATCATTTGGGACATTCTACTCACGTTTAACAGCGTTTAGGACCCTGCTGTCCAAGGGTTTCCGGCTGGGGTCACTGGTGGAGGAACGGATGCCTGTCCCACAGCTATTTGCTAGAGTGTTTCTGCAGGAACACACAGTCACCACCAGGGGGCAGAGTCAGCAAAAAAGCATGTGCAGCAGGCCAACATGGGAACACATACACACCACTAACCACATTGCACAACATGGCCACAGATGGAGTGTGAAAGTTAGTTTGTGACAACCCTGTCAGTTGTCTCATAAAATAAAATCTCCCCGTCGGTGGAAAAGTTTAGCACAAACTGTTCGTCTTTGAACTCACCTGTCGAAGAAAGTGGCTAGGAGGCGACGGAGCAAGACTTTGTGTTTGATCCCCGCACACAGGTGACAGTTCATCAGCTGGCCTCTTGTCATAAACACCTGGGTACCTGGACATACAAAAGAACATTTTTCTTTTTTTTTAGTCTTTATTTTTAAGTCAGACATCTACAAAGTAATAGAATTTCAAAAAATTGAAGATCGTCAAAAAAAAAAAAAAAAGGACTAAAATAAGTACCGGTATGTTCATCCTGTTTCAGTATAATCTTATTGAGTTAGACCATGTGATAACTTTCTCAACTCACTAAAACTTCCGTCACGCCTCGTCTATGTTTCTCCAAAAACTCTCCTCGATTCGTGTGTGGAGAGACCAATGCACTTAAACCCCTCTGTAAATAGTGTCTCGTCTTGTATAAAGCCTCTATTCTCTGCCAGACAAACTTACAAGTCTAGTTTTTGTCTCACCAAACAGATATGAAAATCCCCCCTCACTCACTCAAAGCAATTTAAGTGCCATTTGGTGAAACCTCCCCGCAGGCAGTCATATGCTTTTTTTTTTTTATTCCCAACTGACTTCTGTCTAGTCACTTGTCCATAAAGACCTGATTAATGACGACTGCAGAGATAGTTGTCCTTCTGTCCCAACCCTCAAGTCTCTGCGAGGAACCTTTTACAGCTCTGATCCTTTCCCTTTACACCGATTTAACACACTGACAGTCTGCATTAGAATAATAACTTGCTATGCAGAGGGCGTCCTTTCTTCATGACCCTCTTCTTGCTGGTGTCAACACACTTTCCAAAGCTGCTTTGGTTAACAGTCATTAAAGCTATTTAGGACAAGAATTTAATTTAGGAGTGATGACGTCTAAACATAATTTGACCAAAATATTTGCTCAAATTACTCTGAATTGCAGTGACCAGAGATTCGCCTCTGACATCCTGGAAGGCAAAAAAAACCCTCTCAATTTATGCCTTTTTTAGGGCTGGGAATTGATTAAAAAAATTAACTAATTAATCGGAAACCTCCAAAAAAGATTATTGCAACAAGTCACAATTAATCGCGGTGGATTTTTTTTTGTTAACTTCATGTGCCAACCACTAATTATCTGCAAACAATAACAACATAAAATGATACACAAAACTGCACATTTAGAACATTTATTTTTAATTACTGCTGTCAATCAATAAAATAAAATTAATTAGAATAATCGTACTTTTGGATTGTAATTAATCACAACAATTGCAATGTTTAACTAGAAAAAGTTTATATGACATTAACAAAAACAGGTCAGAGAGAACACATGTTCCTGCATTTTATTGTCTAAAATTTTTAAACTTATCATTTTTTAACCCAGAAGTGTAAATTGAGTGTACAAAACTGTCATGTAGCCAAAGAAACAAACATGCACACCTTAATAAAGTACTAAAAGCCCAATAAATACTGTGGAAGCCTGAACCACTGAGACAAAGTGGAACACTATTTTTTTTGGTGAGATGTAATTAATTTGATTTAATAAATATTAACTTGTTAAATCTTTTTGATTTTTCGTGCACATTAACGTTCACAGCTCTACTTTTTTAAAATGCCTGATCTATGAAAAGTGTTTACATTCTGTGACAATGACACTTGAGTAAAATCCTGAATCTTCCAAAACATTTTCCTTCTTACCAGCCACCAATTCCAGCTTCTCCCCAGGATCCCCCTCGGTGTAGAGTTTAGGGTGGCACCGGTAGCCGATCTGACTCACGAGGCTCGCGGGCAGCGATACGAGGTCTCTGCGGATCAACACGCAGTTCCGATTCTCCAATGCCACCGGAATCGCTGCTACGTCTGGTTTGTCTTGGACTAGTAAAGACAAAAGTGAAGAATGTTAAGAAAAATATGTTTGTGGACTGGATTGCGGTTCTCAAAATGTTTTCTGTTCACCTTCGTGGCAACATATTGGCATTTAAAAAGATATCAAAAAAACTCAATTGCTTGCAGCATATCTGCTCACAATAAAACAAGTGGAATAGTTTGTTTGGGTGGATACAGAACACCTGCCTACACACAAAAGTACAAGGAAAACCGAGCTGTAAAATATCAAGCCATGTCACCCATTAGTGCTCTGACTGACT
Source organism: Oryzias javanicus (assembly GCA_003999625.1). NCBI lineage: Eukaryota > Metazoa > Chordata > Actinopteri > Beloniformes > Adrianichthyidae > Oryzias > Oryzias javanicus. Next base: position 18,412,667 of record CM012448.1, on the reverse strand, counting down.
GCAGATGTTTTCAAAGATCTGAAACTACAATTTTATAAACCAGCGTGATGCCTTTGAGCTACAGGATGACAAGGGAGGTGACGTTTCTTACAAGAAAATGAATGTACCTTATGTCTGAAACAGTAGGATATTTACCAAAAAAAATAGTTAAACCATAAAGACGAGCACAAAACAGCTGCTGTAACTGTGTTTAGGAGTGTGTTGTTGGTCACGATGCACACCAACCATAACTCCAGACTATCTTTATGCAGTCAGATCCCACACACACAGTGGAGGTACAACATTCTGCTTTTCTAAGAAGTGCGGGATACATGATTTATGAAAGGGTGAATTATATAACTTGGATGACATAAATATGCATTTTACTTTTTTTTTGTGAAATGTGTCTTACCAAGAGTTTTTTTTTTCTTGCACCAGCTCAGTGGCCTTGTGGTAGAGTGTTCACCCTGAGGCTGGAAGGTTGTGAGTTCAAATCTAGGCCGAGTCATACCAAAGAGTAAAACTCTCCTTGATTGATGCTCAGTATGAAGGGGTGGATTTGGGGGGGTTAAATCATCAAATGGTTGCTGAGTGCAGCTGTGTCTGCAGCTCACCCCTCCCCCAAAAGGTCAAAAGATTTCTAAGTGCATGACAGCTACGGAAACTTTAAATATCAGATTAATTTTACGCTCAAAACACAGAACTCTTCCAAGAAAAACACAACCGTTTTTCTTTTTTTCATTAAAGCGCCATCAAACTTACTTCCGTAGGGGTTGGCTCCACGTCCATAGAGGTTATTGTAGGCTTCCTCGGTCATCCCGTCATACGGCTCCTCCTCGAACTCTTCATCGTCATTCTGGTAGGATGTGGGACTGTCAGTGGTAGGCAGGCTGGACTCTCCGGGGCTGGATCTCTCGCCACCTGCTCCTCCTACACCGGCTCCACCTCCCCCTCCTCCTCCGGGTGTTTGAAGATGGAAGGAAGGGATACCAGGGATGGGAGTCCCACCAGCTGCTGTGTAGAACAGTGAGCTTGCCCTCTCCATCCGAATCCCCAACTCCGGAGACGAAGTCTTGATCTGCACTGGGGCTATTGAGACGGGTACTGGATCTCCGCCTTCTAGTTTGATCTTACGCTGGGGCAAGATTATTGATGTAGGCAAGCCCTGGGTTCCCAGAAAGGCTGCTACCGAGAGGCCGTTGATGTTGTTGCAGGGACTCTGCGGCTCGGACCCCGTTTCTTCCAAGGACCCCGCTGTTTGTGAGTCACAGTGAGGCGAGTTGGCCTTGAACATTAGTTCCATTCCCCTTTCAACTATATGTTGAATCTGAAGGTAACCAGCAGTGTACATCACCACAAGCTGTTCACTAGCTGCCATTGTTAGCTTCCCTGTATAGCAAAACGTGAGGATCTGCTCAAAGCAAGCAGGTGTCACAGAGGAAGGCAACTCAAACTGGGTCTTAGAGGAGCTGCTGAAGAGGTCACGGAAGTAGAGGCTGCTGGCAGCCAAAACAGCCCGGTGGGCTTTAAAAGCCAGACCTGGTTGAGAGAGAGAAATTGAGGATTTTGATCAAAAATACTCCTTTTCTGCACCCAAAAGAAGCTTTAAACATAACCTGATACATCACAGTAGAGAAACTGCTCAGAATGAAAACAGAACGTTGGAAAGAGAAGGGAAAAACTGAAGGGGATATTAATTCAACAAAAATACTCCTGTGTTTCTCGCAGTGGGAGATGAGCGCTCAAATATTCACTGCAGTTTCTGACACCGGGAGAGGCATCTGCGAAAGGAAATCCCCAAAAATCCATTGAAAATCCATAGTGAGGTAAAAAATAAAAATAAAAATATGTAAAAGGTTAGAAGTTGTGCCGATGGAAGTCAGAGAAGCAGGAGTGTCAACTGAGACGAGGAGACAAAGGGCAATGCTGTAAAAGTTGAGATAAATTGGCAAAAAAAGAGAGAACGGAGAGGAGTGAGAAACAAAGCGCAAAAGAAAGATGGAATTGTGAAGACAGTGGGTGAAAGACGGAGGTAGGAGAGACAAAGGAGGAGTTAAATCCTTGAGCAGAAAAAAAAATAGAATACAACTCCTTGCCTGCTTCATGTGCATTGAGGTTGTGAAATACCTTTAGGCTATGTTGTCCAACATGACTTAAATTCCAAGAATTTAAGTCTGGGACCCATTCCTCGTATTGCACCTATTGCATGAACAACAACCACCCTTTCCATCTGCAGCACTGAAGCAAGGAAAGCAGTTCCAGCAGCAGGAATAGAAAAACCCAACTGTGTTGAAGTTTATCATGTTAGAGTTCGGAGATTCTCCCCATTTTTTTTTTTTTTTTTTTTTTTTTGCTGACGTTATGCATGTGTCAGCATTTGTCATTGCTCTCCACTCCAGCTGGAAAATGCAGGAAACTGTCTAACATTAACCCTGATAGTTCCTCGAACTCTTGTGCATTCTCCAGGAGGATTGGCACCTTCAATCCTTCCATGAATTATGCGCAGCTTTCTTTGTCTCTCTCACCCCCACCACCACCACCACTACACACACACACAAACACGCATGCATATGCGCACAAGTTTCATTATTGAGCAATGCTGCAGAACAGTTTCCAGGAATACAAACTGAAAAAAAGTCACCGCCTCTACCAAACACACCCTCTGTTTCTCACACACGCACACTCCCTCTGCTCTCCCACTTCATGCACTCCGTCCTGACACACATGCACCCTAGCCTGTGAGCGCATACATCTACATGCACGCACATGCAGAGTCGCCTGAACTGGGAATTAACTGAGCATCCCAAGTGCTGAACTGGAAAAACAAGCATGCGACTGAACTCTGCAAACTTAGACCCATTTATAAAACAAAGAGTGCTCCCTGGAACCCAGACACTTTTGTGAGCTTGTCTTCACACACACACACTAAAGAAAAAGAGAAAAAAAGAAGTAGTTACTGATGGAAGAAGATGCCTCTGAATTTCCTTTCTGTCCGTCTTTTCTCTTTCACTTAAACTGTCATTCCCACTGTCTCATGGACTGACTTTTTCCCCTTCCCGCCCGTCTCCTATCTCCACATCTTTTCCCCGAGACCACGTTCTCCCCGCTCACTGCTGCCTGCTCTGTCTCTGCCTCTACCTCCTTGTCATTATCTCTAAGCTCCTCTCTCCTTTCCATTCTCCAAGGGCTGAATTCAACAAGTGCCACTGTACGGAGGGAGAAGGAGAATGGGGAGGGAAGAAGAGGAGGAGGAGGATGGATGGATGGAGTGGAGGGAGGGAGGGAGGGAGGGAGGGGGGGCAGAGCGAATCAATGATGAAAGGAGTGGGAGGCTCGGTGTGTGCATGCGTCTGCGCGAGTGTCTGATCAATGCAGTATCTATACGTCGCAGGGAGTGGGAGGGAGAGAAAAACACAGGCTACAGTTACAGACTGAGACCGGGGCCGGGGGGGAGACGAGGGGGGGCTGAGACGGCGAGAAAGTCATTTGAGGACAATACGAGTGGAGAAAGACAATTAAGTTGAAACAACTCCTGCCACATGCCCCTGGACACAGATGTCTATACAGTCGGAGAGAAAGAGGAGGGGAATGACTCAGACCAAAGAAGAATGAGAAAAGCCTGCAGAGGTCACAGCAACCGTTAATTGATTAGACAAATAGTGAAACTTCTAAAATGCCTGATTGACGCAAGTATGGAGAGAATGCGTCAGCCCTCGGCAATAGGAACCTTTACTGAACGGAGAGTTTTATGCAGATGCTTGAAAAATGAGGAATAGAAGCCAGTAAAGAAATAAAAAAAAAGGCATGTCCCATTTTTTTTTTTTTTTTTGGACAATAGCTAACAAAAGATCTTTCACTTTTTGAGCAAGTGTACATTCTCTGAATCATAGCTAGGCATCTCTGCCAAACACCCACACAAAAGCAGAGAGAAGTGCTGTCTTCACGCAGGATTATTTTGCACATAAATTCATAAATGAAAAGATTAATTTGCACCTCCGCCTTGCCAGCTCTGCTTAATCATGTGACACATTTGTAGGGCTTTTTTTTTTTTTTTTTTTCCTTGCTGTTACTTCTTTAGCCAGAGCATCGGAGGCCTCCCTATACTGAAAAAGAGGAGCCAGATGTCGCAGGACGACAGCTAACAGGAATTACAATTGAAGATCTGCTCCACAAAGATGTGCGTGGGAGGTTATAAATGCTAAACTGCTGAGACGGATGAGTAATAGAATATAGCATAAACACACGCATAAATGTGCAATGTCAAAATAAAGAGCACAATGGAGGAATCACATTAAGAAAGAATGACCTTTAAAAACTCAATCCATCTTTTGCTTTTAGTCCACAACAGAGCATCTGTTACAAGCATTAAGCTGACGCAGAGTTTTATGTCAAATTTGAGTTCATCCTCGCAAACTATTAGGTCACTGTGTTTTCTTTTTTTTTTTTGGCTAAAGGAGCGCAGAAAGTTGTGCTCAACTTTACTCTTTGATCGCGGCGGAAATATGAAAGGGAGGATCTCACAAAGCCCCGAATACAGTGAGTCAGACTCCAGTTTAGAGAGCAGTGTGAGATCTGCACAGCACATATAGACACACATGAGTGAGCACCCACAAAAAAAAAAAAAAAAAAAGCTCTGTCAAATGCCGGTGAAACAAATCCGCAAACACTCTAATGCAAACAGACATACACTCCCCCCCCTCCCCTCTCACCTCTCACAGTGCATCAGCAACACAATTCATCAGGTCAGCTCTCTCAGCAATACACATTCTGTTTGTCTGTCTGTCCCCCTGGTATTTTGCCAGACTGCATGTCCATCGTTCCATCCATCGGTTATTGTGAGCACCGTGTCCTTACGTTGCCTCCCACCTCCCCTCCCAATTTTTTCTTTTCTTTCTCTATCCTTCCCACCCTGCATACCACGTACCCACTGTCTCCTTGCCAATTAATGCACACAGGGCTGCATTGCAGTGAGGTTGGCGCGTGCCACGGCAGCAGGAGCGGTACAGAGTCTACAGACATGCATGTACGTGCCAGGCGGAGGGAAAGGAGGGGGTCCACGGGAGAGTGAGTGGAGGGTATGTTGACTCAGGCAGACAGGACGGTGTTGTGCACATATAGACACACACAGACAAACACGTGGCTGCGTTTTCATATAAATGTATGCATGAGTGAATATGAAAGACAGATGTGTGCATGAGGAGGAAAAGGAGTTCACACAAATGTAAAAAGTTCCCTGAAACACAAACATGCAAAATCCAACCCACTGCCGTCTGCATTATGTATAGACTCTGCACAACCCGTATGAAAAATATAAGCCATAAACTCTCCGCTTGTTTGTCTGATTGTTGGGGTATATATATACACACGTGTGCCCCCATTTCCCATTTCTAAGTCATTGCATTTAACGATTATTATATCGTGAACCCAACGGTCACTTTTGCTACCACGTATCAAAGGTGTCTGCTTTCTTGAAAGCGTGATAGGTCCTGTTTAATCACGAAATCGTACCTAAGCAGAGCGTTATTAAGTGTAGCAGCAGGTCCAGGCTTATTTGAATAATACGAAGAAATGAGATTATTCACCAGATGGCAAACAAACACATGCAAACTCACACATACTCACAGATTTTGATTACTAGTTATACAGTAGCTGGCTGACAAATGACAATAGGGCAGCAGGCAAACAAAAACTATGATACTAGGAGAAAGTCTATTTCAGTGCTTCAGATCTAAAAAAAAAAGTTGATAAAGATATTGAAATATCTACATGGCATGGAAATGAACAACACAGTCGTTAAAAGTCTAGTAAACTGCAAAAACAAACAAAAAAAAAAACTCCAAGAAAAATGTAAGTGGGCCAAACTGAAGCAGATCTCTCCTGCTTATATTGCGTCTATACAATCTCAATATGAACAGTCCCCCTCGTTATAAATATTCAGATCCTGCAGTTGTTCTCATGTCTAAAGTGTACCAGACAACAGATTCTATGCACGTTGAGACGGCAACGCTCCCTGGCAACAGTTTGGCCAATCAGGAACAAGTGAGTGTCTGCCTGAGTCTGTCTGAGGATCATTATGGGATGCTGAGAGAGAGAGAAAGACAGAGAGAGGCTGCTTATCACTGCTTATAATGCAACATCACTCCCAGCATATGGATCCTTCTGTGTAAAGTTGTTTGCACAAAGAGTCAAAACCATTTCTTAAAAAAAGGGAGAAAAAAAATCCTTCCTGTGATTCATGCAGTTATGCAACAAGGAGACAAGAATTTAATTATTATAAGTCGTGGGCTGAATTTTGTCTGCTATTTCTCCATTTGGATTCAGCTGATGTGCACTAATCATTATGTGCCCTATTAACATAAGCCTAACTGCTGTCTGATGATGGGTAAAAAGTTGTCTAACTTTTTTCACATTTTAAATATATAATTATATTTTGTCTAAGAAAAAAAACCTCAAAAAAACAAAGCTAAAAAATTAAATCATGTTAAAAGTCAGTAACTTATACTGGAATGATGCTTGGTGGAGATCATAAAACATCACCAAAATATGGATCAAATATGGAGCAAACCCATCAAACTTTATGTCCAGGCTGTAGATCAAACGGTTGAACGATATCTTTTATTTATCAGTTATAAATGTTATAACATTCTTTGAGTATTTAACCCGTAGAACTCAAAATTTAAATATAAGTTTAATATTAAATTTAAACGAATAAAAAAACAAAAACGTGGTCTTAAACTTTGTTTTAAGGGTAGTATTGTGTAGTTTTGTTTTTTTTTCTTTTTCTCTGAATACTTATGTATATATATATATATATATATATATATATATATATATATATATATATATATATATATATATATATATATATATATATTTACTTTACTTATAAATGTAATAAAAAATATAAGTGACCCAAAAAATTGCATCATATATAAAAAAAAAACTTCAAAAAATCTCTTTTTACCAAAATGACATACACAGAACCACAAGACCGTGTCTCATCCAGACTTAACATCAACAAACTCAGAGCCTGACAAACCCAAATAATGAACCAAAAGTAAATGAGGTGCAGTCAACCTTTCCTGTCGACTCTGAAAATGCAAAAGAGTAACCACATCTGATGCAGCTTTTATAGATGATGATCAACGGCGTTATCGACAGGATCTGCAAGGGTTTGCCAGCTGTAGACGGCCTTGGAACCACAGAGTAATACATCACAACTTTCACTTATATGACTATACCTCCATTAAGGTAGATGGAAAGTTCAGGGTTTAGTTTGCACAGATTAAAGCTGCCATAGAATTTAGTGAAGATATTTAGTGAAGTTTCCAATAGAAAAATATAGGTAGTGGTTTAAAGTGAAATGTATTTTAGATCTTTTTGAGAGCAACCTCTTTTGGCCAAGAGAAAAAGGCAATTTGAAAATCAAACTTAGTGAAAATGTGTCTGTAAAAGCTCAAAATGTCACAATACTTTAATTGAAACCTAAATAAACTCCTTCATTAACTGAAAAGCCAAACGAATAAAATAAAAACTAGGTAATTTAGCAAGTTGTGGCATTTGTGGGACAACTTTTCAATCCTCCTTTAAGAATCATGTTAAATATGGAAAAAGATGGTAAAAAATAAGTTTATGATGTTTCAACAACTTTAAACAAACCAGTTTTACTGGCACAAAAAGAAAAATAAATAAAAGGAAGTGGCCTGAATGCTAAGGTAACTAGAATGTCAAATCCTTTTGCAACATTAACATCAACTTGATTTCTAGGAATCCCATTGTACTGCTGTAGATGTGTTTGAAAGATGCAAAATCCTATCTCGTGAAGAGAAACAAGTCGTTTTCATACCAGAGGCTTTTAAAAACATCAGACAAGGTAACAATTCACAACTTGTCATGAGTTTTTCAAAGGGTTGACCAAAAGCTATAAATCAATTTCAATCAATCCATTTTAATCCAATCCCCAATCACTGGAATTATGTATATTTTTGATATAGAATAAAACTTTATCTGATTTAAAATTCATTATACTTCAATTAAACATTAATCTCTTAAAAAAAAAAAAACTTTTCTTATTTAATTTAGTTTGGACACAGTAAATAAGCAATTTTATACTTAATGTTTAAGAAAAAACGAAGGTAAAACTTCAATTAACACAATTTGAAATTCCATTAGTTATAATAAACTGAAATGAAAATTGTTTTTCTAAAAAAAAAAGATGCAAGAAATTACTGGAAAGGAGTCATGAGTGTGATAAATCTACATTTTTAATCATTTGAACAGAGATCAATTTACGTAAATGAATCTGTACTTTAATAAGAGCCCAATTGCACACATATCCAAAATTACTAAAAATATTCAAAAATCTAAACAACTGAATACAAAATGAAGCAGAAAAAAAACAAAAACAAAAAACAAAACCTGAAGTACTTGCTTAATTAGTTTATTGGATGTTACTAATTTATGCATTATTATTGTTGTTGTTTTGTTGTTCTTACTGTTTGCTTGTGTGTTTTTTGTTTATTTATTTTCTTTACTTTTCTATTTTCGTTGCTTTTTGCCAGCCAGTTGACATAATATTGTAAAAGACAAAGCAATAGATTTGATTTTACTGATTGATTGATTTGGTTCAAGGGGGCAGAGATAATAAGTCTTATTCTTTCTGCCCCTTTTAATTTTCACTAAGGACAAGAGTTTTTTTATTTATTTACTTTTTTTTTAAAGACTTTTGTGTTCTATGAAAATGAAATAAAAATAAACTAACTAACTAAGCAGGTAAGGATAAGGAAGTATCGAGTTCTCATCTGGAAATGGCCAAAACAGAACTAAAACTAGTGATTAATATCAAGAAAACGCCATGGCAAAAAGAAATTCCCGAACTAGTTTTATTTTGTTTTCTGCTGTTCTTAAGAGGGAAGCAAAGAGGAAGAGAATGCAAAGTACGTGTGTGAACATATGGGTTTGTGTTTGAGTGATTCTCCTGAGGGAAAGAAATTGCTAATGGACTCCAAGTGGCTGCAGGAGGTAAACAAACAAAGCTTTCCAGCAGCTACTGCCTCACACCAAACTCTAGTGACCGCGACTGCACGCTATGAAAACACATACTGAGGAAAAAGCAAATATACAACAATATCCTATGGGCAGACAGGAGATCTGACGACAGTGATGATAAATGTAGACGGGGAAGATATAAAATTCAGAGAGGTGACTGAAGGTGAGAGGGAGACTTAAAACTTCAGACTGTGGATGTATTAGAAAACAACAAAAAAGAAGCTGAAAAAAATGATATGGATAAATTGAGAGAAATTGATAAGAGCCAAAAAAAAAAGGGAAAAAAGTCAAAAATTGAAAGTTCATTGAGTTGCAGAGAAAACAAATCAAAATTCAAAGTGGCAAACTATATAAAATCTCCATTTTCATATTTATTAGGTGATGTGCGTCTAGTACTGCAGAGCCGCAGGGGCCGACGGGTTTTTCCACCTTTAAGCAAGCAGTGAATGTGATGGAAGAAAACTCAAACGCAACCTAAATGCTTTAAATGAACACTGGCACAAGAACAAAAACTCCCCAAATTTCCTACTTGAAGAGGAGAAGTTATACGTAAACAGGACAGGGTGACTGGGAGGGAAGAGAAAGTCTTGAGAAGACAGCTGTAGAATGTGAAAACGCATTTGTCAAGCATCAGTGTTTGTGATGTCAGCAAGGCTGTAAGGTCAGCAAGAAACAAGTACGTTCTTTTTTTTTCTCTAAAGGACAGCTCCTAATAAAGTTTGCTTGGACCTTGGAGCAACCAAGTGACTATTAGGTGTTAAAAATATTTTAAAGCTATTTTTTATGAACTTCAGTGAGTAAATTTAATTAAAACTCCTTCCCAGTTACTTTTTTGAGTTCAATTCATAGGAGACCTAGAAAGAATATAACTTCTTTTTAGGAGAGACTGATAGAAGCATTTCTCTTAAAATGATAACAAATTCAACTATCGTCATATACTCATATGGGGAAAGATTCCAAAGACATTATATTATCTATGAATAAATTAAGGCAGAATCCAAATTCTTTAAGGGTCTTTTATTCATTTTTTTGTTCTTTTTTTCCCCTCTTTGACCTAAGAAGTCTTTCACAGCTGGGTTTTGTTATTTAAGTTTAGGGTTGGACCTTGGTAGTCATAGTTTGCAGGCTTTGTTTATTTGTTTTCTTTTTGGTTAGGCAGCTAACTGACTCAGACGGTGAGATAAAAAGAGCCACATGTGGCTCTGGACCGCAGGTAGCAGACCCCTGGGTTAGGGGAAGAATTTGGATTTGACCTACATTGACAGTAAATGTATTTTTTCAATAAACCATCAACATTTTTATCATCAGAAACCAGTGGTTTCATAAAAAGTTGTCGTAAAATACTTGTATTGATTAGGTTTTTCACTTTGTGAAATCAGTGGTTTCATATTCTATTTGAAAAAGAAAAAAAGTAGTGAGCACGGTGTCAAAATCCTTTTCAAATCCAGGGCTCCAGGTAGTCCTGCACTATATAGTTTTGTAGTGGTTAGGGAGTAGGGAGCGGATTCAGACATAGTCAAAGTATTGATCAAAGGTCTGACTTCAACCACACATAAGAAAAAAACAAAGGAAGAGAGTAAAATAAAAAAAGTTTTTAGGTTATTTATATAGTATCTACGCTCAAAACAACATAAATACCCCTAATACATATTTGGGTAACTTTTTTACACATTGAAAAAAACATAATTTTTAGCTTTAAGAAGACGTGATATCAATTTTAAGTGAACTTCATAGACAAGTAAGTAATTTTAGATTAAATAGAAGAATCATATTAATGCTAAAAATATTCATACGTTTAAATAATTTAAATCAATTTATTAGTCCTAATCAAAATTCACCTGCACACTCATTACATGATTTATTTCCTTTAATGGTAAATCCCATCAAGAGGAATTATTTCACATTAAAACTTTCTGGGTGTTACAAGTTCAGTTAAAGCATATTCAAATGGTAGTTTGTACATTTAGAAATAAAACGCCAATGCCTATTGCTATTAATAGTACATATTATTTAAACTGGAAGTCATAAAAAATAGTTGAGTCAGCAAATTGTTGATGTTAAATCGTTCTAACTAAGGCGGCACGGTGTACCGTTCCCTCCATCGGGAGTCGGCTGTAAAGTAGACGAAGAAGTTTAAAGAAAAAAAATTAAAGTAATGATTTTGTAAAAAGAAACGTAAAGCCAAATAGACATCAGAAATGTAACATTGTCTAACTTTCCACTCCATATGGTAGAAAGTCGATCCCAATTATCTATAGTTTTTAGTGTTTGCATACAGTTAGAAGTTAAAGGGTGGGATGCTGACCAACTACACCCACTCCACCAATTTGATTCGAATCAGTTTTGCTTCTTGTGTACCGATAAGCAAAACGCGGACAAGTTTGTTTCAACGTTTTTGTTGGGAATGATACCCGCTGAATGGAGCTTTTTTGTTGGTGAACAAAGCTTACAGTTTCTCAAAGTATCTCACACCTTCTCTGTCTTCTGAATACTCTACACACCAAAGCTGTGTGGGAGGGCTCGCTAACGTTCTGCTGAATGAGACCAAGCCAACCATGACACATTTGTCATACATTCCACAGATTCGAAGGCCCTTGTCTTTTTCTTTCTTTATTTTCCACATTCATTTTTATTCAAGATAAACTAATTGTTTTTTACTTTTATGAAAAAAGCTATTAAATTTTGCACAAACATGATGTTATACTTGTAACATATGAGATACACTCATCATCACTTTTCATTCAGAAGTTAACAGCAAATAACACGGACATTTATGCAACATTTGACTTTTTCCACAACAAATGCCTTTAGACGAGTCAGCCACCAACAGATGAATCGGCCATACAGGCTCGATGCTAAACATCCAAAAGGAATCCACAAATTTCACATTTGACTCAGATCTGAGTTATCTGGAAACAGAGTAGACGTTTGAACTTGAGTTTTGTCCCACTTAATGAGAGCATCAAAGGAAACTCTTTTCATTATGGACTACAAGCACGCTATAAATTCAAGTTGTCTGGAATAATCAATGGTAATTTACATGACAGAAAGTTCCCCTCTTGCCGGGACAGTACCTCAGCAAAGACCCTAGGAACGGAGACTGGTGTGTCACAACTGCAGCTCTTACAATAGCAGTAAAGGTGTATGCACTCAAACAGTTTTTGTCAATTGAATTACAAAGAAAAATGTCAATCATGTCGTCTAAATAAATGCTTACTTTACTACTTTTTGCGATGCTCAACTAGTGAAATAATGATAAAAAACGAAGCCTTGAAGTGAAAAACATTTTGGTTTCATATGCAGGTTTATGAAACATTTTTATTTCAAGTGAAAAAAAAATCTCATTTAACAGTCACTTAAAATAGAATATCAGCATTTAGATCTCAAAATGTATCTTTCGTTACAGTCAAGGGAAATAAAATACTTTATAAAAATTGTATGTGTTTACTCTTTTCGACTCATCAAAGGAACTTCTTTGGCTCTGCTGACTGGTGGGGAGTTTCCAGCCGTTCAAACCCTCAAACCAGCATCTTTCACTGTATGTGTGTGCGTGAGTGTGTACGCGCGTGTGTGTGTGTGTGGGTATTGACACAATAAAAACATAAATTAATAAAAATAAAATTTTGAAAATGACTTTTCAAGAAACATACATTTTGTATGCTTTAAATAATCACCGCAAACGCCCAATCCCAGTATGACGTGTAGCTACTGTGTGTATATATTTTAAAAGCTGGACTAAGGAGATGAGAACGAGTTTACCATTAAAATTCACTTTTGACTGACAAAAACAACATTGTGTAAAATAATGTGTGATGGGAAGAAAAATGTGTTATTGGAAAAAGAAGAACCAACCTGGTGTTTTAGAGTTAAAGGTCTTTCCATGCGATATCAGGGAAGCCCATCATGTCCACCAAAGGAGCCCAGTGCGACATAAAAATGAGGACACATTTTTCAGCATCACTGCCCCAATGTCTACAAACAGGAATCCCCAAACACACACAAACACAGAGACAAAGACTAGCAGATGGAGCCGTGCCCACCATGACCGAAAGCTCTTTCACTCTTAGTAAACTCGAACCATTCAAGTGGAAATACTGTGGGACTCAAAATGAAGTATACAATTCATAGTAAAAATCTAAAAAACAATACCTGGTAATAAAGTAATTTGGATCGCTTATGTCAAAGGTCATGGTAAAAAAAAAATCCAGCTTTTTCCAATGATTTTATCCTCTCATTAGGACTACTCTGCATGTGAAGCATTAACCCGCAGCTGCAGCATCAGTTTTACACCTCAAGAGACCTTGGTTGGAGTGCATTTTAACTTTTTATGGGCTCACTCAAACAAAATTAAAAACTTGAACAGGTCACCAAGACATGCCACAGCTATTTGCTAATACATTGTAAAAAATTGCAGTCATCTAGCTGTCTTTCTTTTTTTTTTATTATTTTAACAAGCACAGTCCACATAAAAATGCACTAAATGACGCTTGTTGTGGTCAACTTGGCAGGGTTAAATTATGTGGCTAGGGATTTAAATGTTGCAAACAGTTATATTTAAAGGAAAAATTAAAAAAACTATAAGAAATGTAAAAGTATGACACCAATTTGCCCTATCTTAAATCCTCATCTGACAAATTATGAAGTCGTACTCTTAAGCTTGGCTAAGTTAGGTTGAGTTAGCGCAAGCACAAGGCAAAGGCAGACATCCCATTTAATAGGACAGCTATCAAGGAGGACTCTTTATTCCAGGAAGATGTGGGATTTGAACCCTTACATTACTGGCACTTGCATCAGCTAAAAAGCACATCAAATAAACAGTTCTTATAAGCCCGTCTCTTGCATAAGCAAGTTTTCCATCTATAAAAAATAATTTCCTAGAAAGCATCCACATCACCATGTGCTGGCACTCTGCCTATCATAGAAGCAGATAGAGATGTAATGGGCATCACTGAGGTCACAAAATCCTTTAAACACCTTAAGCAAACATACTTAAAGAAGCTCATTAAACGACCCGTTTTATAAGGAAAAAGCGTGTTGGGTCCAGCCTGCTGCCCTATTCTAAGACCTTGGAGACCTCCATCATCCACACGCAACTGTCACCGAGGAATTTTTTAGTCAGCGCCACACATGTGCTCAAATAACACATCACCTTGGATAACCGCATCATGCTGGCTAAACACTGACATGGCTTGTCTATCTCTGTCTAAGGTCAGATTTAAGTAAGCAGACTGCAAAAAAAAAAAAAATCACTCCAAATTTGAGTTACTTAGTTGCAGATGAGTATTTAATGATTGCTACAATATGTGCAAAATTCCCCAATTACCAAACGCATTGACATTAAATAGGAGCGCCTCCCTTCAGGAAGTGATTCATTTTATTCGCTTAGACGGCTGGAGGCTGCTGCTGTATGATCTTTATTACATAACAGCTTCTCTAATTTACCATTGAAAAATAAACTGAAATAAAACTGTCTTTAAAAAATTAACAACTAATAAAAATCAGTACAATTTAATTTCCATCTCTGAAAAAAAGAAAAGTTTCACCAAATTTAGGTTCTGTTTTCATGTGAGTAAAAACAAATACCGTAGCAATTTTAGCTAACACACCAGCTTATGTAATGTGAAGGTGGTCGGGTGGGCTGCCTTGTGAAAGCCACCCGCCTAAGATTCCTCACTTTTTCCACTGGCCCCTACCAGCTCTCTGCCTGGTCTTTAAGACATGAAGAGCATACAAAAGAGAGGTCATCTTCACTGAGGAGGAGTCAGGCTATCTGCTTTCCTTCGTTATTATCTTATGTGGTGATTACCAAGCTTTGTTTACTCAAAGAAGTCTGAAGCAAGGCAAGCCATTTCCAGCAATTTTGCACAGCATGAAGCAAAAGAGCATAAAAAACAGAATATAAATATTATCTATCTTACTCTCTGTCACTTCTTTTTTATGTATGTGTACTTTTTTAAATATTTTTTTGTGATTGTATGAGTCCATTTGTCAGACAAATGTGTATATTTATTTATGCAAGTGTAAGAAAACTATATAAAAAAATAAATATTAATTTCCTAAATTTGAACAAGCTGTTCAGATTATTGAATTCTATCAAACCAACACCCACTCAAATGAAAAATTGTGTTTTGGTTCTTAGGTTTACATGTAATTTGTAGTTTTTTTTCTGATGATGGAAGACAAATCTGACATAATTTAAGATTAAAACTGCATTACTGAGTTTTAATCTAAATGTTGTTGGATCAGGAGTAGAAAAACCCTGCGGTTTTAAGAAAAGTTTTGGTTTGTGACTCAGCAACTGTTCTGGGTGGGCATAGTTTCTTTGCTAGGCTAAAGTTAGCTTGGGATTGTGACTTGCTATAAGATAGCAAAAGAAAGTGTAAACAAAGAGTTGATGGGAAATTGGCCAAGGCGAACTTCTGCGCCAACAGTCCCGCCCACAACCCAGAGGCAAATTTCTAATAAACTCCTGCAGCTCTTCAGAAAATGCGCTTTTAAAAAAAAGGACCTACGCTTTTTGATTTTCTGCTTAAAAATAACTTAATCATAGTTTAAAAAAGCAATTTTACAATAGAAAAAAATATAGTTGGAGTGAAAGATAGAACAAAAAAATGTATAAGTCTATTAATCTATTAAACATTTTGTAGTTTTTTCTGCATATTATTTTACTGATAAATATAGCAACTCTTCAATACTAACTGTACTAATTAATTTTTGTGGACTTGTGCCACAAATGCTGCCAAATACATTCATGAAGGACTATTGAGTAAACAAAATTTAATTTTACATCACATTTGAGGGTTCAATCTCATGACTGTCTGTGCAACGTGTCTTTGTCATGATTCTAAGTATCCTGTAATTCTCTGCCATGACTACGTGCTTCTATTCAAGCTGAAAATACTTGGAATGATCAAAAGCGCACACGCTCCCTTTTCTTTTCTTTTCTTTTTTTTTTTTTAACTCCGGCACAAACATGCACAATCGCAGGCTTCTGCTCACATACTCGCACAACACCGGCATGCACGACATTCAAGCCATGTGATCTTGGCTAGGCTATAAGCCAACAGCCAAACATGTCACTTACAAGAAATCTCTGAGACAGAGTGGGAGAGTGAGACTCACGTACACACGAGCACACTGGCACAAACTAGCGCAGTAATTCTGCCCAATTGTCAGTTTGTGAAAGCTCCTTGTCAAGTGCAAGTACAGTACAAACACAAGAAACATGAGACTTAGCTGTTAGTTATTTGCCATGAAGGGTAGTGTGTGGGGGGTGGTCAGTTCTGAGAAAAAGAGAAGCACGTGAGCTTTAAGATCTAATGTGGAATTGTTCTGCGAACATGCCATGTTGACTGTTCATTATCTAAATTCCTAGAAGTCTTCCTGAAAAGCACACAGTATGCTGACGCAGCCCAAATACGCTTCAAGATTCCTAAAAGCTTCTGCCAACTTTTATTTATTTATTTAGTTCTCTCAGCGACCTTTGCACATTTTCCACTTTTTTTCTGGATTCAGCATAAACTTGTGTGACCAGTGAATGACAGCCACATTTGAATAAAACATCCATCTGTGGATTTTTGTATCTTGGATCTATCCTGGCTCTTACTTGTTCAAAAAGAAATCAATCAATAAATGAATAAATAAAAGACAAATATGCGCACACAGTGTTCCAACACAGAGGACAGAAAAAAAATATCTCACTTTCCTTTGATACATTAAGTGATTTGTTACAAATGTTCTGTGAAAAATACCACCAGAGGGGCATGTCAAAACATTTGCATGGTGTCCAAAAAGAGGGAAACACACAAATCTGGGCAAAGGAAAATTATATCTTTGATGTAGATGTTGAATTGTTGATAAGTCAAACAAAAATGTGAGTTGCATGCTTTGAAAAGACAAATATGTAGTCTGTTTAAAGTAACAGGCGATGAAAAAAAAAAAAAACTTAAATTGTCCAGATATAAAGAAAAATATTGCACAAACTTTGAGTTATGCTACATGAAGATTATTGTAGTACACAGCCAAATGTCCATACCTGCACATAAGGCTGGCTGACTATTAGTCTAGATGTAATTGCTTTTTATGGCCACATCGACAACTTGTAGCCTCCTTTGGCCAACCAAGGAGTTCACAGTCACAGAGTCAGGTGGGTGTTACTTAATAGGGGCTTAGTGGACAGTCGGATCTCCTCTACAGGTGACATGATGAGAACAGGAAAGAAGTGGCTGTCATAAGAAACTATGGATCAGGTTGAACAAAAGTTGAGTAGGAATTGGGCCTTCCAGCCATATAACATATAGAACAGAAAGGGGAAGCAGTAGGACAACTGAGATAAACAAGAAGCATGGCTCAGTTGAGACCTATGTACGTTATTGGAAGATCACCAGGAAAAAACTCTGCAAGTCAGAACTAGTAAGTTTCAGTCAGCGTTCTTCAAAATCCATCCAACATGCACTGTTAAGACAAGCAGAAACCCCAGCATATCCAACCCAGACTATGGTTTCCTGGAGTTCATTATGAGGTGCTGCCCTTGAACTCCTGGGAGACATGAAGTACAAATGTCACAATCACCATGTTCTGAAATCAGTCAAAATCCAACTTACTGGGACCCAGCAGGGCAAGCCTGAACCCTGAGTTTGGCACACCTTTTTCTTAATCAGCGAAAGGCATGAACCCTTAGAACATAGAGCTCCTTGCCAATTTACTACTCACAGCCTGGGACTGACAAATGCAATGCAGACTTCAGTTTTCAGGACACATAGCACTGATGTCCAAGACCATATTTGTTCTTAATATTGGACTCAACAAAGCACACGGTGATGCCGGAACTTGCAGTATCCTGGTGGGATCGGAAAGAGGGGGCCCACAAGTGGAAGAAAGCCAAATATCATGAACAGCTTGAGCCATTCAGAGAGAAGGACTGGAGGGCCTGTTGAGAGTCTTGCATTCAGGCACCTTGAAAACGGAGAAGTGTTTAGTAAGAAGAGACAGCAGAACATTGGTGCTGTAAAGCCTCTGTGTGGTTCTGCAGCAAGAGGGGAGAGTCATAAAGAAGTCCACACAAGCTAATCAAGCTCGGTTAAGCGGAGTGTACTAAGATCAAAGACCCGAAACCCCTGTTGACCCTAAGGTCTTCACTAAGAATGTGTGCAGGCTGCACTTTTGAGGTGTTTCAACGTCCCACCACTGACACAAGCAAAGCAGATTGTTAAAATGCAAAAGTGTAGGGAAAAAACATAATGCATATTTGTATATTTTTGTGTTACCATAACTAATAAAATAAAAATAGAACTTAAATGGAAAAGAATAAATATTTTTGTTATTTTGAAATGTTATGATAAAGTTCCAATATCTCCAAAAGAGGAAGAGACATCAGTTAGAAAGCTTCTTCAAACTTATGGTAATTTAACCGTGAGAAAGATCAAGAAAGACTATCACTATCGGTATGCATCTGTGTGTGTTTCACACAAATTATTTAGAAGTCACGCGTGTGAAGTTTGACAGTCACACACATGTGATTTCATGTTTAAGTCACAAATGCTACGAATGATACAAATGCAAATTAGAAGCATGTGTGTTCCTATTTCACACTCAAAGCAAATAGTTTGTAAACTGGCATAAAGTGCATTTAATGGGTATAACTAGCTATTCACACACACACACAGAGGATTTAGCTTAAAAGGCTTCAAATTAAAAATCTGCTAAATCTATTTTTTTATCCATAACAGTCTTTTTTTGCTTTTTTAGTGACCAAAAAGTGACATTGTGAAATGCTGACATACAGCTCTTCAGAAAGTTACTTTTCTAAACTTTGTAGAAACTTTGGCAGACATAGTGGCACAAATGTTGCTTGTTTTTTCAATGGGCATTGCTGAAGTTGACCAAAGCGATAAAGAACTCCCATACACTGACTTTTGAAGCATCTTAAAGGCCCAATCTGAATTCTTCCCTTCTCCCTTCCCCTTCATTTATCCCTCCAAACGGAGGGTGATGAAAAAATAGTGTCTAATATTTCGGACGTGACTTTTGTTCGATGACGTTGTCAATAATGGCCGGCCCGCTAGCGTTAGCGCGGAGCTTCCAGCCCTCGAATATACATAACAACACCGGTTCTATAACTTTGCAAAGGTCATGCTCCATCAAAAAGTCATTACTTACATTTAAATGTAAACTTATGTGGTTCAGAGTGCACCAACGTGGAAAAAAAGCGCTTATTAGTGCGACATGGATTAGTCTTGCGATGGTGGAATTTGGACCCCTACATTTGGAGTGTGAAATTTTAAAAATAATATTCCAGACACAACTTTGACTTCAACTGCCACTTCAAATTAAGGGGAAGAGAGAAGGGGAGTTTTTGGATTGGGCCAAAGAGTCAGTAAAGCCATAACTCAGAATAAAAAAGTAAAACCTGCGATGTAAAAATAAATAAATACTCTCAACCACTGCAAGCCCAATGCATTCTCACTACCGATTTATCATGTATGAACGTATTGTTTTGGGCCCCCTGTGCCACTTTTTCATGTTTTGGATGTCCCCAACTCATTATTTTTTGATGTGCCAGCTATTTCCATTAAATCAGGGGTCCCCAACCTCCAGGCCACTTAGGGAAAAATGCATATGCTAATCTAGGGTTCCCAAATCTTGGGACACGGTACCACTACCAGGTTAGGATTAGGGTACCGGTCAAGTCTGTGTCATGAGTGTTGGTAACTTGTGATTTAACGGGACAGCCAACACACAGAAAAACGAACAGCCAGCATGTCACACCAAAACAAGAAAAGTGACGTGGAGGGGGCCCGAACCATATATCCATATATGACGAGTTGGGAGGGAGAATGTGTAGACAAGCCAAGGAACTATCTTCAATCCAGTATAAAGATACAGAAGGGGGATAAATACCACCTCATCATGAGTGGTAAGAAGATTTGCTATACAAATTATTATTATTTTTCATTCTTTATAAAAAACAAGCCTTATTTCACACAACAAAGACATAATATGTGTTATTTTAGTGAGCTGGTTACCACTACTCTCTCTATCGTCCTCATATCTTCTGCGTTTCTCGCAAATTCACCAGTAGCAGCTCATCAGACACTTGCCCAAAGGCTAAGAAATTATTTATTTTGTTTTAAAAAAATGATGTGTTACCTCTAAGGTAGAGTCTAAAAACTTAGCCTCACATTACAGTTTTGCAGCCTTGTGGATAATAAAGTACTACACCTCAATTCTCAGGTTTATACCAGATTCTGATCCCATTAAAAAGGAGGGAAAACAAATACCCTGCATGATTCTATAACATGTACACTGACCTATAAAAGCACATTACCATATTATTGTGGAGGATTTCTGACTCACTGCTCTTTGTAATGTTGCTTTAGTGTATTGACTTTGGGCATATTTGTTTATGCGCAGTAAAAAGTCCTGGAGAATTTCAGTCTGGTTGAAGTCTAGACTGAAACTAGGCCATTTTGACACTTTCCTTTCTTTGCTTTTTTTTTAGTGGCTTTGATTTGATTTGTGTGCACGGGGTCTTTGTCAGAAAGAACTACTCAGCTCAAAGACAGGAAATGACCAAAGACGTACGACTGCAAATCAAACACCATTGTGTCACCCCGGATCCACTTTTTCTTTTTCCTGCCCAATTTCCCAAGCGAATTTGCTTCTTAGATTAATTTCCTCATCTGACTTGACGTGTTAACTGGAACTTGTAGAGCCTGAGATGCAGCTTTTGGGTTTTCGTCAGCTTCTATCAGTTCTGAAAGTTGTGACCTTGGTGTTGAATTACTGCGACACCCACACAAAAGAAGGCCGCTAACAACCTTGAGTGCTTTAAATCATTAATAATTGTTGACAGTTTTGAGTGGCAAGCTTCAAATTGGTTGGTAATTGTCACATTTTAGAAGTGCTCAGATTTGTGGATGATCATTTAATACAACTAGCGGAGTGATCCTCTCAAAATGAAGATACTATTTCATTGTTTTGGTGGTTTAACACATTTCATGACACGGCTGACAAGACTAAAAACATGTTTTTCTCTGAAGGTTATTTTAGACTTTTTTTGTGTGTTCAAAATGTTCCACTTTGTTGTACCTGTTCATCCAGTCGCACTATCCACGAAAAACGTTTTTTTTCTATGAAAAGACTGCAGACTTACCTGATGTATATCATTTCAGGAATTCTCTTACCCAACGTTGAAAAGAAGGATTTTTTTCTTCACAATTATCCTGAACTGTTTGAGTTCCTGTTCCACGAAAAGCAACGAACATGCCTGGACACACCAGTCTGAGCAGGTTTTTATCCCTCCAAGGTTTACCTCGAACTGGCTCTGCAATACCTAGAAAGAGTAGCTATTGTTTGAGAATGGGATGTATGACTGGTGCCCTGTATCGCATGCCCTCAGGCATGACTCATAATAGTCCATGCATAAACACACGCCCGGCACAAATATACATGCGTATAAGGAGAAAAAGCTATTGTAAATGCTGAATTCACACGCACACACAGAGTAAACAGAGCTGCAGTATGGATAAAAATGGTTCCTATACCTCTAATAACTACATTTATTTTTACTCAACATACAAACTTATAGCTTATTCTTGTTTATTTAAAACAAATCAAGAAAAAAGAAGTTATTGTTGAATGTTTTTATGGTAATCCAAAGAATTTGTATTTTTTTTCTGTGTGTGATCAAGTGGGAGACGCATGATAAGTTTAGTGCAAACAAATGTGGTGGGTAGCAGCTCAGTAACTTCTCTATTATGACACTACATACTGCACGTTGGCGTTGATAAATGTGCTGAAGTGGAGAGTGGGCAAGATAATGTAGAGGAGGGGGTGTTGGCTGGTGTCAAAAAGTATTTTATTTGGGTCACGACTGTACTTACGAAAAAAAAAGGAACCCTGACATTTATGAAGCATTCAAAAAGGACATTTTCTGTCATATTAGTATGGCACCCATTGGGTTTTTACAGACGTTTTCATCCCCGCACATCAGGTAGATGAAGTATTAAAAAATTTTTTTTTTTAATTTATTTAAATGTTTGTTACCTTTTTGTGGCCACTTTTCTAGGAAGTTTCAAAAACTGGTTCTGATTTTTCAAATTCCAGACATTCGTTCAATGAAAACATTTCATGGAAAGTAACTTTAGGAACTACTTAAATGACAAATCAAGTGATATGTAAGATTATCTCAATATAACTTTACTTAAACAGCGTTTTTTTTAACCCAACTGAAATAAAAATTGATTTATATCCTTAAATTCAGTTTTTTTTCAGGTGTTTTTACCCTTATTCAGCTTTTTTGTTATGGTCACTGTCCACATCAATTACAGTCTGTGTTATGGCGCTCTCTCCTTGACACTCCCACCCTCGCTCACAGCCCTGGGCCCCCTCGTGGAATGTGGTACAGTTGAGGGGGCCTATGGAGGAAGGGCATCCCAGGACACACGCTAACACACTCTCCGACACACTCAACTGCACCCCAGCAAACACGCAGACAAACACACGCTCACCCAGACAAATACAGCTGCTGAAAGCCATCAAAACCTTTTGGTTGACATCCAAGGATGAGCAATGTGAAAAGGCTTGCATTTCATGTTAAAACTTCCTTATAGGACACAAAAAAATACACCCAGAATACCATGAACTGATTTCCTTGTAAGTGTTATAAAACACATCAAAACTGACAGTCTTGCTTCAGGGCAAACTGGCACACCTATAGCTCGAATGCCTAGTAAAACATACCTGGAACCTGAAGTGCAAATGAGTAAACAGAATCTTAACGAACCCGAGAGGGTTCACTTTCAATTTTACACCTGTGAAAAACCGGCTTGGGTCTGAGATGCTGAACATCCGCATTTCATCACATGACAAAGATAAGACAGAAACCGTAAAAGAGAAAACTTGAAGTAACAAACTCGACTGAACTACAGTGTGCCAAAAATGACGATACTGAAACAGAGACAGGAGGGAAAAAAAAGTGTGTTGGGGGAAGAACAGTGACAGGAAATGAAGGAAACTGCCACAAACTGCTTGCTGGTTAGCCACACATTGCAGTCATGTACACAGAGGGGTGGGCACTGCATATAGGGTTAAAGTCTTTTAGCTTTTAGTGAGCCACAAAAAGTGCATACATTATCAGATTCCTTTACATTTTCTTGTAAAGTCTAAATATTATCCAACGTGATTCCCTTAAAAAGTACCAGTATCATCCAACTGTAAATGAATGATACAAGGATACTTTACTGTTGGACCCAAAACAATGGATCCACAATAGGTGGAGTTTGTTTGCTTCTCCCTCATGTCACATGCAGACAGTAAAGCTACCAATACAGTTGAAACTAATGACAACATTGTTTCCTGTAGTTAAAGGGCGGACCAACATCATCCCATATAGGATTGTAGCTTTAAAGTGTTAGGAATACTATCACCTCCTCACAATCTTTATTCTACTTTAAAGTTTAAGACTCAAAAACTAAGTTGAGAATGCAGTTTATTGGGAGAAAGGGAAACAAAATGACGGGAAAGGATAAACGTGCTCCATATATTGAGAGAAGCGATGGAGTAATGCATGGCAAAACCTATGCGTCATACAAACCAGGCGCAGTAAATATGAAGCCAGAGGAGGATATACTTACCCGATATGTCGCTGGTCCATAGAATGCGGCGATCAGCTGGTGAAGAAGAGGCTGATCGGATGATCTATAAACTTTCTGGGCTGTCTTTCGCTCTCTCTTTTTTTTTTTGTTTGTTTCTTTTGAAAGCAGGCCACGGTTCTTCCCCCCTCCCCGCCTTCCCTTTTCGTCCGCTGGCTCGCTCTATCACTTCAGTCCTGTCTTGGCCGCTCGTCCCCCCATCTCGCTTATCCCACTCTGTGTTTCTCTGTCCCTGTGCAGGAAGTAAAACGCGGCTCACGCGAACAGGACGCGGAATGCGAGCTTTCTGACATCATGCACCATTCCGCGTTGCTGGAGTTCGCCTTTAAAGACACAGCCGGGCCGGCGAGCTGTCAGGCTGACTGGCTGGCTGGCTGGCTGGCTGCTGCCGCCTCTGCGTGCTGCTGCGCGGCTTGACGACGCACGGAGAGTGGACTGTGATCGCGGCGTGCGCCTTTACGGACACATGAACTCGCTGCTCTCTGCGCCGAGCTTAAAGGTGTACATGCGCCGCAAAAAAAGGGAGAAAAAAATCAATCCTGGCCTGCGTGGGTTCGACTCTGCATTATTGTTCTGACTTATTCAGACATTATGACCTTTATTTAGAACTATAAGTAGGACGACAGGGAGGAGGAGGGGTGGGTACTTGAGATCCCGAACATTTTACATGTGAGGGTATCTCACATGTCCTCTTGTGATGACAGCATGTGTGTTTACAAGCGCCAACTACTGGTGGTGTGTCCTTTTTAAAATTGTGTTATTAATAAATTCGTTTTAATGAATATTGCTAAGTAGTATTACTTTAGAATATCAATTAAACTAAAGTAAAACTCGAAAAGTTCTATCTATCTATCTATCTATCTATCTATCTATCTATCTATCTATCTATCTATCTATCTATCTATCTATCTATGGTCAGTGGTTTACATTGCTGGTGAATGAGGTTTGTGGGGATCTTTTCACAAGATAACATCATCTATAGTGACAGAGAAAGCATACAGTAAGAAAAAAAACAGGTTAAAAAAAGTATTGATAAGAGTATTGAAAATTGATTTGGCAACTGCAGTATTGCTTGAAAATCACAGATATGAATTATGTTGGTTAAAAGGTATAAAATGAATTTTAAAAGTAAATAATTTGAATCAAAAGATAAAAACGGAAGAACTTTGCATATAAGGATGGAAGTAATTGGACTATATACACAACGATGAGAACATAAGATCATATATGGAGCATGTAAAAAACCTGTAGAGTTAAGGCAATCTGATGTGTATGTTTTTTTCTCTCTCTCTCTCTGTTTTGATTGTTGTTTCCCCCATTAGTATATTTGTCCTCTATATTTTATTTAAAATATATGCCCCCTTCTGTTTGTTCGTCCTAAATGTGTTATTAAAAAGAACAATAAAAATAAAGTAATAAAAAAATTGAAGTAAATAATCAATTTCTTGCAAACTACAGTTTTGCTGTTCTTTTTTCTTTGTCTTTTCATGTTTGGAAACAAAAAGGCGTCTAATCATAAGGTTGCTCTTCCAAGATAATACTTAAATAAATTTCTGTGTCAAATGTCATGCATTATTATTTATAGATTTAAATACCACATGAATAAAAAATGTCTAGATTTTAGCTTTTTTTGGAAAAAGTATCACACTGTATCGTATCGCCAAAAAGTTAGTTGAGCCCTTCATATATCGATTTGTGGATCATTGAGATATGTATTGAATCGTGTGAGAGGGACAGATACCCCTAACTTGCAGACATTACTTCTTCCTTTTTATCGTCTGATCTGGCATCTGGGATCAAAACTGTACAGCTGGATGGCTCCAATATTGCTCACCATTTTTGTTGAACTTTTGTTTGGAGTTGTGAGGGGCTGTAAGCTAGTGGGAGTGACTGTAAACAAAGGGCTGATAGTAAATGAGTGCAGACTTACTGCTCATCAACAGATTCTCCTAGATCAACTAATGAATTCCTGCCGCTCTGGAGAAACTATGTCCTTGAATACAACACAAGTTTTTTTTCTTGCTTTGGCTAAAAATGACACAATCATAATTAAAAGACAGATGGGAACACTTTTAAAATAGATTAAAGGATGACTGGAGAAGGATTTTAAATCATTTTTGGCTAATTGACAATATTATAATAATTATCTTCTAGAACATCTAATCCAGTGAAGATACCTCTATCAAAGAGTTTTGAAATAGTCACACCTTTTCCAGGAAATATTTATTTATTGACTTCTTATCTAGACAGTTAAAATACTTTACCTTTGATACAATTTAGTAAAAATGTAATTGAGACATGCTACTATCGACATATCAAACTTTAGATTTCCGAGACGGCTCAATGTGGCAAACACAAATTTATGTACTCATTTAAATCTAAAACTATTAAGATGGTAATAGTATTGGTAGGACAGAGGGGCAGCAACCATGTAGTTAATATATAATTAACTCATTCACATGTAACTAACATGAGACATGAAGCAGCTGTAAAACGCAGATAAGAAGTTAGTGGAGAAAATGGGAGCAGCTGGTTTCCAAGAGTGGGTGTTCAAGCTTATCATTGTTTAAAATAAGATGTTTAAATGTTAAGAAAATGTATTATTTCTTTTCAAAGACAAAGTTATTGTTCTTATTTTGGTAATTACCCGAGAAGAGCTGCAACCATTTTTATTTGATGGAGTAAAATGTTAAAACGTATTAGTTATGATCACACATACAGCAGAAATGTTGATTTCAAGCAAAGAAACATAATTAAAGCTCAACATTATGTCGTTACACTGCTGCATTTCTCTGTTTTATACTACACAAGTTATATTTTGGGTATTATGATTTTTAGTAAAAGTGAGGTTAATAGTTCAACGACTTCTGATTAATAAAACAGCAAAGTCATTCACACAAGGCGCTTTGCTTCAGTTTTGGAAACTAAAAAGGAGAAATGAAAATGGACAGTCATTGACTCGTCCACTGTACTTTCGGGGCCTTTTTTTTTTTTTTACTTCACAAAAACAGTCTTCAGTTGTCTTTTGGGCCCGAGTGGGCAGTCAGATCAGCCCCGGCTCAGAAATATCAGGCATATGGTATGTTTATCCTCAGAACAAAAGCTTATTGTTGCCGCGATTATCCATTTCCAGTCTGAGGCCATATACAGGCCACAAGCATGTCTCAGGCAGCCCACCAGCTACAGTGTCAAAAGTTCAGATCTAAACCTGGCACTTTTGTTTGGAGCCTCATTTGCTTATTGTTCCAAGGACAATAAACATGAAAATGTCTTTCATACAGGAACAAACTAGAGTTAAAATCCACATTTCATCCTGTGACTCGGTGAAGTTCCTTTAAGCTCCCATCATGCCAAGTGAAAATGCGACTATATAAGGTGATTGGGACACAGCCACGGCCATTGTTATGCTTGGCAGAAAGAGCGGGGTCTCGTTATGGCCCACGTTTGCGTGCTGGAGGAAGCTAAACAGAGAAGTCTGTCAGAGCAAGCTCCCTGGAACCATGTGAAGAGCGACTGACGAAACACTTGACCCAAAGCTGCTGCCGATGAACTATTACACACTCTTATGACACCGCTCGAGGCATGCCATCACGGCTGTTGGATCACACAGTGAAACACCCAGTTATGCGTTTTAAACTGTTTATGGGTCGAAAATGTATCAAACAACATTACAAAAATGTCAGTGTGACACTCGGGGCTGTACAGACCCCTCCTCTGCCCAACTCCTCCCACAAAAGAACATCTAAACATCCCAGTGTGCTTACATTATCGTCATAATTCACTTTCATGTCGGATATGAATGCATACTTACATAACATTGTATCGACAGCCACATTTTCGCTGCTTTGAGTGCAAATCAAGTAGTTGTTGGCACAAAAACTAACAACGCATCAGTCATGATGCCACAACAATGACAGTTTGTCTGACTGTAAACAATGTTTACTCCATCTAAAATGTGTGAACAATAATACGAAATAAACAAATAAAGAATATTGTTGTTCACTTCTTTATCTAAAACAGACCATGTTCTGATTGATTCGCCTTTGATAGTTTTTCACTCAACAAATAACAGAAATCAAGTATTAGGTCAAAGGGTGTTCATCTCCCTTCAAAATAAAAGACATTACAAAACACAACTTTTCTTGATAGGAAAAATAGTCCCACGCGTTTTGCTACAGGTGTGCATGGTTTGTTACACTCAGCTACATGTCCACAAACACCATAAAGCACCAGCCGAGCCCCCCCACCAGAAACATTGTGATCTGCATGCTGTAGATGATGAGGTCGTTAAAAACCCCGAAGTCCAGGCGCTGGTGCCCCAGCAGGAGCAGAATGACCGACAGTTTGTACTGGAGGCGCAGCAGGACGCGGACGCTGACGTACTGCGCGAAGAAGAGGGCGGAGAGCGACACCCAGAGCAGAGAGGTCAGCAGGCTGCAGCCGAAGTACAGCAGGAAGCGCAAGAAGCTGTACATGCAGCGCGAGCGCAAGTACAGGTCGAAGTTGTTGTACTTCGTCCGCACTAGCTTGGACGTGTGCGTCGACCCGCAGGCCGAGTGCATGCAGGTGGTGTGGGGTCCATGGAAGCTGCGCACGCGCCGTGGGATGGGGATCACAGGCATGGAGGGGCGACTGCTGCCCTGCACGGCGCGCGGGTGCTGGGGTCCGCGGGAGAGGAGGCTCCAGGCGAGGCGTTCAGCGTCATCTAGTTTTCTGAGTTAGGATCCAAACGTGAAGTCCAGCTTCTGTTTAAAGAATCAAATAAAAACACCCTTGTAAGATTTTTTTTTTTTTTTTAACGGATGCAGGCACCCACAAACGGCGTCTTCGTATAATAAAAAGAACACCTAATGAGCATAAATGAAGCTACACAGGTTTCGCTAAAATACATACTATTTAATCATGTGTCAAATAAATAAATAAAAAAGGCTCTTACGGGTAGCAAGACGACGTATTTCTCAAACTGGGCTGTTAATTTTTAAAAATATAAATTACTTTAATGCTGCATCAACAGCAGAATGAAGTATCCACCCAAAAAAAGATTGTTTTCTTCTTTTTTCCCCCCTCTTTAGAAGATGCAGTTAGCGTAGATTGAAATACCGTAAACCGGTGAGTGTGTTGTCGCAAAACAAACCGGCAGAACGCAGTGACGTCATTCGCCAAAGAATTAAAGGGGAATTGCCGCCAATGAGGGTTTTTTCCCCCTTTTATTCATTCTGAAACAGAAAAAGGAACCGAAAAACAGAAATAAATAACAATAAGAAGAATAAAGCAGACCCTTCATCCCATTGCTCTAATCGAACAAACTACTAATCTATCTGTCTTCGTTACTACTTTTATTATTATTATTATTTATTTTTCAATAAACGTAGTTAAGTGACAAATATAAATGCTCCTAAATAAATAAAATAATCTTCATGTTAGAATTAAAATTAACTACAACAGGATTTTTATAAATAAAGTTGATTTGGTTTGATTTGAAGAATGTGGAGATGCAAAATGTTTTGTATTTTATGTATTTTTTCTTTATTTCAGTTTCAATGTTTAAATGTATAATTGTTGTTATCTTTTTCAAAAATGTTGTATTCTTTTTCTCTACGTCTTTGTTTTTCCTGTCTTGTTTCAGAGTATCTGATTTCTCATTATTATTTGGGGGGGCTCCCTTTCTCATGTTCCGGTCTGATTTGCTGCAGGAAAGTTTATAGAAAGTGCTTTTGTCAATGTAAGGGAGTTTTGAAAATGGCCTCAAGAGGCCTTCACTGGTTGTTATGTGACCAAATAAAAGAATCTGACCAGCTACAGCAGTTGAAAGTTTGCTGATTTTTCTGTAGTTTGCCTGATTTCATTTTACACCTGCTTGGTCCACTTGTAACAATGGGGTCAGAAGTGGGACAGGAACCCATGCCTCATTATGAGAACATTGTTTGAAAAGTGGAATAAAACTGGGTGCAGTTGAAATATAAATATAAATTATTAGTTATAAAAAGTAAGTTATTTTAAGCTACCAACAAAATTTAAAAAAATTTCAACTCATATTTTTGCCAGCAAGTGTATGTATAGTAAATAGCAATAGTATTTATGCATGTATTCCAAGTCTATATTAGACTTACAACTTTTTAAATGAATAGTTTTTGCTCATGATATTCATATTTTTTCTTTTCACTCTTTACTTTTTTGTAATGCTGATAAACTAAACATTCTGAGTGCTTGTCTGAGTGCTTGTTTTATTATAGTTTTAGAGAGGATTTGTCCAAAATAAGATTTGTTTTAAATTTTAAATCTCTAAACTATACAAAGTGAGTGATACCACGTATTTTTAGATTAAAAGGAAAATGATAGGATGGCTTGGAATAGGTTTCTAATGCAATAAAAGTATCTTGTTGCTACTCTAAAACAAAAGACAAAGATGTATAATGACTACAATTTCTAAAGTTTCAGTTTCCAAAGCAGTTTACAGGAAATTGAATTGAAAATTATTTTACACTCTATAAGTCTTTACAGCCAAAAAGTGAAAAGATTAAGGCTTTTTAATTTTTTCCACGCTCTAAGGGTATTAACACAATAAAATTAATGTATTTGTTTGTTTAGAATCTTGTTTAGAATCTTCTGGTGTGTGTGTGTATATATATATATATATTATATATATATATATATATATATATATATATATTCACACACACACACACACACACCGGAAGATATATAGTTCACGGGTATATATATATATATATATATATTATATATATATATATATATATATATATATATCCGTGAACTATTTCAGATAGTGTTTTATAGATTTGTTCATCTGTTCTATATTGAAAGTAAATGTGGATTATTTCCACTAATTAAAAAAATGACTTGAGAAATAAATTAAAAACTTTCAGTTATTACTTTTTTTCGGCTTTTAATAAAACTGTGTACTTTAGATCACATTTCACAATATGTTTTGTATTAAAAGGATCTATTATCTGACTAGCGATCTGTCACTGCACATTGTGTGTCCCTGTATGTAAAGTATGTCAAAGCAGCTTAGCCTGGAGCTTCATCAATAGCCGCATGCTGCCTACATGCTGATGCTTCTGCATTAATAACTGAACAATGTCAGAGATTCTATTGCATGTAAAGGCTGAACAAAAATAATAACAAAAAATCATATGTCTGCTATTTACACACTTTTTTTTTTGTATTTG
This sequence comes from Oryzias javanicus, assembly GCA_003999625.1. Classification (NCBI taxonomy): domain Eukaryota; kingdom Metazoa; phylum Chordata; class Actinopteri; order Beloniformes; family Adrianichthyidae; genus Oryzias; species Oryzias javanicus. The sequence goes on along the minus strand of CM012448.1, from coordinate 18,381,793 downwards.
ACATTCTCAATAGTTATTCCAAAGTTGGATTCAGTGTTTGTATATCAAATAGTGTACTTGGAAACCATCAATAAGGTCGATTACACAATCATTTGACTTTTACAGCACATTTCTACTGCTGTGCTGTAAAAAAAGCAATATCCAGATGTGATCCCCACAGCATGTCACAAGATGCGTGCATGCCTAGCTTGCAGGAAGAGAGAAATGCATGACTATCAGTAGGAATTTCAAGACTAATTCAAAATAAAAAATATATAAGAAATAAAATAAATTATTAGGAATAAGGTAAGACTCCTGTGTACTATTTAGGATTGGTTTCCCTAATAAAAGAATCAAAGAAGGATCAGTTGTAGCTCTCCCTACCTGTTTCTTTTTTTTCAAACCCGATAGTTTGTGAAATTTTTGTGTCGTGTGCTTCTATGCACCAGTAAAAAGAAAACACAACTGACAAAATCAGATTTCCATTTTATAACAAGATAATTTAATAATTGTATGAGTGCCAAAAAAACTGATACCGGTTATTTTCTGACAAAAAACTATCTGCAGATATGTGTCAACAACATATTTTTGCCTATCATGCAACCTCCACTGAACAAAGATGAGCCATAGACAGCAGGTCACCACAAGTCATCATAAATGAACTCGTTTGGAGAAAAAAACAAGTACGTTTTTAGTGGTGTTTCGGTTCAATTTAGGGAGAACTTATGCAAAACGCAGATAAACAAACCTTCAATAATTTAATTTAACAAACAAACAAAAAGCTGTCTTCGAGGCTAAACACATTAGTGCATGGTTTAAGGCCATCTGATATGATTTTACCATATGAGCCCTGAAGTCGTCTGGTACAGGCCTCCTAGTTTATCCTAAAGTTAGAACCAAAACTTACGGCGAGGCTGCATGGAGTGACAGCGGTCCTTACCTGTAGAATATCTTCTCAGAGAAACCGTCCATGTTTTTAACCTAGCAGAAATTTAGAAGTACATTCATTTGATATTTAAATTATTTCATGCATTCATACTTTACAGGATGATGGCTTTCTGTTGATGTCTTATGTCTACTTTTAGTTATTATACCTGCTTTTAAAGTTATTTTATTTTTGTTTATCTCAGTGATTAATCCTTGGATGATTGATTTGAGGATTTGTTATCATGAGTGTGGCCACTGCTGGTGTAGACAAATCCCCAAAATACTATTTCCTCACTTCAGCATCCAGCCAAAATTCTCTTTTTCTTTCTATTTCGAATCTTTACATCATTTTATGTTTCCTTGCAATTGTCATTAACATGGGAAGATAGTTTTATTCTGTGAAGCACTTATTATGAAAAGTGCTTTGTGAATAAAGTTTGATTCGATTTCCATTTTGGAACAATCGCTGATTTAGCTTTTAGTGTCATCTATTTGTTATATGAATTATTCTATACTTTGCCATCAATTAAAAAGAAAAACCCTGCAAAATAAAGCTTGCAGCTGCATTTTTAGAATTTCCAATTAACATTATAATGATGTATCTCAAGTAAGTATGCTAAAGAGGTCTGCTGAGTTACTGTTTTGTAGTCTTGCCATCTCAGAGTCTGGCATCACTGCCTTAAACCATTCCAGGGTGCAGCATTAATCATAAATCACATAGAAATGGTGCATCTTACTTAGATATTTTCCAATAAAGATCAGCCTTTAAACGTGTGTGTTCAGGTTCAGGACAAGACATTATTCGGTTTCATTGCTTTTAAAGCCTTATTTCAATAATATTTTCTCATGTAATTTAACTTAAGCTAGGGTACCAGTAGTTTGAAAAATATATTTTACATGAATTCTCAAAAAACAAACAAGTTATGAGTCCTAATTGAGTATCCATTCATGTTGGTAGTTATTCCAGATCCACTTAGATATTTGTTCATTTTTTCCACTTAAAATCAAAATTTTTAGATCAGAAAAAGGAAAACTTTGGTACAAATAAAGGTTTTGAATTACTTAACTAATCAATTCTACTTTATAGTTGTTTCTCTGTTTTTCACTCCAACATGTTTGCAAGTAAAACTATAAAACTAAACAAGAAGTGAGAAAAAACTTTTCTTAAAATGACCTGCAAATATCAGTCAAGACTTATATGTTTTCATTTTTCTTTCATTTAATGTAAACTTGATAGAACTTTCTCTTCTAATAAAATGCAACTTTTTTTTTCTTGCCATTTGTGGAGATAAAGAAGAAGCAAACATATTTCCAACCACTAGAGGGAGCTGTTGGTCCATGATTTGCTTGTTCACTGCATTTCAATCCCTTAAAAAGCAGCTCATCCAAGGCCAAAGCACCAAGCTATTTGTCTCTCTTTTAAAACAGGCTCCTTTGAGCAAAACTTCTCTAACGGATGCCAAGTTAAAATGCCCTCCCCCTTATTACATCTGGTTAATAACTGCTGTCCAGCTGAGGAAGCTCCTCTGTCTTACACCGTTACTAAGAAAAACGATGTCAATAAAGCATAAGCGGGTGATTTAGCCATCCAGGCGTCCTTGTAAAGGATGTATACTGGTTCTAATCATGCATTATGGCTATATTATTGGGTCATATTTTTACCCTCCCAAACATAAAGACCTTTAAAGTGTTCTCTCATCTTGCTGAAGGGGGAGAGATTGGTAAGAGAAAATACAACCATCCTAGTTTTTCCCCCTCTTTTCCATGAGTTTGGGGAGGAAATAAAAGTAAAAATGGTTCAAAAGTTGCTTGTTCATTTACAAGCAAACTAAAGTGAATACTTTTTGGTTTTTTTTGAGAGGCAATCAGTGGCTAAAGTTCTCTAAACTCCCTTTAAAAAGCCTCTAGAGTGTGAGATTAAAGAGGAAACATGTCAAAATCCTCTTTGATGCCTTCAGATGCACTCGGGTTAAATCAATTAATTCATTAACTAAGTAGAGGTCACTGCCAATAGTTGAGCAAAGACAAATTAAATCAATTATTCAGGCTAATAAGACGAGAAAGACTTTAATTAGTGAAAGTTTAATCAAAGTCGTGAGATAAAATATCTTCTACATAAGATCCACAAGGCCTGTCAAGGTATTTTTTTCACCATATCCCCAGAAAATATATGCATGTAAAGCATTTTATGTGCAGGTATGCTAATTCCATTTTAGTAATAGGATTTTCTGTCCACTTTTATTGGTTTGTAAAGAATGTCTGGGTTGCCAGCAAGCCCCCTGGTCTCATCGTTACTTCCTATTAAGGAATCAATTAACACTAAAGAAGGGAGGAAATAAAAAAAAAAACTAAAATAAATAAAGTGAAATGATGTGAAATGGGGCAAACACTGAATACGTTCCAGGACGTTAAGGTGTGCCAAGCCTTGAGAAGGAAATTAAGCAGACGAATTAAAATAAAATATGGCCGGCAGTTAGGTGAAACAGTTGCTTCCAAGTTTCTTAACCATAAAAAGATAATTTTGGGGAGTGATACAGGACTGTTCACTTTCATCTCTCTTCGATCTTTTATTTTCGTCTTGCGCTCCATTATATCTTGTGTCTCTTGAGTGCACACATCTGTGTGCGTTCCTAATCTTTTCAAGCCATCTGTTGTCTTCACAAACCTGCTCTTGTAGATCTCAAGTGGTTAGATGATTCTTTGAACTAACTTGGTTTTGCAGTTTATGAGATGGCTCCTTACAAATATATATGTTTTACATACTGAAGGAAATTTGATATTTGGAAAAAGGAAGTCCAGAAAAAAGAAGGAAACTTTCATCCTCCTGTTTAGGATTTGGTGTTTCCTTTTCTGTCCCTGATCGGGTTTGACGAGTGTTAATCCTTGGCATAAGGAGACAAGGCTGGATTATAGAAACATCTGTATGGGTGAATGAGAGGGTTGTGAACCTTTGAACACAGGAACTGAGGGAGGGGTGTCAGGGGTTACTCATGATCAAGAACACAAGTGAGGAGGAGACTGTATAAAGACATAAAAACTCATGTGTTTTTTATTTGTTCTTACATACACAAGTATGTAAGAACTCTTATATAAGTGGGTCAACATGACTCATTTTAATACACTTTGAACTCAAGACAGTTTTATAAATGTTGCATTTTTGTGGTAAATCTGTATCTCTCCACCATTTCTTTAAAAAAAAAGTTTAAATAAAATCACTTTACCATATTCTTTATTAACACCCACTTATTTTTACATGTAGAAATGTATATTAACATGTGATCTTGCAGTTGAAAATGCAGTCTATGTGGTCTTGAAAATCTACATTACCTAAATCCTTGTTTCCACTCAGCGGTATGGTATGGTATTTTGAGTGTTACTTTCTTAAAACCGTACCAATTTACTATTTTTGGGTCCTCATTAGCCTTGTTTCCACTGAGCGGTACAATCTGGTATTTTGAGCGTTAAATAGTACCAAACTGTACCTATAGGGGGGCTGCTTTTGGTTGTAGGTCCAGTGAGAAGTGTAATGGAATGTTTGGGGCGGAGCCGCTATAGTCACCTGTTGATTGGCAGAAAGTGATGACATTAGAAAGCGCCAATATAGCGCTAATTTAAGCTAATGTTTCGAACGTTTGTAAGCATTTGGTTTTTTTGAGTAATTTTTTGGTCACAAGTCTACTGTAAAAAGTGAAACACTGGATTAAGTAACAAAAGTTCTGTAATTTGTTACATTGAAGAATGTTAGTTTTTATCAAATTACATTTTTGAGTTGAATTAACCATAAATCCAAAATCTTAATTTGATGAAAACTAAAAATGTAATTAATTGATTGAATGTTTCACTTTTACGATGACGATCTGGGGTCAGGTTAAGAGCATGCAGTTGAGCTTCCCTGAGACGGTTAGTGCAGAAATTGTTTAGTAATGCAAACCTATAGTTTCAGCAGCTGTCTGAGTGGCTGGTCTCAGATGATCTTGGAGGTGAATCTACTGGATGTGGAGGTCCTGGGCTGGTGTGGTTACATGTCTGTGGTTGTGAGGCAGGTTCTCTGAAACACCTTTGGGGACAGCTTATGGTGGAGAAATGAACATTGAATGCACGAGCAACAGATCTGGTTGACATTCCTGCTGTCAGCATGCAATTGCACACTCCCTTACCTCAATGCTTGTGACATCTGTGGCCTTTTGCTGTGAGACAAAACTGCAAATTTCAGGGTGGCTTTTTATGGTGGGCAGTCCAAGGCACACCTGTGCACTAATCATGATGTCAGATCAGCATCTTGATGTGACACACCTGTGAGGTGGGATAGATTAGAAGTGCTCACTTTGTGAGAGAAATGATAATATTGTGCATCCGGAATGAATTTTAGATCTTTAAGTCCATCTCATGTAAAATGGCAGCAAAAACAAAAGTGTTGCGTTTATATTTTTGTTGAATGTACATTTTCAAAGCCAATGCTAATTAGAACAATGTTCTCATCATTTTAATAAATCCTGAAATGTTCATCTGGTGGTGTTGTCTGGATGTTGTGACCAAATTTCACAGTAAAATGAACTCATTAGCTATCACCATTCTGTCTGTAATGGAAGAAACAGCCGGGCTACCTGAGGCAGATACACAATATGTACATCCATCTTTGCAAAAATTTGGATGTTTGTTTTTGGTGAAACGCAGACACTCTGCTGAGGCTTTAGCCTGACGTCATGGAATGGGTGGCACCTACAAGGAGTGAAAGGCGGAGCCTCAGAGATCAAGGCGTCATACTTCTGGGGAGAAAAAGAGTTCACAAAAATAACTCAAATTTCATAAATAATTTGTTGTTTAGTGTACCAAATGTATCCACATATTATCATATATGGTATAGTGTAATGTGAAAGATTTAACACATTTAGGAGGAAAAAACAAACTATCAGTATGCTAATAAAACATGTGAACACAGATCCCAAAGAAAGCAAAATTATTTGAACAATTTACTGGCAGTTTTATCATAAGGATAAAAATTATTTGTGTCAAAGAAATTTGTCCACGACTCAAAGTCACTTTGCTCATAACAAACCGCCCATGGAGCCAAAGCCTTGCTTTTGAGTTTTACATGCTTTGCATATATATCTGGCTCTAGCTAGTAGTGATGCATAGAGTATTAATATGCAGGGATGATTTAGAGGGCAGGGGAGACTGAGGGGATTAGGCTTGCTTCAGTCCTTACAGGGGGGAGCTTGAGGAAGGAGGACGTTTACATCAACAAGCCCTGATTTATGTTGGTGAACAGATGGCAGAGAAATTGCTCTGTTTGGAAAAGATCTGCAATTTATTTTTGTTGATATTTGAGAGAAAGACAGCAAGGGGGAATTGATTTGATGGAGGCAAGAGGGGTTGCACTGAAGATTTTTTTTTGTTCTGTTTTGGGTAAAAATCGAACAGAAAATCCTGTAAACATCCCCAAACTAGAAAAGGATTGCAGTCTGAGTAACATTTAGGATTATTTATTTCTTTTACAAAAACGTTACAAAACTGTAGCAGTTGGGGCCAAAAGTGGAGCAAAGCTTTAAATGGCTTTCTGTGATCAAACATGGATATAATGGATCCAAAATCAGCTCTGTAGCCTTTGAATGAGCTGAAAACATGTTAGGATGGACATAACAGACTGAACAAGCAGAATATGATGCAAACCAGGAAGTACCAAATACTGAAGTTCCACAAAGACAAGTAGAAGTAGGTTGTAGAAGAATGACACTCACTAAAATAAACATATTTAGTCTGTATTCATGAAACTTTTTTAATCATGTGGATTCCTAGATTTCCTATTCATGCTTTCAGTCTGATTTGTGAAAACACTGGATGAGGTGGCTTTTTATCCTTTTAGCTAACTTACAGTATACTCTGTGTTTTTATACAATTATTTAACATCATTTTAATTACTTTTTATAGTTCTTTTCTATTTTTTTGGGCATACTTTTATTTCTACCTTTTTAGTAAAGATTTCTATGACTTTATCTTGTGTACTCCTCCCCACTACATCTTTCATTTCATTGTTTTTGTGTGAGTTTTTATGATTGATTGGACCATTTGTCTGGAAATAAATTCTGTCTATTATTGACAACTGTTGTTTCTTCAAAATTATTAATAAGCTGTCTTGGTTTTATTGGAGCTCAATGTTTTGCTTCTTAGGTGCACAATCTTGGATTGGCAGATAGGCGGACCCAACAGAACTAAGAACTTCACCTTATTTTGTTCTTTTATTTATTTATTTAGCTGAGGAAACAGACACTAAGAGCTGAAGCGCTGGTGTTTTGGACAGATGTTGCTGTTATAACAGGGGGTTATGAATGAACATATATGTACTTAAGGCTAAACTTTATTGATATGAATTATATTTGCATAAACATCTTGTTGGACAGAAAAGGGGGTCACAAAGTTGGAGGAGAATTAAAGAATATGAGCGTGTAGAAATTACAAAATGAGCTTTATGATTACTGTAAACCGTATGTTTACCCCACCTTCAATGTTGCTACTGTGGGCGGAGCAGATTCCAGTTTACATCCTCCACTTTATGGACTTAATTTTGGACAATCAAATAGGTGGTTGTGTGGTTTGAATCCATTGACTACTGCTATTTTAAAAACTACATGCCACATGATTTCTTATTAATATGTAGTTGTATGTATTAAGCATGAAACATGTATAGATGTTGTTCATATGTGGTAATTATAAGACACAACTGTTAACAAAGAAAGCGGTACTGACAAAGTTATTGCATTGCAAAATCAACCATGTTGGTACATGTCACTTTTAATTACTTTAAATTTCTGAAAGTAATTTGAAATGTCACAGTTGGCATTAATTTCAAGACTTTTTACAGTTAAACCAATATGAACTAAAACAGAGCTACTCATTCCTGGTCCTCAAGATCTTCTGTCCTGCCTCTTTTCTGGCTCTCCCTGCATTGCTTGCTGCTGATTACGTAGACCATGTACGTTCATTCAATCAGAATGTGGAAATGTCTGAATGATCTGATCCCTGGAGATCTGGAAAACAGTCAGGGAGGTACCAGGAATGGGCAGCTCTGGACTAAAACATTTGAGATACAAATGGGAAACAAATCCAGATTTTATTAAAACACCAGGCTAAATATGACTTGGGGCAAGTATGGAAACTCTCTAAAAGAATGTCATCTCACTGAAGGGTTAAGACATTGTGTTCACTTACTGCCTCTGTTACACAAAGCTGCAATAGTCTCCTCTTTCTTTGCAATGGTTTGTCATGAGATCCACTTGATGACTCTTTGAGTAATCTGTTTTATTTCTGCTAACTCCTTGTATTTCAACACACCACCTGTCTCTTCTACGGACATGAAATGACTTGATCTGATCTGAATGAGTTTATCGGTTGTCATTGTCAAATAGAGGAGTGAGAGGAGTCAGGTTGATTAAAAGAAAAAGATGTGAACAACACAAGGATGGCTTACGGTTGGCCATACACGACCTCAAAGGGATTTACACACATTTATGGGGAGTTTGCTCACCTGAACGTAGATGCTTGTCCACAGAAGAGCGCCTGATTCAAGCGAATGCCTATTAAAAATCAATGCCCCATCATTACTTCAAATATCTTGGGAGAATAATACAGTGACGGCTCACTGGTTCAAATCAATACCAGCCATCTTTTCCCATAAACAAAAATAAACGGACCCAGTCCAGGAATGTTATCGTATAATTGATTTATGGAGATTCAGCCAGCATGGATGTATTGTTTTACATTAAGCAGCTTGGATGGAATATGTCGATTCTGCATGTTTATGACTGAAATGAACACATGAACCCAATTGCATTGGTACTCTTCATAAAAAAGAAAAAAAAATACTCACAACTCTTAAATAAAATAGAGGTCAGCTGTCCAATCTATCATAAAGTAAACTAACCTGACGTCGGATTTTAACAAGCAGGAGAAGAGAGAAAGGTCAATGCTAACAACACTCCTTAAGTCATAGATGCGCCAATACAAATAAATTAAAATGGGTTAGAATCCTCAGAAGTGAAGCAGTACCAGATGTGAGTCTAGGTTTTGTGTGCAAAAAAAGCTGTGCAAGTAAAAGGATCCTAGCGAAATAAAGCTTAAACTACTATCACCCATTAGTCTGATTGGCCTGAGAGGTCAACAGGGGTCAATTGATGGGTCAATCACGTTGTCGATTTGATGACCTAACCACACTGGCTCTGCAAACAGGGGGCTGAATGCTGGAAACACTTATTCTCCGTCCCCTCATCTGAGTTATTGTGCAAGCCCAGGCTACCATACATTAACATAGAAAATCTATCCGAACACTTATGCTGATTTACGTTTGGAGTGCACTGCACTGTCAAACCTCTTGACCAGCTCATGTGAACATTTTAATGTAGGAAGATTTATGCCGGAAATTATTCAACTGTGGGGAAACGTGAGGTCTTGCTGAGTGGTGGGTTTTTGTTAGATTGTTCGGTGATACGGGTTTACTTTGGGAAGTTGCATGAAAGAGAAATTTGTGTCCAAGTTTGAAGACAGTTTCCAAAAGACTTCATGATTCATAATGTAGATGTCAACGGTCAAGACAGTTGGGAATCTTTCCTAGAATGGACCCAAACCGACTTCTTTAATGTCCGTCTATGCGGGGTGTCCAAAGTCTGTCCTTGTTGGCCGGTGTCCTACATGTTTTCCATCATTGAAGCTTCTTATTGGCCAGCACACCTGATCCAGCAGACAAGGCACGGTCTCGAAGGGCTCGAGGACAGACTTTGAACTCCTCTAGACTATGCAGTCGTCAGAACATCTGAAACAGACTTCCCTCTTCCCAACCACTTCCTCCTCTCCTCTGGGGGACGCGGAAGCATTTCTAGGTTAGTCAAGAGACAGAGGGAGTTGCTGAGTTGCCCTGCTGTGGAATGGTCTAATTGGCTGGGCACACTTAAACCAGGTAATCAGTCGAGTAGGGCTTGAATATCTGAAAATCATGTAGAAACAGTGGCCCTCGAGGCCATTTCAACACATTCTCACTCTCAACTCATCACATATTGACGTTTGGTTAAAAAAAAAAAAAAATTGGAAATTGTGGAAAGCTTTTCTACAATTTACAGTGCTAAAAACACAAGTAAAAAGGAAAGCAACCCTTTCAAAGTGGACCCCTAAATTCTGGCATTTTAGTTAACCTCCCTGATGAAGGAGTAAGCGACCAATGCATTACTAGTTTTGAGAAAAAAAAAAAAAAAAAAAACTTTTCCCCTGCTTCTACTTGATTGCTTCCTGAGAATTTTGAAACATCTTCTTGTGGTCTGATAGTTGCAAGGTTTAAATCGAGTCATCTCTTCTATATAACAAAATTAAGATCCCTTTTGTCATATGAATCTTTTTAAATTCAGTTTTTGCTTGGCATATTACTGTTAACACTTTTGAAGAAAAAAATACCATAGAAAAACAACACAAACCAGCTGTGAAACACTCATCACTTGTCATCTTGACTCCCAGCAGTGGATAAGTTGATTATAACTATTCTGTGAAGCTAAGCGATGTTAAATCAAAAGTTTTCAGCACCTAAAGTTTGCATCAAAATAAGTCGCAATAACAGCAAAAGTGCCAATAAATTAAAGAAGAAGCAAAAGAAGGCGTTCTGCAACAGCCTTAAGAAAAACTTTCATAGTGTTTTAAAGAAACCAATTTAGAAGGAGAAGTATTTTGGACAGATGTTTATTTTTTCTTACCGGATTTAAATGAGTGTTTAACATAAAATTAGTAATTTATATGTAGAGTAATTATGTTAAGCTGAATTGATATTGAATGTTTTTATTTTTGCTTTTTGCATTTGCTTTATCTTTTTTTAATTCCTCTCTCAGGACGCGCTTTCTACTGTAGCGTCTGAATGCCTTCTTGCTGCTCTGTCAATCCTGACCATCAGCTGTTGAGACACAAGACCTACATGTGAACTGAACCAAAACGTGGCCTAGATAGCAAACGCGAGATAAACGCATTGGTTTTCGAAACCCGCCTCCTTGATCTGAAACAAAGCGTCAGGCAACCTGTGTATCATTATCAGCGCCTCATGAATGATAACACAGGTACAAAAGCAGTCCAACTCAGACATTCTCCTGCCCTGAGCTGCTCTAGAAGAACCTGAACTTATTGGTTTTCCAGTGACGTTAGGCTGGAGGTCAAAAGGTTAAAGGTCAGGAAGTCAAATGACCTGAATTTAAAAGCATAAATAGACCCAATGCAACTAATAAAAACAATAGTAAATATAACAACCAAACTATTTTTTTTCAATTATTTAACCAACTTTAACCTTCACAGCTTGGTCGACTATAACTATTGTTGTTTAAAAACTTTTACTAAAGCAGGCTAAAAGATTGAGTTTCCCATAAATGGAAGGAAAGAAGGAAAGAAGGGTGTAAGGAAATGAAGAAGAAATGAAGGATATAAGGAAATAAGGAAGGAAGGCAGTAAGGACATAAGGATATTAGGAAGAAAAGAAGGAAGGAAATAAAATTGGAAAGAAGAAAGGAAATACCGAGGGGAGGAAATAAGGAAATAGGAAATAAGGAGGGAAGAAATAAGGAAGGAAGGAATTAAAAAAGTAAGGAAGTTAGTAGGAAAGTAAATAAAAAAGGAAGGAAGGAACGGACAAACTAACAAACAACACTTTTATCTGAAGCAAATAAACACAGAAATGTTTGCGGCCTGAGTGTCCCAACTCTACAACCCTTCCAGTGAGGGGTTTCAAACTTCAGGCCTTGAGGGCCCGCTGTCCGATGCCTTTTCCAACCAAACTGCTGTCAAAACTCCTTATTGGCTTAACACACTAGATCCCCGTATTCTGCAACAGAATGAGGCAGAATTTCTGGAAAACCAGCAGGGGACCAGTCCTCGAGGTCCAGCAGAGTCTGACACCCTAACTTGATGCATTAATTTATTTTCAGCTATAAATAAATAAATACACCTCTCTTTTTTTTGCTTTTAAATAGACTACTTTAAGGTGATTTTGGAGCCAAAGTAGTTTGATGCATATTTGCATCAATGTGTTAAATCCCCATAATTAAATTAATAACTAAAAATGTGGCAGCTTAAACATCTCAAAAGTAGAGTAAGTGCATGCCTGGGTCTATTTTCACAGAGGTTTTGCTGAAAAGTGACCACAGAGTTGTTGCTTACTAAATGTCAGCAACTTCTTCTAGCTCTGTTCTACTTTTCCTTCAAATGTCAGCAGGGGGCTTTAAGCTTCTGATTGATAGCTGTTCTGCCTCATATATCTTCACTTGCCGACAGGAGATTACCAGTATCAATTAGTGTTTATGGGAAACTGGCAAACCTACTTAACAACCTGACTCTTAGAAAAAGAGTCAAAGTTACTCCACAGCACACATTTGACAAATTCCATAAAAAAAGATCAATATCTGCTTTGACTGCTGATTGGAAAACACACATTTCACGTCCGAGTGAAACAAAAATTAGGATAAGGAGACCGGCTCTCCAGCTTTTGACAATAGCCGTGCAGTTCAGCACCGGCACAGATCAAATAACCACCTCCACCCTCGGTGACCCCAGCTTTGGAGGTTTGCGGTTACCTCAAACTCCTCTAATATTAAACGCAGACATCATCTTTGTCCGGTCTCCGCTTACGCAGAAACGCTTGCAGGAATCACGCATGCAGGGTGGCACACGTGTGTGGGCATTTTTAGCTGAGGTGTTTGTGTGTGTGTCAGGAAAGCACAAAAGATGGACACACAATTAAATATTTAAGAAAAGATCAACACAAAGTCCATGCTGGATCAGGGATGTTTAAAGAGAAAAGGAAAAAGAGTGGAAACTGGTTGCATTTGTAATCTCCTTTATCTAATCAGTTTAAAAATACACATTAATTTTCTCTTAGTTTATGAATTCTTAAAATATTTCTTCATAAATAATTATTAAAAAACCATTAAAAAGCATGTTCTCATACTAAGAGAGAAAAAAGGGCCAATTCTTAGCATTGGGAAATATTTTCCTTCTGAGAGATCAGCACAGCTCAAGGCGGCTTACCTTCCCCAGGTGGGGTTTTGTCTCAGTCGGCTTGGTACAAAAAGCATTTAGTCTCCTCTTGAATAATCCAATGACAGCATCCGGCAGATGGGAAGCTGGGGTTCGAAACCTGAGAGTGACACCTGACACATAAACACACGGAGGGGGACTTTGGTGACTTGAGGTAACTGGTGGTGGCTTCTGGCCGTGTCATCTGACCTACAGCTCTCTCTGCCCTCTCTACATGTGTCTTTGTGGATGTTTCAAGTCCCACTCCAGCCATCTTTTGATCTGTTTTTAAAGCGTTCCCAGTGGTCTTTCAATTAATATTATACCGGCTTCAGCTCAAATCAAAAAACGTTTGTCGATTTCTATGACATATTTCTGCAGAGTGGCAGGATTTCATTAGAAATTCACCTCTGAGTTGTGGGCGGGTCTGTTGGTGAGGAGTAACCCTGCACTTATTTCCCATCATCCCTTACACTCTCTCCCGCTCTCAACACATATAGGTACCTAACATTACTGGTGCAAAAAAATGTTTGTTATCCAATTGTACCGTTTTGAGGTAAATGCCAGCTTGGACAAGGAAAATAAAACAAATGTGGATCTAGTCGTTTACAAGTGGATTCATCGGAATAGAGCAGAGCTGGGAGCTTGAGACCCGCTGATTGTTGTTCCTATGTAACAACTACAAGCTTTTTCCAACTACATTTTTTGTCTGCTCCTGATTTGTCACGATTTGAACAAGAAATATTCAGTTTTGGGGTGTATTCAGACTGGAAATATCAGTTGGTCCGGACCAAGTCCATTTCAATCAGAAGAGACCTTAGGAATGCAAATAAAGATTCATTTGTGATACAAAATGTGTTTGAATTATTCCATAGTTGTTTAGACTCTGGGCAGATGACGTCTCTATGTTGGCGGGATGAGTTTGGACCATAGATGTAAAACCCCCCAGAGCCTAGACCAGGGGCGGGTAAACTTTTCAACGCGTGGAAGAATCAGCGAGACGCGAAATGTAAACTGAGATGTAGAAAGAAAACACAATTTTCTGTTCTATTTAAAAGAGATTTTGGGGGGTTAGATAGGGAGAAGGGAGAATAAAAAACATGTTTTACATGGGTATTGATCTGTGTGGCCAAATGAAAAAAAAAAGTCATGCCTTTCTGATATTGTTCAGCGGGCCGGACCAGACTTGGGGGCAGGCCGGATCTGGCCCGCGGGCCGTAGTTTGCCAAGACACTTGTGGTGGCAGAGGCCAGTCCAAGACATTGCAGGGCTCAGATGAAGAATGGGTTGGAGGAAACCATCTGAAATGTAGAGAGATGAACGCCCATGAATTTAAAAGGAGATAAGAGATTGTGATTGGCTAAGAAAAGAAGGAGGAGAATTTAGCTATTAGAGCGCGGGCTTATTTCATGAGGGGAGTGACACAAGTACTCATCTCACCCGTGAGTGAAGTAGATCTTCGTTACTGAAGTTATGCCAAAGCTCCTCTTAATATAGACTGGATAGAGTACTAACCCTTGCATTTTTAGCTGTTTTCAGACTGCTTTATAACCGAACCAAAGCATGTAAGCAAAACTAAATGACTAAAGATTTCAGACATTGGCTTAGAAATATAAGGGTAGGGCAATGAGAGAAAGAAGTCCTGCGCTTTGCAATCCTTGTCGAGATAATTCACTTATTTACACTTTATAAAGCGCTGAACAATTTTGAACATCTGTATCAATGTCAGGTTCAACACTTTTTCCTGCTATTTTGATATGGCGGAGCTTTATTGAAGGTGGTTACTGAGTAGTTGACGGCTATAAGGTACAATGACAAGTGTCTATGACTCATTGGCTGAATCTGAATTCTTATCCTATCCCTCTAATTGGTGGGGAATTTTAAGGGAGAGGGGTGTCCAAAATTATTTTTTTAAGGGTAGAGTGAAGGGACTATAAGTTCTGAATCTGTAAACTGTATCCGATAAATATAAATGTATTTGAAACATACTGTATAGTAGATTATTAATATATTTCTAAACAAATGTGTATAAAACATATAAACACAAAACTAAATTGAATTGAATTGAATTGAATTGAGAGCATCAAAAGAATTAAAAAAAAATATTGATTGATCCAGACTCTGGTGAATTTAAATCAAATTGATTCTGGAAATTGTTATTGATACCCAACCCTATCCAGATCTAACTTAAAACTTAAAGTGTGTTGTAGAAAAACTGAAATTAAGGAGCTGAATGCTTTCACACGAGCTCATGTCCCAGCTGTCACAATTACCACACTGTATATTTGCAGGCCACCTCCATGAGTTGCCCTGAATGTGGTGCTCAGTAACTTATTGCCCTGTCCCTAACCTTTCTGCGCCGGAGAATCCATCATCTCAAAGTGTGCGATCCATTCCAGTCCACCTTTGCTTGAGTTGGGGGTGGTGAGGTGATGATGAGTGGGAATGGGGGCTGAGCAAGCTTGCGTGTTTGTGTGTGGCGGCACAACTTATGAGCTGTCAGCACAAAGTGCAGAGCCTTGCCGGAAACTGACGTCCACCGAATGACTGACAGTAACGTCGGACCATTATGCTCTGGATATATGTGTGCACATGTTTGCGTGATTGTTGTGCACAACTGTGCGCCTTAAACTTCCCCTTCAGATTTTTTCAGCGAAGAAAGCTTTTTTTTTTTTTGCTGCTGTATTCATGAGATGCACAGACTTGCCACTTGTCATTATGATGGCTTCATAACTGTCATCCGGGAGCGTGACTGCTGAATTTTAAACACACCGTTCTTCCCCGTTGATGCGGCTCTCACCTTTTTCAAATATTTGCCCACATTTTAATCTGTTTCTGTATATTTTTGGATACTGGGTGCCAAATCCTGTTTGTTGTCTCTCCGCTCACATCAAATACCCCCATCAGGTTCACAGTGTGCTTTTGTCTCTTTGCTGAACCTCACTTTTACTCCAACCCCTCTACTTTTCTCCTCCTCCTCCTTCATTTCTCCTCCAGTTTTTCCTCACTTGTAGATGTTCTTGCCTCTCCTCTGCACCTCTTGTCCCCCCTTTCCTACCCACGCCGACCCTCCTCTTTCCCATCAGCACCCGGGAGCTGATGAATGCATGGCCTCCTATTGATCGCGATGGGTGATGGATGATGGCCGGGAGATGACTGATGGGGTGCAGCCAAAGGTGCCAATAAGGGGGCAGCCGGAGGGTGGGGTCTCCCCTACTGGTGCTAATGGGAGAAGACTAGGAGAGACGGCCAATGTGGCAGCGGCTCAGCCCCGCCTTGCAAACTCCGGCCATGCAGGTGCTGCGTTGTTGCGCTACTTTGTATTTTCCTTTCAAACGCGGATCACCGGCAGGTCACGGTTTCCTGCATCCCGTAAACAAACGCACGCAGGCTGTGTGGAGTATGCATGATTGTTGGGGTTTTGTGTGTGCACATGTGTGTGTGGGTGGTTGCAGGGTGGAGGAGGGAGGTGCAAGTGCCCAAGTAGTGGTTAGCACAAAAAGATGATGGATGATGGGGCAGGAGGGGAAGACTGCTTCTCAGCTCCAAATTGATATCCCAGCAAATGTTTTTGTCTGCTGTGAAAAATGGTGCCGCAACTCTCATCTCCTCCACCCACCCCACCTCCTCCTCTCCCCCCTCCCCCCTCCCCCCTTCAGCCTCTCCTCCTGGCATCCCTCTCTGCAGTGAATCACGTCCTGCAATCCATTTCCAACGCTCAAAGCTGTACTTCCCGCTCCCCGGCACTCTGACAGCACCTGATCACCTCTCCATCCTGCTGGCTTTTCTGCTCACATTGTATACCTGGGTTTCATTTCCCCGTTGCCATAGAAACCTCCCCCAGATTATTGCTCAACACCACTCATCCTTTATTGCATTCTTCGCCGCGCTTCTCCTGGCACAGCACTTAGAGAACACTACCTATCAGAGTGGACTATCAATTGTGGGCTGTTGCTGAAGTCGCTGGGAAGGAATGAAAGAAAAAGTAAAAAGTCCTCCTGCAAAGGGAAGGAGGATCTTTTAATTGAGTGCTGCGATGTGGAAGTTTGGGGATAGAGCAGGCTGTGCGCTGAGTGGATTTTTCTATCAGAAATAGTGAATTGAGCTTTCTTAACAAGAAACACAAAATCAAAAACTTAAATTATGATGATGTTGTAAATAGAAATGCTTAATTTTTATCCTTAAAAAAGCACTAATAGAAAATAAGTTACAAAGTTATAATTTACCTTTTTTTTTTCTAGAAACCTTCAAAATTTATTCCTTAAATCCAAAAAAAAAAAAAGCTCCAAGTCTGTGTCACTGCTTGATTAAATGTAATTTTTTTTTACCAAAGTCGGATTTGTTTTTCTTCTCATTTCATCCGACTAATATTTCATTTGAAGTTCAAGCTTGTTCCCAGTGGTCTTTTAAATATGTAATTTTAAGCAAAAATCAAACACTTGTGTCATTTTCTAGAACATTGTTTCTGCAGAGTGGCAGGAGTTCATTAGAAATTTGCCTCTAAATTGGTGTACATCAAGCCCGCTCCCACTTCCCATCACCCATAAGTTTACAGCTCTTCACACTCTCTAATTAATATCACCAACAAACAAATATGGTGAGAAATATTGGAACTATTCAATCTTACAGTTTTGAGCCTGATGCCAGCTCAGACAAAAAAAAAATGTTCATGGATCGATCTAGTCGTCTTTAAGTGAACGCAACAGAAAGGAGAAGTGTATTTTCTACATCACTGCCACAAGCTTTTTGACAAACATTTTGAAGTAAGAAACAGTCATCATTTAGCTCAGCTTTCTTAATATGTCCTCAAACATCAGAAAAACGCCACAAGAACATGTTGAAAACACCAAAAACACAACCGTCATTGGAGTGGGCCTTTAAGGATAAACCAAAAACATTTTAATGTTTGACACTTTTCAGTCTTTTTTGAGGGGATTGCATTTAAGTTGGACACTTGTAATTGTTGACTCTGCATACAAATGTCAGCTATTGACTATTTTTCCACCTGTTTTCCATACAGTTTTTTCCAATCACCAAAACACTAAGTGCCATTCTGCAAACCAGTCAATCAACTGCTTTAACTCTTTTCTCACAAATGTCACTCTTTGGTCTAAATCTAAAACACAATTTGCAGTTAACACACAATTTGTAAAACTCTAATCTACTCTTTATAAAACACACAACACATTTTCACTTTTAAAACACACATGGCTTTCACAACACACATGAGGTAAAAAGTGAAAACAAAGAGTCAAAACTGTACAGCTGCATAGCTCTGATATCGCTCTACATTTTTTTCTTCTTCGCTAACGTTAGCTTGGGCTTGTGAGGAGCTATAAGCTAGCAAGAGAGAGTGTGAACAAAGGGCTGATGGGAAATAAGTGAAGGCTAGCTTCTGCACTAACAGTCCTGTCCAAAACTTACAGGCAAATTTCTAATGAACTCCTGGTTCTTTGTAAAAAACATTTAAAAAATGACACAGGCTCTTTGGTTTTGACTGAAAACAGCATAATTATGATTAAATGACCACTGGGAATGATTTTAAAATTAAAAAAATAAAGTTGTAGTGACACTTTAAGTGTAATTTACACCTTAGCTATAATGGTAGGTGCTTCGTGTCCAGTTATGAGGAAGCATACCTTATGTAAAATATTTTTGCCCCTTGTGTTGATAAACTTTACACAAATTTTTGTTAATTAAAAAAAGGTCAGTTATGCCAGTATTTTTTAAGTGTGTTGTCCTTTAGTCCCAGTGACCTAACTAAGTGTTTCATGGTGCGAAATGAGAGCGATGTTGGTGGGAAAGGCTGGAACAGATGTGAGACAACAGGGGAATAACAGCTGAGACGAGGATGAGCTCACTTCTTGTTTCAGTGCTTAAGGAGAGAACCATCTGCAGAAGAGATTGTGGTTCAGATTAGGAATGAGGCGACGCTCCAGTGGAGAGGATTAGGGCTGCCAAACAGAAGCAACACTAATAGAGGACGATCCAGATGCCTGGAACAAACTCTGCCACCCGCCCACCCAGGAAGTGCTGGAAGCAAAAGAACAAACACGGTTTAAAGAGAAAGCAGAAAATGGAGCAAATAATGTGACATAACGGAACAGTTTTTTTCATTAAACGAAATCACTGAATACATAAAAAAAACATTTTATTAAACGAAAATATAAGGAACGACATGGCGCCTGCTGCTTTTCTTACATAATTTAAAGCTGACCTTTTAGTCTGTCTATCTGTGGCTCCAGGATATGTTGTGTTGCTAATCCAAGCTCACTCTCTGGGCTCCTGGAGTAGCCAAGAGCCTTACCAACATAAGATCAATCTGGCTGACATGTGGGCCTCTGCCTTTCCCTGGGCTGCAGACAGATGTTGGATGATTGTTAAGCTCCCAATGTTCTTCAGAAAAAAAAGAATCGCCAGCTGAACCTAACTTCTAAAAAAAAAAATAGCACAATGATGATCCGTTATATGCCGATTTGTAAGTTGTTGGTTCAAATTCCAGTCACTGCAATCCATAGGAGAAGTGATGCATGTTCAAGAATAAAGCACATGCAGTTCACACTGAAGAAACAGAAAGGGGCTTCTTTTTCTTTACAAGTCCAAGTCAGCCACTTACAGAAGAGGGTTAGTGCTGGACAGATATCACAAATTGGGCAGGAAATGAAAATGGTTTGGATTATTGCTAGTGCTAACTTGCTTGATTGCTAACTTTCTGTTGATGGAGTAGTCCATTGCTGCAGATGGACAGAGGAGGACAAAATACTTTAACATGAGCAGTCTTGAGGCATTTCAGTTACTTTTTTTTTTTATGACAATGTTAAATAATAAAAGATGTGGAAATAATTTTAGATATTTTTTTAATGTGTTCAGTTTGGGGCCCACAAAATTTTGGAGGCTCCAGGCAGACCCCTGCTTTTGCTTAATGGTAAGTCTGCTTCAAAACTATTTAATTCTGACTTTAAGAGAAACATATTTGATTGCATCTTTTATTTTTAGGAGCTTCTAAAGCGAGTATATTTGTCATAAGAGGTTTGAATCCAGCATAATTTTAAATTGCAGTTTCATGTTTTAAGTTTTTGTTTTTCATTCAAATATGTTTCCTTTACCTTTTTGTTTGTTCTGTGCAGTTTCTCTGTTATTCTAAAAGTTTTTCAAATTTGTGTTTATCATTTCGTTTTAGTTTATTCTGACAAAACCCAGTTTGATTTAATTTATTTATGTGGATTCTCTGGCAACTAAAAATAAAGTTATTTAAACTCTCAACACACTTCAAAAGCTGGAAACGTGAAATAGCTGCAACCCTGTTCACCCAATAACGTCTGGTTATCTCTCTATAATGGTCATGATATAGTTTGATTGGTGTATTAAACACTTATTCCTCCCCTATGTCTGCCTTATCGATCCCTCCCTCCACCCCCATCCCAGTCTCCCCCCTTAAAGGTGAGGTGGATTCATGGCCTGATAAATGCTAGAGGATTGATTCGTATTTAATTAACAATTTGCTGGAGACTCTTTCTCCCTCCCCGCTCTGTTCCTCATCCCACCCCTCTCTTCTTCTTCTTTCTGTGAGGTCTCAGACGGCCTGTGAGTCACGCACTGAGGAGAGCGGAGGTGATGCATGGATAATTTATAGTCTGATCAATAAGTCCTGGCCTAACATCCACATTGCCTGAATATCAGGGCTGGAGGAAATGTCAGGGTCCACAAACGGGGAAGATGTGAACACTTGAGAGGACGAGAGTGACCAAAAAAAAGACTGACGGAAGGGGCACAAAGAGCGGTCCAGAGGTTTTTGTTGAATTTTTTAAGGAAATGACAAACCGTACTATGTTAAAGAATATTATGTAAAGCAACAAAAAAGGAAACTGTCTGTCTGGGGTTTGAAAAAAGATAAATGAGGTCATTCGACTGAATGTTTTCATAAATACTAAACAAAACTGCTTCTGAAATTGAGTGCTTGTTAGATTACAATTATGTCATGTACAGAGAATAACCTTTTATTTTCAGGCCCAAATCCTTTAAGAAAATCTTTCAAATACTAAATTTAATATTGTAATTGTTTAATCTATATTTTTTATGTGTTTTATTCCCATAACTTTATCTTTTATTTATATTTGTCATTTTTATATATTTTTTTCAAACTTCTTCTCCAAAATTACCTTAATTTATCTTATACATAAAGTCAAAAATGTAAGGGAGTTTTTAAATTATTATTTGTAGCTGGAAATAAATTCAGGCGTCAAGGGATTAAATATGCTTAGTCTGTCAATTTGCTTTTATTTAACATTTACGTATTCCTGAACATTTATGTCAATATCTATCTATCTATCTATCTATCTATCTATCTATCTATCTATCTATCTATCTATCTATCTATCTATCTATCTATCTATCTATCTATCTATCTATCTATCTATCTATCTATCTATCTATCTATCTATCTATCTATCTATCTATCTATCTATCTATCTATCTATCTATCTATCTATCTATTGAACAAACTTATATTGATTATGTCTGTTCATCCTTGAGTGGATTTTGTGGAAAATATGCTTGCAGTCCTTCTAGCATCCATTAGGGGACACTAATGAGTCTTTTTTTATTTATGTATTTTCTTTTTACATGTGGTATTTTTATTTCCAGAACTGAAAGTGTAAATAAAATGAACAAATAAATAAATAAGTAATCACACTTGAAAAAACCTGTCATTTGGATCACGTGACAACACGTTTCAATGGGGGTAAAAATGACTTAAACCAAAACAACCAGCATCTCATGACTAAAGACAGTGGGGAAAAATACATTTGCGAAGGAGGAACAAGGTGAGAACAAAGGCAACTAGTCGGAGCTGTTCCCCTTAACTTGGGATCACTGACTCCAACCCCTCCTCAAGGCGCGCGCACAGATGGAGGAAACGGGCCGCTGAGTGGGCACCACGCGCGATGAGACCGCGGAGTTAACAGCCCTCCCCATAAAAGTGTTTTATCACATATCTTGTAATGCAACACATTAAAGGCTTGCTGTTGTTGTTCCCAGCAAGGTCATCCCCCCCTTTTCCTTTGCAACTCTACACTTCTTCTTCATCTTCTGCAGCCCTTTTCTGCATCATTTCCGCCTGTTTGCGCAGTGATACCGATGCATCATCTCAGGGTTATTATACTCATTAAAGAGCGGACATCCTCATCCGCATCCAGGCTTGTGTTTACGTCTCTATGCGCACACTCCTCTGCTTTTTTTTTTTTTTTTTTTACGCACAATCGTGCGTAATCGCCCCTGTCTGTCACTGTGGAACTGCTTTTGAGTTTATCCCGGGATTATTACTGTGTCAGACCTACTTTTTTCCCCTACCTTTTATCGGTATTTTTATGCCCATCTTTCATTTAGTCATCATCTTAATGAACACATATATGGATTTTCTTTATTATGATTATTCCTCCCTTCATATTTAAGTCCAGGCTTTTTTCCCTGGTAATCCCATCAGTTCAGCCTTATATCTCCCTCCCTTAACCCCAAAACTCCCTGTCAGCTCTGGCAGTAATAAAAGAAAAGCATAATCCAGTGTTTAGAAATATGAGATTTTGGAATCTGATGGATTAAGAATGGCCTGGCTTACCCCAGAAGTGGTACCCCTGTGTTCTTTGATCATAATGGAAGGGTGGATAAAGTAAACAAGGGGAAAAGTTGCTGAATTTGTGCACACATGAATATTTTTTTACATGATAATATCGAGTTTCTGTGTTTTTAGCCAGAGAAAATCTAGTAAAATTACTTCCTATTACCCATATCTCTATAAGGAAAGAGGGAGTGTCCCTGTTATTTATGGCTGTCAGCATTAGAAATGATAGAACAGGAAATTGGACCGCTTTTTTTCATTTTTCCCATTTTCCTATTTCACTGCACTCCTCTCATTTATTTAACATCTCTCCCTTAAATGTAAATGCGTGTGCGCACATGCATCCTGGCCATTGCGATGTGAATTTTATGTAAAACATGCTCATAACTCTAGTCTACGATGCAACATATGACTCCATGTAATTTCATTACTTAAAATGATTATTTTGTTTGCCACAAGTTTGTTGTTTGTGTGCGCGCACGCGTATTGGTGTCCTTTTCTGCATGCTCTGAACGCACAGACGACTGCGTGTTTGGGTTTAAAAATGTAGTTATTGGGGACGCTGTTGTGTCTGTGCCACGCGCGCGCGCCCTGTGAGGTCGGCAAGGAACGCATGCGCTCAAGATGTGGGAAATGCAAAGTAGAGAGAGTCATTAAATAAAGAGGAGAGCTTTCTATTGACATTAAAATAATTCAAGCCTATTTTTTAAAGGATATTTTTACTTTACGCACAATGGAGCTGCATTTTAAAGAGAACAATAAAGGTTAGATCGCAGCCATTTGCTTATTAGCTCTATGAGAACACATTTATTTACATAAAAATAAATGTTTTTCTTTCTTGTTTATGTTAACAATATATATATATGTATATATTGTTTTTTTTAGAACATGAAAGCAACACAAAACCTTCCATAAAGAGAAAAAAAGAATGAAAGAAAAAGAATGGAGCTCCATCCGTAAGTCATCTGCATTTTCTGAATTGATTGTTTTAACTCTATTTTGGAGTTGTCCAGTTGTGCATCTATTTTTGCTCAAGCACTCCATGCATACCTTTGGTTCAGAGATGTGAACTGAATCAAATAACTTTATTGTCATTGTACAATTTACAACAAAATGGAGTTCATTTGTAAATAAATGAAATACAGTCTCAAATCAAATCAAACTTTATTTATAAAAGAGCGCTTCTTATGCTTGTGCAGCTCAAAAATTAAAAACAGAAGCAAGCACATTAATCAATCAATAAAAAAGAGAGAAACCGACTCCACCCTCCCCCCTCCCACCATAAACACACACAGACATGACCCCCACAAACAATGGATACTTAAAGAAGTTTAAAACAAACAAAAAAAAAAAAAAGAAAAAATGGCTTGGCTCTGCTGTTAAGAAACAGTATTTTGGGGATCTGTTCATATACTGGGTGTCAGTTCAGCCGCAAGAACATCGCCACAGTGCCCACCCAGACAGGGACAGCAGTGGGGTCCACTCAACAAGTTGCTAAGTCAGACCCCAACCGAAAGGGCGACAACCACGGCAACATCCCCGGACAGAACCAACAGCCCCTGGCACAAAGGATTCCCACAGAGAAACACTGGGGCATAAAACCCTTAAAAGTAAAATGATACAATGTCATGCATAAAATGTATGTAAAAACATAAAACAAAAATATACTTAAATGCACAAAATAAAATTAGGTAAAACCAAAAAGATATACATCCATACATCCAGCTTATTCATGGCTATTGTGCAAAAAACTTTAAAAATTGCAATAAAGGCATTCAAATTCTGATAACATTTACAGTAAAACTGGGATAAAAACTGTTTCTTCATCTATTTGTCCATGATATAATTGTTCTTGTGGTGCCATTATAACAATGATAAAACCATCAGATTATGGATGTGGGCCAAACATCCTATACTTCAAATCAATTTGTATTTATATTGAGCTTTCGTGGACATTATGTTTTTAAATCAAGCATTTTTTTTTTGCATCCTATCTCAATGAAACAATCAATGCAATTAGAAAATAACAAGAAACAAGGCTATATGTTAATATTAGCTTGCATAAAAAAGACATTTTTTATAGGGTGTGAAACATTTACAGCTAAATCTGCATAAAAAACTGAGCTGTTTTACTTCTTTTTTAACAATTACCCACCACATATATAGAAAGATCTTGGATACTGTTGTATTTCATTTTTTGTGTTAAAAACTATTGGGGAACTTGTTGTTTGATCTCGACATGACCATCCTTGCACAAACATTTCTAAGTGTGTTTTTGTGCTACAGTGTGTGTGTTTGTGAGCATGTGTGTGCACATCAGACACTTCAGTCTATTGGATTGAGATTCATTCGCTATTTAAGGGTCAGGGTTCGGGCCACGTGCGCATTGCATGCTCCAGTGATCAATACCGCCGCCACACACCCTTCCTGACCCTGGCATTTTTGTCACCATAAATCCACCGAGCCCCATTCTCCCCTCCTCCTCCACCTCCTCCTCCTTCTCTTCATCCTTCTTTTTTTCTTCCTGGGTCATTTAAAGAAGTGATGGAGTCAAGTGGGAGCACTTTGTGAGATCTAAATACATTTAATGCAGCAGCGGATGGCCGTTTGATGGCCAACGCTTGGAGTTTCGACGGATGGTTTGGCTGAATCCTTCATCGTGTTATGGTTGTGGTTGTTTTCAAGGGAGAGGAGTTCTAGTTGATAAAACAAACAAACAAACAAAAAAACAAATTTTGTGGTCCAGAATGTAAAAAAATGAGCATAAAAACAAAAGAATGTTGTGTTTATTTATATCCTTTAGAGAAACCAAAAGCTACATTTAACCCTTTTATTGTGTTGGGATCAAATTGACCCGTTTTCAATGGGTGAAGGGTTAACTTAACCACTTACATTTAGAATATAAAAAAAAAAAACTTTTGTGCATAAATAAAAAGAATTGTACCCAAATGTGGACAAATAAAGACCAGATTTTTACTTCCTTCCCTACGCGACCTTCATCCCGTTTCTCCTCCCATCCAATATGCAAATGAGGCGCCCTTCACCTCCCACCTCTCCTGCTCTACATATAACGCATCCTTTACCTCCGCCGTCCCTCCTCGCTCCCTGCCGTCCATCCTTCCTTCCCTCCGGAGGCCTCCTGTGGAAAAGCTGTCACGCCACAGACACGTCTCCCTGCCGCGCTTTGATATAATAGCATAAGGTTTGCCTGTTGACCAAGGTCAGGGACGAGCAATCTATTCAGTCTACTCATTATTATTGGAGGCATAAATAAATTTGGATGGAAGACAACACCTTGAACTTTGACCCTTTACCCTCGGCGGAAATTTATCTTTTACCATTTATTCCTGTTGCTTGGTGACAAGTGGTGTCTCCTGCTCTGTTTGCTTCCATGTGGAAATGAAACCCCATTAGCTGAATGAGGCACCTCCTCCCACTTTACATATGACATATGAAATGATGCAGTTTCACACCACAAAACTGAGACGCTTATCACAAGACAACTTCATTTTTAAATAGGATCAATCTTTTATTTTGTTTAAATCTTACGTTTTTTGTCAATTTTTGCTCAAAAACAGCTGTAGTTTTATTAGGAGTGGGTATCAATAATAATTTTTCAGAATCGATGAATTCGATTCACCAAAACCTTTTTTAGAAATGCATTAATAATCTTCTAAATGGTTTGAATATATTAATATGAATCTGATACAGTTCACATACTGTAGAATGTATCAGTGAAATAATGAGATTGTTAATAGCATACAGCGTTACATGGATTCTCAAAAGGAAAAACTCTAACAAAAAGGTTCAGATCATTAACATTGTAAACATTGTTCTGCTTCTCCTGGAGGGCGTTTCAGTTTGGCTCACGCTGTAGCATTACACAGCAAAGCATGAACAAAAAACAATGCTATTAGCTGTGTCCTAATTCACCATTCCTTTATAGTGCGGTACTATTTAGTGCCCTGGAATTTAAAAGCAATTCGGACATGATACTCAAACGTTCTTCTAAAGACCTGATATGATGTCACTGATTTCATAAAGTGAATATCAAATCAATACAAACATTTTACATTTATTTATGAATCCACTGTGATCTGATGGGAAAATGTGTATGGTACATTAAAAAATTACATTTAAACAAGTTTTTTTTTGTAAAAATTGTTCCCCCGCAATGCGTTGAGATCTATTTTCCTTAGTTTAGTGAGCACCGATGCACACTAGTTTTTAGCAAAGACTTCTGGGAGATTTCTATGTCACTCAATTTTGGAATTGTAGATTCAGACAGTATTGGACCATGTAGTGAGTAGGGAAGGAATTTGGACATAGCTTAATCTCAAATGGTTACTTTAAAAATGTTTCCTTAAAAGAGTTTTTAAAATTTCAGCCTCTGACTTTATGAAGCTGTTCATTTAGTCAGCGATGTATGTTTACGTCGACTGAGCGTTAGCATTAGCCATCCTATGGGAAATACCATTAAACGTTAGCAAGCTAGCGTACTTTAGCTTCATGTGTTGGATCGATTTTTATTTTAATGGATCGATTATTGATCTACTACGCTTGGCTCGATCCAAATGGATTGATCGATTTTATCGCCCTAGCCTTTGGTTTTATGATCACTCAGCAGTGAAGCGGTGCAGCTCCTGGATATCTGTCGGTGAGTGGCCTTTGAAACTGGCGAACATAACACCGCAAATGCTGAACAGAAGGTGAAAACAAACTGCGCTGTTGTACACCTGTAAGGTTCGGTTACAGCGTGTCAAACGAGAAGTTACTCTATTTTAAATAGAGCTAGCCGGCGATTCCTTTCAGTACTGCTGAAACATGCATGACGAGACGGCGTGCCTTTAAAAAAAGGACGTCGGAGACGAGAGATAAACAAGTGCATTTGAGCTCTGCTTTGTAAGTGCGGTTCATAAAAAAGGCATGGAAAGCCAGCCACGGGGCTGTGCTGCTGCAGCCCCCCCTCCCATAGGGAGAGTTCAGCACATCCTGCTCCTCGCCGTCCCTGATCTCTCCCATCCCTCCCCACCCACCAGAAACCAAATTATAAAATCATCGAGAGCATGATGAGATTGCTGCTTGGTTATTAATCTTCAATAAATACATCTTGACCCAGGGATTAAGTGTATGCCCTCTCCGCCCTGTTGTGTTGTCCCCCCCCCTCCCACCATCGCTATTCTCTTACCACAGCATGCAACACTCTCCAGAGATCTACACACATGAATTATAAATATATAGAGAAGAAAAATTGGCAGGGAAAACAAGAGCAGGAGCTGGGAGGGAGAAAGAGGCTGGAACGATTAGTCGAAAATGAACTGAGGCTTGCGACCTTGGAGAGGCCGTCGGGCCACGGCGTGATTTCTTTCCCTCAGTGGGTGAGACAAACAAGAAACGCTCAAAGCAAAACTCGAGGACTTGAGGCAGAACAGGAATGTCTTTTCTTTGTTAGGTCATGTGCTTCATTACAGCACATTTGCTTAAACAAACTACAGCCACGACTCCTGAAAGAAGTTGTGAACTTATAACCTCAATAAATCGTAATTCTTCTTTTCATCAGACATTCAACTGTTGGGGAGCAGTACAGTGAATGAATGAATGAATGAATGAAATGGTTTATTTCAAGCAATCAGGTTATAATACATGGATTAACATCACATAATAAATCACAAATAGATCGCTTGAAAGGGGGTGGAAGGAAGCGAACTTATATAATCCCACCCCGACTCGACCATACCAATTTCTCTACATGAATAATCAATATCCGGTTCAGGACTTAAAATCAAATATCAATATAGTTTCAGGTTATAAAAGATCAATAATATCAGTGATGTAATAGAATTTCAAAAACATCCATAGACAAATCATTTATAATATTCATCAACAGTAATCTAAACATTCTCATTAAAGATTCAAAAAATATCAGTAGTAATCAACTTCATTTGTTACTGCAGGAAAATATATCAAAAAATTCTTATATTAAAAAAGACAATTTGAGCAGATTGCATTTATCAAAGAACGATTATTATTATGAAAAAGTGCTAAGTAAAAAATCATGATTTATTAATGGAAAACTTCAAAATATTCTCATTAAAAGACAGTGAGCAGATTGTATTCAGACCAGAGCTACATCTTTGTTTAGGAACAGGTTTAAGGCCACGTAAACCATCTTCATTGTTTTGACTGAGAGACTGTGAAGGTCTTCTTTCAAGGGAATTGTGCTCGAGTTCTTCAGAATTGGGTCAGAGTTCGTATTCAACGGTTCCGACGGTTTCATGAGTCCACAATTCACATTTTACTTGAATTCGAGGTTCAAACATGCGTAACCCACAGTTCTCAAAGTCTTTCATGGATCTTATTTCCAGAGGCTTCGTCAGGTCCGGTGGTCCGAGTGGTTTGATAAAGATTCTGGCGTTCATAATCCAAGTTGACTGGATCTGTCGTTTGGATCGTAAGATCCTCGCGTGTTTTGCCAGTTCAGCGTTATATTTGCATAAATGCTCGTTAAGGTACACTTTAGTATCCTTAAGTTGTTTACGTTGTTTCATCAGAGCAGTCTTATGCTTTCGATTCACGAACCTGATCAGGATCGCTGGTTTATCCGTGGTCTTTCTCCGGGGAAGCGGATGGCAGACTTCGACCGTGTCCAGGTCCAAGGAGATTCCTTTAGACGATAAAAACATTTTTACTTGATCCTCCACGGTCGCATCAGCAGCTCTGTTTGCATCCATGCTAGCGCCGGTAGCACCAGGCCGCGTCCTGGGCTGTAGTTGGAGTCCCGTGAGAATCACATTATTCATCCGTGCCTGTTGGTCCAAGTCATGCATCCTTCTCTCCATCAGATCTTGGCGATTGTCCCGTTGTTCGTTGCGTGCCTTTTCTTGGCGGAATTCTTCCACAAGATGCAGCAGCGGCGTTAGTTTAGCCTCCAGCTGGAGCACAGCTGTTAGCCTAGCTTCCTGTAGCAAAGCAGGAGCTAGCTGGGCTTGGATGTTAGCCATTGCGGTCTTCAGCTCAGCCAGATCGGCTTCAAAATTTTTCTTCGGTGCCATGATCAGCTCTCCTCGTTGTGGTAGCTGTGTTGCAGCAGCCCGGTGATCAAAGTCGCTTGCAGACGACTTTAAAAGACTTGAAAAGCCCGAAAGTTACGGAGAGCTGGAGGCACACGTCTGCTCGTGATGAACCGGAACCGGAAACAGTCAAATGATTTCATTTGTTTCTGTCACACAGATGAATTCGTAAATGAAAAACATGTCATCTTTGTAGACCTTATTTGTACCAGGGTGAGTTTCCTAATTTATTTTTTCTTTATCTTATGTTTGTCTTCAGATAAAATCAATGAAGCTCCTATATGTGTTTGAAATTGAAGGCGATTTCTGCAAAAAAAACTTCTAACATTCTCTAGTTATAGATGTCTGAACCCAAACGCATGTTCTGAAAAGCAATATTCTGTCCTTTCTTTGTTCCTCTCTGATTGATCCATACTCAAATGAAAACCCCAACAGGCACCCGTCCAGGGCTTGCCCTCCTTGTCTCCGTTCCATTTATCCAGGCGGCTAAAGCTATAAGCTTTGAGTGCCTCGGCTACCCTCTTCTTTTTTGCCGCTTCAGATGCCGGCTTTAAAAAGAGCAATTATTCTAAGTGATTTATCACCTTCTTCACCCAGAGATCAGAGCACACTCAGGACCAGGATCCTCTTTGATGGTCCAACCAGACGCGTCGCAGCTTCACTGCACTTATTTATACGAGCGCTTCTTGTTTGGGTTTTCCTGGATGCAGGAATTCTCCATCTCCGTTCTGCAATCTCTGTTTGTGACTCCAAGGTGACAGCCTTGCCTGTGGGTGCTGTGATAATTGAAATGTGTGACGGCTGGCTGCTGGTGCAGCAAACCATCTGTGTGAGTCTGAGTGGTTCGGTGAGTGTTGCCGTCGTGGGCGGGGAGGGTAATGTGAGAGCCAGACAGCCTCCCCCGGGGAGCTGTTAACACCTCGTAGATGCCAAAAGGCCTCAAGACGGCCTTTCGCCGAGCCAAGGCTGCTAATGAGAAAGAAGATGATTATCCCGACTGTGAGGCAAATATGAGCATGTGTTGCCGTGTCAACCTGATAATAGAACTGCAAGTGGTCAAAACATGGAAGGAAACGAGTCTGTAAATCTGCATGAAATCAATAAAAAACCTGTTTTATTTGTTTTATTGAGATTTGTGCTCCAACTTCATGCAAATTTACACTTTCCAGTAATTACGAAAGATAAATCCAAGGCTTGTTAATGCACAGCACAGATGAATCTACAGTGAACACGCGTGAAGCTGGGAGTTGATGGCAGGACAAAGTACTTCTATGATTTAATTAAAAATGACAAACATCCTGGCGGTGGCGGCGAGAGGAAGAGCCGAGTGATCCATTAGCAGCGGCGTTTCCAGCGTGAATGCATTTCAGTCAGCCATTGCAGACAGATTACCAGCTATTGCGGTCCTGTCTAAGAATGAAATGAAGAAATAATTATGCAGTCTGCAGCGAGTAATGGGAGGGTGGAGCTGTGATAGATTTGATTATAGCTGTCATTCAAAACATACACTAATCACCGGGCTGATTAGTTAGATTGCTAGATTGTGGTCGCTGATGCCATTAATCTCCAAAAAAAAAAAAGAAAAAAAAAATGGTATGGCCCTGCAGCAGACATGACACTTACACCCAACAGTAGCTGATATTTTTTGCTCTTGGACTTCCTTCTTATGAGCAAATATTTAAAGTAGTTTAACTTTGGGGATGTCGTGCTTCTATAGGTCATTTTGAATTTTTAAGTGGAGAAAAACCACAAATATAAAACCTTTAACGTGGATTCCTGTCTGTTCAAGTCAAAATACTTTTCAATTAACTCATCGCCTTCGTTGATGGATATCCGCATCAGAAATATCACCCTTCGTTCCTTCCTTCCTTCCTCCCCCCTCGTCTTTTTCCTTCTTGGTGGGTTCCAAATTGAAAAAGAGCATGCACCTTTATCCATGCATACATTTGCACACAAACACACACACACAGCCAGCCTCCCCTCAGTTGCTGCTCCATTAGGTCTGAATCGTAGCTGTGATATGTGGGACCCAGGGGAGGTGTTATTGTCAGTTCTGATTTAGTCAGCTCCATCTGACATGATGCTAGAGCGTGTGTGTGTGTATGTGCTTGTGTTTATGTGTGAGGGACAACAGGCGTCCAGCCAGACTTAGAGTCCTTTACAGGCAGAACGGTTAAAAGCAACAGTTTAATAGAAAGCTGCAGAGTAACACACAGCTTCAGCGGTCATTTTTCTCCTTTAAACACAACTTTACTCTTTTTTAATTCTAACACCATCCACCGAGAACATGCAAATAATGTAATTATATCCATTTTCTAAAATTTTGGTCACCTTTACACCTCTGTTAGCCACAGGTGAGTGGACGGTCTTTGCTCCTCTTCACAGTTTTTGTTCTTCCTGAATTTAATGAATAAATATTTCATTGAGTTGTGATTAAAAAAAAGCATTTGATTTAGAAATTCTTAGAGTCGAAAGAAAAAGGCAAAAAAAGCCAGTCAGTTTAGGTAAAAAATGCTCAAACAATTTCAAATGGAATAAAAAACATGTACAACCAATAAGAAAACAGGAAAAATAAGCTAAACAAATAGATTGTGAAAAAAACTACTTCTATACAATAAATATGTTAATATTTATTTATTTTTTTTACCAGTATTTCCATTAAAAAAAAACTAATGGTTGTTAGTCAATGTTAGTAATAAAAGTAATTAAGTAATTTTTATAGAGCCCATAATGATTGGACAAAGTAAAAGACATTTTTTTTTTTTTTCTAAACATTTGTTTCTGGTTAGTGACTAGTTCACACCAGTGACAATCTGATGTGCACCAGTTAGTAACCAGAAATGTTTTTTTTTATTACTTCAATTTTTAGAATTTTTTTTCTGGTTAGTATCTGGTGTGAACCAGTTAGTATCTGGTGTACACCAGTTAGTAACCAGAAATGTCTTTTGTTATTATCTGGTGTGCACTAGTAACTATCTGGTGCACAACACCGAAAACTAACCAGAATTGTTTTTTTACTTCAATTCTTAGATTTTTTTTTTCTGGTTAGCATCTGGTGTGCACCACTTACTAAATAGAAATGTTTTTTGTTACTATCTGGTGTGCTCCAGTTACCATCTGGAACACAACACAAGAAAACTATATACAGTATATACTATATAGATATAGATATGTAATTAAATAATTACTATTAAATAATTACTATTTTGATCTAATAAAAGGGAAATTATGCAATGTGTAAATAAGATATTAAAAAAAAAAAAAATATGACACTAAATAAAGATACATTTAGTGTTTCAATTTCAGTTCAGAAGAAGCTGCAAAAACAGAAGCAATCATATTTTAGGCTCATGTTTGGCAATAAATATTATTTAGAATCATATATTTCTCTTTTTTTAAACTATTTTTCTTTTTCTTTACTCCCCTTTTTATTAAGTTATTCTCATTCACCAACCTGACTCGAGATCTGCCAAAGATGATTCTATTCTACTTGTGTTTAAACATGTACAAACCACAATAAATTCTATAAATATCTATAATTGAGCTTAATACGTGAAACAAGCATTTAACAAGTAATGGAAATTATATCAATCTACCATAGATATCTGTCACATTACTTTAAAAAAATCATTTTAGACTTCCCATCAATTAGTCATTAATTTAAATTTCTACTCTTTCTGACTGATTCCCAGGCGGATTTTAGCAAACACCGCTCTCATTTTTCTTCACTTCTTCCATTCTTCTCCCCCTCTTTTCCCACCACTTGCTCCCACATTACATTACTGGTTTGTCTTCAGCTCATCCGACAGATTGAAAATCCATCCTAAACTAATTCTTGTCTCAAACGATGGCAGATTTTCACTCAATCAGGGAGAGTGGAATAACAAAAGGTTTGACCCACACATACTAAAATCTCACACCTGCTGGGTGACCTTTCAGAAGCTGGGAAAACAGGTATTTGGTTTATTTAATCAAATTTGGTTGAAGGTTGTGATGGAGTTTTCACAGAACCACAAAGACGACTTGACTAAGAATGTTTACTGCAACAAATGCCACACACAAACAGCCAATAAGGAGGGCTTCGAGTTACACACCTACTGCTTTTGCAAAGCCACAGTGATACCTGCCACTCCGTTGGGTATCCGGACCAGTGTTTGTTTTCTTGTTGTGGGAACCTGAGGAGCAGAACCGGCAGCAGTGGGGGGGAAGAAGTTGGACAATGCACTGGAAAAACAAAAGAGGTTTAAGGACACCTGGCTGTTCTCTCCAAGTATATGCTTTTATTTCACATAAATGTATGGATTCATAAACCTGTCCAACTGAAAAATATTTGATACTTTCTAATATTTCAAACATTGTTTTAAGCAATCGAGATATTTTCATTTATTTTTAATCTTTGTGTTTTTCTATTTTTTTTTTGTCTCGTTGAGATTTAGAAAAAGGGAAAAATTAAAATCAAAATGAATCAAATTGAAAATCAATTGAAAATTTGACATAAAAAACTGTCATTTAGGTTCAGTATTATGGATTTTCTTTGAAAGTTCATTAAATGCTTGTTTGGCATTAATTGTTTTTGAAAAAATGCGTTAGAAAAAAGTACTGTAAGAATGTTCAGACACACAAGGAGTATATTTGCATAAATCCCTTCAGTATTGGAAACTTTGTGTATATTAATTATGTTTTTGTGGAATCGGATGGGATAAAGGTAAGAGAAAAAGTGAAAAAATTTAGATTTAAGTTCTGAGAATGAGTTTTAGATTTCCTGAGGACTTATGAAGATCGGCCGACTTGTATTAAGGTCATCTTGTTCACATTCTGTTCAAATATTTCCACTTATTACCATTTTTTTGTCATTTTGATCAGAATAAAATACAATTAGGCTCACGAAAACTCAAAAAATGCAAACTATATTCATAGCAAAAAAATACTTTCTATTGAGCAGAAGAGTTCTGTTTCAAGTAATTTTATTTAACAGTCAGCTTGTTGAGCTTTTATGAATGCTAACTCCTAGCTTTTAGTCTCTTATTAAAATGTTTTTTATTAAGTAAAGATGACTTGCTGCATACATTTGACTACTTTCCAGCGATTTTCTTCTTAAGATTATTGTTGTTTTCCTTATTTTAGTTGTGAATTTGCTCACTGCAAATCTTTTTTATCTGCAACTTATAGTTGAAAACGTTGGTCAAAAGTTGTGAAAAATCTTTCTTTCCTTGCTTAAAAAAATACAGATTATAACATAAAAATTTCAAAGACA
Organism: Oryzias javanicus; assembly: GCA_003999625.1. Classification (NCBI taxonomy): domain Eukaryota; kingdom Metazoa; phylum Chordata; class Actinopteri; order Beloniformes; family Adrianichthyidae; genus Oryzias; species Oryzias javanicus. The sequence goes on along the minus strand of CM012448.1, from coordinate 18,346,923 downwards.
AAATGGCAAATAAAAGCAGGAATTAACAAATTAATTCAAATGCAATCAACTAATTTTTGTGAAAACTAAATAAGATTTTGACACAATTTCTGAAATAAACTCCCCCACGATTTTTAATTTAGGCTTTCACATGTTAGGATATTTATTTGATGAAATTCATTAACAGTAACACACAGACATGTGGTCACCTTCTCCCTCTTATACCCTCATACACACATTTACTGTTTAATCTATTTAATTGAACCTGACTTGGAATAACTAAACAAATGAGGAAATTCACAAGGGGCACCCGATCCCTTCTTGGATAATGGATTGCAGATTCCTTTCCCATAGGGGTATTTGGGCAAACAGGACCCAGTAATCTCTGAATTGATGAGTGGACTGCATCAAATTTCTCCACTAAAGAGCTGTTGAACCCCTGATACAGTGCTGGGAGTTGGCCAAATGCTCACTTTGCAGATACAGCGAAGACTGCATGGCTAGCTCTGGTTTCACTGTCAGAGAGGCGGGGCTGGGCGGGGCGGCGCCGACATTCATGATGTTAAAATCATGGATGAAATCTGTGATTCCATCAAATTTTGCTTCACTTTTTCATTTCCATGTGAATTACTTTTTCCTGCACCAACTTAAAAAGACCACATTTCCTCTTGAATTAGGTGACAAATTTATTAAAATCCTGCAATTCCGTTATGAATTACCAACATTACCAGAGAGAATAAATAATACATAAAACATTTCTTCCACATAAACAAACATATACATCAGAGCACCCCCCCTCCCCCCTTCAGCAGCTACACTTCATCCTTGGGAACGAAATGAACGAGAAACATCTGCAACACACATATGCATAGAAGTAATTGGACACCTAGGCACCGTTTAATACAACATCTAGACTTTTAGGCCTAAATCCGTTTTTGAGAATGAACAAAGTTCCAGGTCACATTTAAGGAAGAGGAGGAGGTGGGGAGGGGGTTATATAAAAATAAAGTCTATGCGATGATAAACCATTATTATATATTTATATATTGACATTTGGCAACAACCAGACATGTAAAGACTCCCAATGTTCTTCACTTGAACAGTTAGCGAAGAGCGATGACAAAAAAATGCAAATTTGTTGGTCTCAAAGAGCTTATAGTGGTTCTAAAAATCAAGATTTTTCTTTAATTTTTTTGCTTACTTTGTATATAACAAAACAATGGGGAATTCAAGTGCTTTAAATAAGGGGCGTTTCCTTCTTTCCTCCATTTAGATCACAAAATAAACTGACTGTTGATGTGTCCTGCTTTACAGGAGAAACGGAAAGAGTCTTTTTTCTGATCAAAACTGGCCGTGATCCACTTCATCTAACCAGGACGCGGGACTAGCCGGAAAATCTGGGTAACCTCCACTGCTGCCGGTGGAGAGGTCGGAACTGGGGCCGTTGGCTGCTCCCATGGACACCCGGACGGTGGGGTTGATGCCAGGCCCCCCGCCCTGGGTCATGATGGAGAGGCCGGAGTCCGGGTAGACGAGGCTGGAAATGATGGGCTGGTGTCGGGGAAGAGCCTGGAGCGAGCCCGGAGACTGAGGGAGACCGTAGGGGCTGTTGGAGCGGATGTCGTGGAACTGGTCTTGAGAGGGGAGCACGCCGTGCTCCAGGGGGAAGGAGCTGTGGTTGTTGCCCCCTTGGCGGCCGCCTATGGTTGGAGACGATTCGCTCAGGCTGCTGTAAATGCCGTTGGCGTTGCTGAGCTCGGAAACAGGAGGCTCATCTGGGTGACAAAACCAGTTAAAGACAGGAGTTAGACTTGGTGGGATGAGAAAAGTTTGCTGTTTGTTTTCTTTGATATTATATTAAAAACACTATTATCTAGTGTGACTAATGATTTGTTTTCTTAGTATATAGATTTTTATTGATTTTGGTAATCATCATTTGGTTTGATGGAAAACCTTCAAAAACAATTCTCCATTTAATACAGTTATATCCTACCTTCAAAATAAAAGCCTTTCCATATAACATGAGAGTAAAACATATTTTTAACCAATATTCTTCCCATTTGTGTATTTATATTTGTGTTTGAGTAGAGATTTATTTTAATTTAATTAATTGCATAATACATTGCAAATGCAAATATTACACTAATTACACTAATAGCACAAGCAGTTGGATTTCTTTGTGTATCGGTTTTCTCTTAAACACTTTAAAGTTGCCCATAGTTGCAAAGAAATGTAAATAATTGTTTTCTTGAAAAGATTTTCCATGTTTTTCTCAAAAAAAAAAAAAAGTTGAATATTCTGGATAGATTAAACATGTTGAAAATTGCATGTTAAAAAAGTAAGTATAGGGGGTTTAAAAAAAAAAAAAACGTATTTATGAACATTCATTTTTTTACAAACACCGACTAATATATCTCAACATTATTGTATTTTCAAAAAAACATAAAATTCTGTTGTAAAAATCCAAGCAAAAGGGCATGTTTGACTGAAAAAAGCTTCTTTTCTGTTTATTTTCTTCTCTTTTCACCAGGGTGACGTCTCAAATGTCTCTTGTTAGTAGAGCTTTCCCAAGAACATTTTTTAGAACACAAATGGAACCTCTGCCTGTAAAAACCTGACAATCTACTGTTAATCTGATATTCATTTCATTAAAAAGCCTCAGAGCAAAAAAACTTGTCAAGAAACAGCACCACTAAAGAATAAAATGATACGTGTCAAGTCTTTGGCTGTGTTTGAATTCCTTCACTTATCCCTAGTGTGGTACTATCACCTGCCTTGGATTTAAACATAATTCCAACATATGTTTGCTGCTTTTTTTTAAAACACCAAACATGATGTCACCCATTTGCCGAAGTAAAAACCTAATAAATACGAACATTTTTATGAAGACTATTTATGTGTTCTGAAGTTGAAATTTCATAAAAATGAATTTAAATGCCTTTTTTCAAATGAAAAATTGCTTAAATGCAATGCATTGTGGTCTATTTATGCATGTCTAGTGAGCATTGATGCACACTAGTTTTTCACAGAGACTTCTGGGAAATTTCTGGATGTTGGATTTGTGGATTCAGACACCCTGACAAAATGACGAGCACCTGATAAAGTTCAGACACACACACAGTTTAAAGTGTGCCTCATTCAGAATACGTTTTTTTTTTTTTTTTTCATTTGTGTTCAGTGACTGTACCTGTGAAGGACACCTCCGCGTCACTGTCCATGCCCTCTTCCTGGATGCTGTCTTTGTCAGACTTGGAGCTTCCTCGTGACCTCTTCATGTTACGGAAGTACTGTCCCCATCGCTGCCTCCCCGCATCCTTTTTCAGCCTCTTCTCTTTCGCTCGCCTGTTCTGGAACCAAACCTAGAAGGGAAAAAAAATGTTGTTACATCCATCAGACACAAAAAACTGCCAAACATGACTCTCAAGAAAGTAAAATAACCCTTGTTTTCACATAAAAATGTCTGTCTTAAATCAAAAATAATCTTCAATTGCAAAATGACTTTGAGACAATTTTTTTCTTAAAATAAAAATTCCTGGTAAGACTATTTTTACTACACTTTTGAAAGATTTTTTGCTTATTTAAAGAAAAACATTCACATTTTAGGAGTTTTGCACTTATTTCTAGGGGGCCTATTTTATGAAGTGATAGTCCAGAATGATAAAAAAAAAGAAGTTCCAGTCAAATAGCCCAAATAGCCCAAATGTTCTGTATCACTGTGCAGGCTTTAAACAAAAATTTGCTTCATCGTGTCGACAAAAACAAGCAGTGAGAGCTGAACTTTCTCTCTGAACTAATACGTTATGCAACCTATTATGACGATTTGAGTTTGCTGCCTGCTCAGCTGCGCATTGTTGTGTTACCGTGACAATGTGCCACACTGCATATCGAATAGTCAGTTTTTTTGTAAAAAAAAATAATATAACTAAAAAAACACAAAGTACAAGAATAGGCGACAAATCCATCATTTTTCTCTTAGCTAATACTTTACGCAACATACTTTGCCACAGCAGTAGAGTTCAATGCCGGCTGAGTGGCGTGTTGTTGTATTAATGTGACAATGCACCACACCACACATCTAACTGTCAGTTTTTTTGTGAAAAAGTGATCTAAACGGAAAAAATTTCAGGAATGAAGTACCATGGTACAAGCAGTATAATGCCCTTAGAAGTGTGCATTATCAGTCAATGACGCACAGTTCAGGCTTCCATGGCGTGTGTTTATTTCTGATAATGCACACTTTGTTGGGCATTGTCCTTTACATAATACATGTGTTAACTGAAATATAGTTCTAGAATTATGTATGGATCAAAATGCTCCAAAACACTCAAACGAAATCAAAATCCATAGTTTTTCTTCAATTAACTGAAAGTTTATTAAACATATTGTGGTGATTGCTTTCCTTTGCTACAGTAGTCGAGTTGGGTGCCGGATCAGTGGTGCATTGATGTGTTACCGTGACAACGCACAGCACCACATATCAAACAGTCCGCTTTTTGTGGAAAAAAAAAAAAAAAACCCTTCTGAATAAAAAATAATAACATGAATACAGTACTAAAAATTGATTGAATATTTATTTATTTTGTAATTAGCATGAGCGGGATAATTCCAGACAAAGTGCGCATTATCAGAAATCTAATGCACAATTGAGGCTGAGTGTGTTAATTTCTGAAAATGCACACTTCCTCTGGCATTATTGCCTACATATTTAATGCATTTGTGAAAAAAATAATACTTAATTGATATATAGACTAAATGCTCTGAAACACTCTGAGGAAATTAAAAACCATAATTTAGATATTAGTAATTAATTGCCTCATTTCCTGTTTTTGTGCTGAGCACGAGCCATTTATGTTTTTTCTCCTGATTCATGTGTCGAGATTAAGAGCATTAGGACTAAATAAATGTTCAAAGCCTGTCTAGACACCACTGCCTGCCTTTGAGAGTCCAGAGGGAGACATGGAGCAGTGACACTGAGCAGGAATCCTTGGACCAGCTTCCCTTATATCACATTTATCACGCATTTCATTAACTTCCACTGCAACTTCCTCTCCCTTAAAGGAACAGATGGCTGACTCACTTTTGACATTTTTCTCCAACTTTCCATATAAAATCCTTATTTTTACTCATCTCAATAGCCTTAATTAAAACTTTTTTGGTTTCACATGAAAATAAATATAAATAAAAGTAATTTAAACAACATAAACAAGACTTTACGTCCTCCTTTTAAGATGTTCCACCTTGAGAAAACCCTCTCCCTAACACTGCATAATGAGGAGCTTTTTAGTGGCCTCAGACCCTTACTTTTGTCCTTGCAAATAAAACAATATATATGACCCAGCAGCACCTAGCAGGCACTCTGAGGCTCCTCAGCAGCAGACAATATGTGGGGGACCCCTCTTAGCATTGTTAACGACCGTGCACTTAAACCACGCAGGCTTCCTTCTACCTCATCTGACCGTAAATCCCCCACAATGACCAGCACTTGTTCCCTCGGCTTTGCTATGATAAAAAACAAGAAGTCAGCTTTAATGGATAATAATACCTGAACCACTCGCATGTCCAGGCCTGTTTCTGACGACAGCTGCTCTCGGACGTGGCGGGCCGGCTTGGGGGAGTTGTTGTAGGCGTTTTTCAGGGTCTCCAGTTGTTTAGCGGTGATGGTCGTTCGTGGCCTTTTTGCAGTTGAGTCGGCCTCTGAAGGAAGGAAAAAGGGGTCCGATTTCAGAAAATGAAATGAAATACAGTGGATAATTTTTTTTTTTTTTTTTTATGACAAACAAGATTGTAAACGAGTTGAAGGAATATTATCTACCGCATTTTTCCTAAAGGTAGTATAACATTTCTATGATTTCCCAGAGTTCCAAATAATAAATATAGCTTCTTCATTTCTTCTTTTTCATAGCTGAATTCCTCAATTCATGCACATCCAAAATTCCATAAAAATAACCCAAGTTGGAGTACATTTTTGCGGGGTTATTTCAACTTTGGGGGGGAAAATCAGGAAAAAAATCCCCACCACAAATTAGGTTTAAATTAAATAAAAATTTAAATATATTGCTCCTAAAAGTAACCCAAAAATATATTCTAACATCAACAACCCAAGTGTTTTAAGAGTGTATTAAAGGTGGGTTTTCTCATTTTGATGTCCTCTTGTGGTGAGTGTAAATTACTAATAAAATTCTATAATGCCATAATATTAAACACACACCCTGCATAAAAGTATTTATCATAAATGAATGTTTCCCCATCTGCATCCTTTTTGCACATCTGCTCTCCAACACGGCAAAAACACTAAACCATCACCTAAATGGAGGCTGCCCAAGTAATTGCACCCTGACATTAGTTAAATAAACGTGTTTGTTTTTTGCACAAAAAAAATAAAAAAATTGCACTACCTCATTGCATAAATCTGCACAGTAAATTTCCAGCAAACAGATGGGGAGATAAAACTTGACTGTGCACACTCTGCTGTATTTGAATGAGCCTGCTGGGATTTTTATTCATTTAGAAGGCATGTTGTTGCAGGGTCAGCATACTTTGTGTATTTTTTTTTTCTTTTTGATTGGACAAATATGTATTATAGCAGGTTTAAATCAAATAAGTATTTTTTATTATTATTTTTATCCCAAATAAGCAAAACTGCTTTCACACAGCTAATGCTTTTTGCATAAAGTGAATTAACAGGTGCATGGACAAGAAACAATTTTTCAAATGTTTACCAAAAAATAAAAGCGTTCTTTAAATTTTACCAAGCATTTTAGGTAAAGATGTATTCTGAAAACATATTTGTCCCCTAAAAATCTTGCAAATATCTTCAATTTTATGTGAACGTGTCCCTTAAAAATATTTTAACTCAATATTTTGAAATAAATTATTTAAAATAAACTCTCTAAAGTAGTTTTTAACACTAATGAGAGTTCCTTATGCATATAATTAAATTGGCGGTCTGCAAACGGAGGCGCGCAGGCGCATTGCGCGGCCCCTGGGGAGTCACTGAGCTCAGGCCAGTGTCTTTTTTTTTTTTTTTTCTTTCCTCCACTTGGCCCCCCACGCGATCTCCGTCACCATAATAAGAATTATTGAGAGCTGATCCCTTCAAGTGCAGAGTGCACGTGTAAGCCTCTCGGCCTCCACTTCTTATAGTTTAGTATCGATTGGGTTGCAGGCAATGATGCAATTAGCGCCGCTGGGTCAAGGTTTATGGATGACCTCACTGTCACATCAAGCGCACAGCTCCAGGTAGTGGATCAAGTTGTTTTCGGACTAAAATTTGCTCGTCTGTGTTCATTTTCAGGTCAGCTGGAGTGCTTTTTTGAACAGTCGCTCACCTCTCTGTTTTGCTGTCTCATAGTCGGCCTTGCAGACCAACCGGCTGTCCTCCATCAGGTAGTACTCGTCCCCCGTGGCCAGCTGCCTTTTGCACACGATGCAGGCAAAACAGTGCAGGTGGTAGACAAAGTCCTGCGCTCTCCTCACCACCTGTGTGGGTGGGATCCCCTGCTGACACGCTGCGCACTTGGTCCCGAATCTCCTTTTGGAGAACAACAAAAACCTTATTAGACTCATTTGCGCAAATATAGCAAGTTTTACGCAAAACATGGAAAGGTGTCTCAGTTTGACTGACTTGAAGAAATCGTCTTTGCAGTAGACGCTGTCCCCCCTGCTGAAGCACTTCTCCGCCAGCTGCGCCTGGCAGTCGCTGCATTTCAGGCACTTGCCGTGCCAGTGTCGGTCCAGCACTTTGAGGATGAAGCGGTCGACGATGTGTTGGTTGCAGCCCGCGCATACGGGGATTTCTGTGGAGCAACACAGCATCTTAGAGGCTGCAAAACCGGCAACTGAGGTTGGAACGTGCGTAAATTTCAAAATAAAATCACGCTTAGGCGCACGTAATTTAAAAAAACATTTCCATCTTATTTTTTCCTCTTTCTTTAATAAGTCACATTAACTTTAATCTCCCTTTTGTGTTTTTGTTCTTCATGAGTAATAAACATGTAATAACTCCTATACCTATGATGTGATTAACGATATTCTCTTTTTCATTTGTTAGACCCAAATAAAAACACAAATGAAAAAAATTTGTTTTTGCATTTCAAAAAAAAATAATTTTCATGCTTATGACAAAAAATGACATAATAGGCAAATCCATTTTGGAGTGTGTTTTTTTTTTTCAAAATTAATACAGTTTTTTGAATCTATATTTGTGTTGTGTGAGCTAATTAAATATTTTTTCAACTAATAATTAATAAATTTGTGTCTCTGACAGTTTTTTAAGAGAAAAAAATATTTAAAATGCTATTAGGATCATTTTAGTTAAATGGAGCACATCCTTTTAACATTTACATTTTATTTATAATTAGTTTCTTGCACATTTGGGGCAAAATTACATTTCTTTTTTATTAAGAACTAATAATAATTGCGCATGTTTTTGCTCCTCAGTCACTAGTGTATCAACTGATACACTGATACAACTTAAAAATACATTGATCACTTCGTTTTTTTCAATCTAAAATAAACAGTCCAGAATCAATTTGATTATCATTTTGATTCAATTGTTTTAGTCTGTCAGTTAGAGGTTTTTGTTGATCAAGCTCAGATTAAACATATTGACACGAAACTTTCATAGAGCACTGATGCAGACGCTGCAGCTCCAACTTCCTTCGATTTTAAATTCTGTTTTCAGAAACAACCATCGACGTAATCATTTAGGACTCCTGAAATATCAAGCGAGACGTAACCATAGGCCTCTTTATTACTAATTAAAAGAAGAGCAGTCACTTCATATTCAAACTGCGCAAGGAATCGCACTCCTTTTGTTCTGCTGTGGACAAGATATAAAACTTTAACGAGCCATTTGGCGCTGCGTGGCCAGCGGGCCTGCGCGCAGGCGCGGCAGCGGCAGCGGCGGCGGCAGGCAGGAGCAGGTGTATACAGGTCATCACTTATTCAGTGCGCTCGGTAAAACTAGAAAGCATGCGGCCTGTGGTCTCATTTAGGCGCTCAAGCAATTTGCTCAGCTTTCAGGAATATTCAAACTATGCAGAACTGGAAACCCAAACGTCATTTCACCCTCTCTCCACTGCCCAGTGTCGGAACCAGAACCTGGACTAATAAATAAAATAGAACACAAAGTTAGGAGAGAAAAAAAACTAAAATAAAAAAATGTTACCTTATATGTCAATTTATAATTTTGTCCAACCCAATTTAAATCGGAACACATTTGAAGTCATTTTATGATCAAAAAGTTACATTTGCGCAGATCTGTGGCTCCCAAAATCACACATGCGCAGTTTATTAACTCTGAAAATGAAGATTCTCAAAATAGGTGGTGTGATAATTACTCAGCACTCGACAAATTAGTGTCATCTTCCAACCCAAAGGCCTTCTCCACACCATCATGCATTACGCACTCTATAAAACAATCATCAGAGTGAAAAAGTGACCTTAAATGTACCTCTACGTAACTCTTCACTGTGCGACAACAGAGCCAGCAGCATCTCCGTGTTATCATGAGTCTCTTTGGAAGAGTTGCGCACACCGCGTCCGGCCATCGCTCCTCATTTACGCACTCTTTCTGTGTCCATCCACGCGCGCGCCCGAGAGCACATCCACAAGCGCTGGGCAAGAGTCGGGTTTTTTTTTTCCTTTTTAAGACGAGTCCGGAAAGGGAAGAGACGCGCGCAGGGGTCCGGCGAAGTTTTATGCTAAGCTTGGAGAGGATTACGCGGCGCCGTTTCCCTGGCGACAGGGAGAACATCACCTATAGCCAGCATCTTACCCGGAAGAGGAATGAGCGGGAGGTGAGGGGGAGGAACCCAATGGAGTTTAAGTGGCCCTCAAACACGGCGTTTGTACTTTTTTGGCGAATTAAAAAAAATAAATAAATAAAATAAATTCAAAATTTGTAGAAATTGATCAGTTCCTGACCCTAGAATTAATAATTTTCCGTTTTTAATGACCTAAAATCATCACATCCACTTGGAATTATGATGGAGAAAAAAATATTTTCGTTTTTCTCCCTATTTTGGACGATTTAAATTGATTATTTAATATATTGTTGTCAAAATAGAGCATCCAATCGTCCATTAAAGTATTTTGAATAGAAATATCCACATCTTAAATAGTGGATCCAAAGAAACAGCAAAAATTTTATTAAAACACGCAAGAAAATATATTTAAAAAGTGCGCAAATGTGCAACGTTATTGTTTTTCTTTTTTTAGTTCACAAAATATGATTTTAAGTCGCTTAAATATAAACTTATTCACAGAAACATAAAAATAATCATGAATCTGTGAATATTGTATTAAAGAATGTCTTATAATTATGTGATTTCCCAATCAAGCCTTTCCTGATTCTTGAATGTTTAACAAAAAGGCCTGCACGCGCGCAGACCCTCTCCGTTTCGCGTGCGCACGCAGACCTCTCAAAGACAAGTGTTTATTTAGAGCAGAGATTGGCTGTTCAATAACATGTTGATCGGGCCAGCACCCCAATGAATTTTATTGACACTGATCCTTGGCACAAAAGAGCGCCTGGGGAAATCACGGGTAGTGCCAGAACCGGCCGGAGCCGCTGATGAATCTAAAATCAATGCCCCATTTGCCTTCGTTTCGGAAGTATATGAAAGGCGTTTTGGAGAAAGGTGCGCGCGGTTCATAGGTGCGCCTCTTACTTTTCAGCTTTGTAATCATTTTTATGTCACATTGATCGTTCACTTTTGGGGGGGTGAGTCGACAGTAATGCGACGACGAAGCCATAAAATGCTCATCAGAGTAATGGTCAGTCAGTCAGTGAGAGAAAGTTGCAAATATTTTGAAATAAATCTATTTTTTTGTATGAAAGTAATCAAGTAATTAGTAAAAATGCGCATTTTATTCCTGAAATATTGCTGACATATCAGACTAATCGTCAATAATTTAGTTCCTTTTGGAGGGCCTCCGTCTTCAGCCTTTCTGGAAACTTCAGGTGCTCCACCTGTCAGAAGGAGACAGCTGCTGTGCAAGCCGGAGCGCGCGCGGCACGCAGAGGGCGGATGGATGCGGCTGCGTGTCCGCCTGCAGGCTGTCGGGCCCCTCCGCGCCCCGATCCGGATCCTGATCCCTCGATCCCTGATCCTGCAGCATGCGTGCGCCCCGCACTCCCGTGACAACTACAGGCGGCGGTGTGAAATGACAGCACGCGCAGAACATCTGTTGGGATGATTCGCCAACAATGAAGCCTCATTACGGATTCACAACGTCTCCGGCAAAAGAGGCGTCTCGGAGGAGTCTGTTTACACCAGGAGGGGTCGAAGGTTTTAGGGATTCTTCCTTAACACAATCGAATTTTCTTTTTGGACAAAAAATAACTTAAAAAAAATAAAATCCTCTTAAATTAGTCGTTCTATTTTATAATAAACTGGAAACCTTTTTAAATGATTTAATGCATGGTCTTTTTGCGTAAAAAAAACATCCTGCTTTGCTGATTTTCGGTTATTTAGTCACAATTTCACATCAAGTTTTTGTCTCTAACATGGTGACCAAATGAAATGTAATGATTTTTTAATGTTAAATCTAATTCTTTTAAAAATAGTATTTGGTTGCATAGAAAATTATAAAATTGTCTTACCTTGTCCTGAACTGTACCGGGGAAAGTTTCCACTATTTTGGCAACTTGAGCCCGGATGTTCAAGCAACATTTTGAATATTCTCCAAAATTAAAAGTACTGTTATTTTGAATAAAATATATATATAATTAAAAAAAAACGTGTTTTCAGAAAGTTTCTTAAAGTCCTTTCGATTTCAGAGGAAAAAATCGTTCAAAAATGACTTCCACCGGTTCCGCTGGGCACCCTAAACAGGAGCTCTGGACGTTCATAGATTCTCTCGGGTGTCTGGATGGGGAAGTGCGTGACCATCAGCTGACCGCTCCGCTGTGGTCAAAAGAAGCGGTGCTGCCTCTGTCCAGGGTGCTGAAAGAGGGGGAGTTTCTCCAAACAGGCTTTACGGGTGTGTGCAGCTCCGACATCCCTTCAAGTTATCTTTAAGTACGCTCACAAACACCAGCCCACTCTGGCCCTCCCCTCGCTCTCCTGTCTGTGTTGTGCTACACGTGTCTTGTCTTTCCACTGCGCACAATGAATGGGGCTAAAGGACATTGTTTTTTACGCGTTCCCTGCGCTGCGTCTTCCTTTTGTTTACCTACATTTGATTTGTTTTTACATCTATTGACAACTTTTTTTTACAATTAATTCTTTACAAAAACAAAGAAAGCATGCACCAAATGTTAACATTATAAGTCCTAAGTTACAATGTACTGAACCATTAGATAGTCGTCGCTCATTTAAAGAATGCAGGGGCGGACTTAGCATTGGGCAAAGGCAGGTGACTTCCTGGGGCCCCCAACAATTTTGGGAAGAAAATAAAAATAAAAAATAATTGGTTTGACTCTGATATAATAAAGGAAAAATAAATCCTCCCCCATTTTACATTCTAAAGTAAAACTGGACAAATTAAAAAAAAGTACATATGGACATTTTACCTTAGGTAACCCTGCTTAACCCCAAGTTTATATCAGACACGCATTTTTGTGCAACGGTCAACAGGAGCTTTTGCTCAGCTGTGGTTATTTAAAACTTAATTTTTTTTTTGAAGGTTTGAAGGCTGTTCCGCATTAAGCCAACCCAAAGAAGTGGGGTGGGGGTACTTTTTAAAAATTGTCTAGATGATTACAAGAAAACAAGAAAAATGTCACAAAAGTTCAGGAGGCCCGAGCAGGCAGCCCTGCTCCCCGCAACGGCTAACTGTCTGTTGTTGAATTTAGCAAGTAAGCTCCATTAAACTACAGGAGGCTGGGTGACCGCCTTCAACCAGCCTGGTAACTCCATGGCCCCAGAAAGTTGAAAAATTAAATGGAAGTTCAGGACAAAAATATTTGCAATGCTTAACATTCTTCCGATTGAGTCACTGAAAACATCAAATGCCCAAAACAGAGTTTCTGATTGGTAGCAGCGACCGGTCAAACTTCAGATGTTCAAACTTCGGCTGTGCCGGCTAACTTGTGCTGCGCCGGGACTTCAGATCGCCTCATATCCCGTCTGTACCATTGACTTGACATTGAAGCTGGCCGCCTCCGCCGTCTGAATCGTGTTCAGTGTAAATTCACCTTAATGGTTTTTAAAAAGAAATGATTCTTGACTCATCTCGTTGTTCGCCCTGGGCCCCCATCCCCCTAAGTCCGCCACTGCCTGAATGTTCCAATAAACAAACACAGGCTTACTCACGGGAGCCCATTTGGCTGTGTGCCACATCCCGTGCCGCCAATTAGGAGCATAACACTTATTCTGACGCAGTCCTACAGCTTTGATTCTATTTTACTCGCTCAGTAAGCCCTTCGGTTGTTTAAGCCAATTATCTTTTAGGGCTCTTCGTTAGACCACCTGGGGAATCACTGTGTTAAATAAATAAACAATTAAATCCTCTTTAGTTAAAAAAAATACCAAAAAAACACATGGATGTTCAGGAAAAACTCATAAATATGAACTTTTTACAAAAAAAACTTCAATCTATAAATATTTTTCCTTCATTTCCAGTGAAGTGAGGAATATGCAGAACTTTTCAGAAAGAATCTTGTGCAGCATGCAAATATTCATCTACATAAACACGCCACCTTTGAACTGGATTGTCCTCGAACACCTCTCATGTTTGTCATGATTATCCGAGCCTCTGAACGAGATGTTGAAACCCACAGAGCATCTTCACCCCTAAATTGGTAGTGTGTTAGCCCACCTGTGTTCTCCTTGAGAAAGCAGCAGCAATCAGCACTTAATTGCGTCTTTGCACCTTGAAAATTTAGATTTGTGACTTCTGTGAGGCGGTGGATGAAGATTAAAGATGCAGGAAAAAACAAAGAAAGATGAAAGCATAGGTCTTCATTTTTAGAGACATTTGGCTAAATAATACATTTATAGTGTGACCAATGCATGTTTATTCAGAAAAACTGTAATAACTATCATTTAAAGCCCACTTTTTTTTAATTTAAACACGATTTATGCCACAAATTGCATTAAAAGACTCAAATTAAGTCACTTATTGCCATATTTTACCTCAATAGACAAATAATTAATTGAGAATAATAAACAAAAATTATTTCTTGGTGATTTAAGAGTTTTTGAAAAATCTTGTCCCTGTTTGCTCTTGAATTTGTGCACACGTACTGTATGTGTATCTGCGCTTGTGTTTGTGTAACTCCTGAGACGAGCGACTGCGGGTTTGTATGGGGGGTCCGTGTGCACCCATGCCACCCCTCTGACACCAGGCGGTCATTGTGCTCCTGTCATGATCAATCATGTCCCTAAAAAGCTGGCCTTATCCAGAGGGGAGGGGACTAATCACATGCCTCATTACCCAAGCTTGGTTACTCCTAAACGGAGTTTAGTCCCAAGACACTTCATCCTGTTGCTGTTGGGACAGAGAGGCAAAGGGAACAAATAAAAATGGAAAAAAAAGGGTGAAAATAGTTAAAAAGGACACTCCAACAATGACAGAAACACATCAGGATAATTGAAAAAAAGGTGTAGGAAATTATGTTTTTCTACAGTTTCAAATAGGATCTTAAAGATCCGCTCGATAAAGTTCAACCTTCCGTGTTGCCGACAGTTTTTTAGCCACAACGAGAAACTCTCATTGTTTCAAAAATGGCTCCATCTGGTTAGGTTTCACTGATCGGGCCAGCCCAGCCAGCAGCTGGCTAAACTGCCCAACCGCTCCTTCGCTTGGCCCTCGGACTAACCGATACTCTGCTGGCTTTGCTCACTGACTGAACACACACACAAACACACGCACTCACACAATGCTAGACGAGGCTAACTGTCCGCCGGCCTGCCCGTCTCGAGGGGTCAGCTGGCTTGAGTCGAGGGAGGGGTGGGAGGTAATATAGGGGTGAAAAGGGTGACACCATTCAGGCCTTTGTTATTCACTCCACAGAAATGGGTCAAAAGTGTTTTAAGAAAGCTGCAACTTTTACAAGAATCTATCTGACAATTAAGAAACAAAATAAAAAAGTTTCTCAAAGCTGTGATGCTAAATCAACTAGTTTTTTTTTTTCTCTATCAGAAATGAGACAAACTCAACAGCTGGCCCTCAAGAGCTGAAAGCAGGATTCCTCATTTCAGTCTGAGGGTGTACTTGAGGCTAAAAAGGCTGCCACCTCTGCCCAGCATCAATCGCCATGAATATTGATATGCTAATGATGAACAACACAGAGGACAAAGCTGGAGCGCTACCACTGGAAACCAGCACAATGGCTCCTCAGTCAAGCTTTGACACTTTTACCACCCAACATGTGTCCCCGGTTTCACGCCGGGACAATAAAGGGCCAACAACTGCTCATCCATTCTTGTTGTGCCGTTCCGCTCTGGACTGTCTGGCGTCCCGACTGGTAAGCGCGGAGCTTGGGCCTTCTTTGTTTTCGGGGTGGGAAATATCCGCTTTTGAGAGCGACGATAAGCCACCCCAAAGGCGGCCATAATGCCGGAGAGGTCGGAGTTCAAACCCAACAGGCGGACGTGGAGTGTCATTACAGATGTTGACCCACTGTGAGGTCTGTCTGTAGGTGGTACATTTGGGACCAAAAAAGTCTGGTTTATTTAAGCTTTACATGTTATAAAATAGATTAAAGTAATTCACTTTTAGAGGAAGAACATGTTTTGATCAAAATCAACCAACAGCAGCCCTCAATGAGACATTTTTACATTTGAACAAAAAAGAAGAAGAAAAATCTCAAGGATTTTTAATATCTTGTCTGTATACCCCTTTAAGATTTTATTATTTATTTTATTTTTGGAAAAGACCTCCCACCAAGCTGCTTAAGCACTCTTAATATTTGTGGCCAACGCGTAAAAAAATCACCAAAATTATTTGAAATTTGGCACAACCTGTTGACTTTTTTCTTTAACTTACAGTTTACTCTTAATCAAGTCTTTAAATCAAATTTTACCAACTAATTCAGGACTCCTTCCAGTTTAGCTGACTTGTTTTTGTAGAGGAACTAAATAAAAACACATGTAATTCTTGAAAATAATTGAATTTTTGTGGACTTTTTCTGCTCTTTTTCTCAGTCAGTTTTGAATTTGATCTTAGATTTCAAGGCTCAAAGATGATCATTTGCTTGGATGAAAACACTAAATGGAGATTTTCTACGAATAATTTCATGTTGTATGACATCACAGATTACTTATTCTTGTTCTAAGCCCTACATTTACCTAAATTTGCAAAAATATTACCTTAAAGTTATAAAAAAATACGTATATACATGACTTTATGTTTCTTTCTTTGTAAAACCTGACCATCTTATTACAGAGGATGGAGAGTAAAAAAAAGTTAACCTGACATTTTCATTTGATCTTGAGCTCTGTTTTTAAAAATATTTTTCCACTGTAAGAAGAAAACTTAAAATATTAATCTGTATATTTTAAATGCACATTTTCATGTTTTTGAGTAATGTTTAAGATTTTTTGTTTCATTTCACTGAAGTGTTATAGTCTGAGAATGTCTTGTTTGTGGCCTTTTGACAAAAATCTTGAACTATTAATATCCTTTAGGGTCCAGATGACCCCCCACCCTTACACTGATGCGTGATCCCTCCCATGACAAAGGTAGACAGGATTTTATGTCTGCCACAGACACCAGTGAAGATAAAAAAAATCCTGGAAAAAAAAAAAGTTGAGCGAGCTGTTTTGTGTCCCCACTTTTGATGTAACCATGCCTAGAATAGCACAAGGATTACAATTACAAACAGCAAAACTTTCATAATCTGACTCAACTGCTTCTCTGCTAACAAAAGCTTCACTGTTAATCCACTTTCTTAGCCTTCATGTGGACCCCAAAGAAACCCCTCTATTTGTTCAAAAAATAAATATTATTTAACAACAGAATCTGCTTTACTAAGTTCACCCACACAAATTTGTATCCATCGAGCAACATGAAAAACCATGGCAAAAACTTTCAGTCGTAGGAAAAAAATTGTATTCGGTAAAGAAATATTGCTAAGAATCACTGGTAGTGTTCACTAATTATCAGGAACTAATGGAATAAATACACAAAATTATGCAAAAGACCCAACAAAGTCATGAATAATGAAGACTTGGCAAAAGGATGACGATTGAAAAAACACTTATACACAGTTATGACTGACTTTAGTGAAGACTGTCATAGATAATTGATGACCTGTACCTTGTGTGACTGACAGGATGAAAACCCCCCAAAATTGCTTGATCAGAACCAAGAAAACATTAGTGAACTTAAATACATAGCACAGATTTTCGGCTGGTACATGATGCAGCAGCCTCAGATTTAATCTATTTTGTATTTCATCACTTACTATAGGGGTGAAGTTAGCTTTCTTGGTGAGTCAACAGGCCGACTCTATTTAAGAGGTGACCTTGTTCAGAAAAGCAACAAACCTGCTCTTTAGCATAGAAATGGATCTATCATGTTTTTTGTTTATTTCTTGTTTGTTAACTACATTAGCTGAGTTGGGTTTTGCGTTTTTTTTTTTTCTTCAAACAATGTAAAAAGGTTCAGGAATATAATTTTTTTTCTTTTAGTTTTCTTTCATTTCCTATAAAACTTGTGAAAAATATTTTATTTTTGCTGATTTTTAGTAAAGAAAAAAGATATAAGGGTATTGTGAATTTTATGGGAGGACATTTTCTGCATGAGAATTTCCTGACTTCTTTGAAATGATTCAAAGGATCGTCCCCCCCCAGGCTCCAAATATTACCTTTTTTGGGATAATTGCTGGCATTACCTTTGTCATGAGGCTTCAGAATCAACTGTTTTAATGGCTTCCTGTGAGATATTGATGATAAGAATCAGATTGTCTATACATTGATAAATTCCAACAAAGAACAAAAAGCTATGTTATCTTAGGATTTATAAGGTCATGTGTAGCAGCATGTGTCAGTGGGCATAATTGAACTCTAATTGACCCCTATAACCTTCTAATTGAAGTATCTACTCACCCCCCCTTCACCTAAAAGAACCCCACGGTGCAGCCGGTCGTCTTTAGAAAAATACGACACATTTATCATTTGTTGCTCTTCTTAAAAAAAGAAAAACGTTTTTTACTATTTACTTTTAAATATTGTCTTTTTTACTTTTATTTAAAAAACAATTTCTCATTCCCACATCTAAATATTTACATTTTTTTTAGTTTTTTCTTTTATCTTTGTGTGTTGTGGAAAGTAAAGAATAGTGTATAGATAACACTTTTACATTAAATTAATTAGTTTACTGCAAAAAATAGACATAAGGCATGTCAAATCGGCCTTAACATTGTAATAATGAACATTTCTGATGCCATTTTTGATCAAACTGGTGGATACTGAAAAAGCTGATGTACATTTTTTTGGCTGCTTGATTGGGTTTGCAATTTCTGACACACTTTTTCAGAAAAAAATAGCTCAAATATATCCCATCCTTATGCTTAAGGATGTTTTGAGGTCTGCATTTCTGCCACATTTAACATATTCTTTTTTATGGCTTTTTTTTTCTGCTGAGCAGAGGGGGGTGGGGGTGGTGGACGTGGACTAAGCATCGCGGATAAGAGGCTGCTCGGCACACGCCCGCATGACGGCTGCTAATCCCGCAGTCTCAGACTCATGACCCACTTTCTTGGAGGAGCATGATGGAGCAGTAGCCTCTCCTTACCCAGGAGGTGTCTCCAGACGCAGGGGCGGATGGGTGGTGCCACCCCCCCTCTTCGTGCCAAACTATAAGGACAAAGGAAAAAGACAGACTTCTGCAGAGACTTCAGGAAGCTTAAGGAGGGGTTGACAGTAAGAATGGCAGTTATAGAGGATGTGTCACGCCACGTCTTCTTTTTTCAAATCTGTTGAATTGTAACGTATTAATAAAAATTGTCAGTCACACTCTTTGCAGATGATGACGTTTTTTACGCAAGAGTTCAAAATTCACTCGTTTGGTTTAAAAAGCTGCTTCAAAACTTCAGAAGAAGATCAATTTCTTGAGGGATGATCTATTCCCTTTGTTTTCCTGAAACAGGAAGCTTTGAGACAAATAACATCGAGCAACATTCTGAGCCCTTTCCTAATTAAACCACTGACTTAAGCGGAGATCATCCACTAATACAAACAAAATGAAAAGAACAGCTTCTCCACTATTGTGTCTTATCCCTTGAAAAACATGCTGACCGGCATCATGGCACGAGCCACATGCAAATAGGTCAGCGAACGCCGAAATCGGTGAATTGGATCATATCAACTTATTTTCCTATTACCCACCACCACCACCACCTGCCCTTGCTCTTCCTTTTTATTGGGGGGGGTGCTGAGAACGCCACAATACACACCGCTCTTACTTCTCTCTCTTTATCATAATCCCGAGCAGACTTTAAGTGTCTGGCATCGGGGCAAAATCCCAAACTGGAGAGGAGCGTGTTTGGAGACCTAATCCCCTTACCCATAGACTCGAGCTGCCCTCAATTCACCTCTTCCAAACTAGGCCAAGAACAAGGAGCCACAACAGAGAGGGAAGCGGCTTCGTGAGGCTCAGCATTATCACACCGCCAGACAAATAGACAAGAGGGACACATACGTTGGCACAGACAGACACATGGACAGATGATGCTCAGGCTTATATGAGCTACAGTATGGATGCATATGGCAAGCTGACTTGCAAACCCTGTTGTATTACCCACACTTACTACAAGATTTCTATCTTTATTTATCTTACATATATATGCACACTTTCTGTAAATGCACAGGATCTTCCTTCAAATATAAACTTTTTGAACGTTCTGACGGATTCTCCTTTCCAAAAAAAGTCATACTTTGGCACCAATCCCAAGTTGTTTTTTTCTCAAATGGCTACACTCTAGCAACTATATTTTCTTTTTGTGCTGATTAGATAACTTTCTTTGAGCGAATGGCGGCTTAAAGGGAGATCATGACAAGATGGACGGAGTATAAGCTGTGAAAACAAATCAATAATTCTCCTCGTCTCTTCCCCATATGCCGTTTTAAGCAACTCGCGGGCTGGAGTGAGTAACCCCAACAGGGAAACACACGCAGAACATTTTTTATTGGAAGATGTGAAAAATGTAAACAGTGTGTATTTACAACAGCTTGGCTAGATTTTTGCATCAATAGAGGACATTTCTCAATGTTTTGGTTTGAAGAATACAAATGCAGGAGAATACAGGTTACTGTAAAACAAAGAGGAACTGATTTTATAAAAGTAAAGTGACTAAAAATGCCCCAAAATTTAAACATGGACTCCAAACAAGTAACTGAAAATATGGAGGTTCATAAACTTATATAGCAGTGGGACAGGAATACATAGTAAAACATAATTAAACTTAAAAATTAACAAAATAATCAACTTAAAGAAGTAAACTAAGAACACGAAATGTAAATATTATTGCATAACTTGGGATAT
This sequence comes from Oryzias javanicus, assembly GCA_003999625.1. NCBI lineage: Eukaryota > Metazoa > Chordata > Actinopteri > Beloniformes > Adrianichthyidae > Oryzias > Oryzias javanicus. The sequence continues at coordinate 18,326,505 of CM012448.1, read as the reverse complement.
ATTTTAAAAAAGTGCGAAGTAAAAACTACCAATAAATAGGTTTTGATTAATCTCTGTCTGGACTGACAATAATTTCTGAGATTAATCATGAGGAAAAGACTGCATTCAAAGCTAATAAAGGAAGATGTTACAATGGTTTATAATAAAAATGCTTCATTATCCTTTATTTTACACAAAGATGAAGCAACCGCCTTGCTTAAAAGTCCCCAGTTGTCTGCTGATTGACAGAAAGCATCGATTAGAATACCACATCAGGACATAACATCCATTCAGACAAATTATTTTCCTTCAGAAAATAATTCATTTTTAAATAAGACAACAGTAGATTTCAAGTTGTGAGGGCTTTTAATCATAATATCCAGCAGTCAACCATTTTTACAGGAATGTCAGCGACTGAAGGTATTAAAAACACGGAAAAACGGAAACGACAAAAGCAAAATAACCCCCAAATGTATATGTTGAGCTGCTGATATCTACCCTTTAACGCAGACTGAAAAGCATCTTGTTTTTTTTTTTTATAATAAAGGACTACCGTTTTCCTCGGGTCAAAGAGGTTTACTTGAGTGCTGATCATAGAAGAGGTGATGCAACGCAGCAGCAAACATGATCCAAGGCTTTTTGTTTCCTGATGCTTCCATAACGAAATGTCCCAACACTTAAAAAAAAAAAAAACACACACACATGTTGGTGTGCATGAGTCATATCGTGTTTGGATAAACTTTCAATGGTTCACACTAGAACCTGCAGTGAGCTAAATTTAGATAAAAAGATCAGTTTGAGCCTAGAGCACAGCCCATAGAAAGGCTCAGTTTAGGCCAACTGATACCTAACATGCACACATCATATTTTTTTTTAATCTATTTTTTTCTCTAACTTGAATGTGGCTGAATGTGACTCTCAAGTTTCAGGGCAAATTTCCGAGATGTTTCCAGAGCAAAGGAGATGTTATGTTATGCTACCTTAGCACCAGCTACAAAAAAAAGTGATAATCCAATCAATAATTATTCCAATGTTACTTATGCTTAATGATTTTGCTGTTCGTTTGATTGTTTTCCTGCAATGTGAGCAATGGTTGCTACTTTCATTCTTTGTAACTGTTAAATAATTTATTTACCAAGGAAATCCATGTTCTCTGTCAGACAAAAAGTTTAAAATCTCAATTTGACATATATTTTATTGGGAATTTTCTAAATTGTAACACTGGTCAGAGCAGACAAGTCACTTTGTTAATAAGTCTCATTTGTGGAACTCATTAACTAAAGTTTGAAATACAAATGTAAAACACATGTATCAATTTTTTTATGTATTTTTTTTTGTAAAGTAAGTTTTTTTTGTAAGTAAGTTTTAATTTCACTCGAAATATTTCTTTAATACATCATATTTCATTCATGTTTCTATTTTGTAACAGCGGTGCAACGGAAGAGCGGTCTGATCGAAAGATCTCAAGTTTGAGTCCCACCCTACCCGTCCATGTGTTGAAGTGTCTTTGGGCAAGACATTGAACCCCACATTTCACATATAAGAATCAGCTATATTATATTTACCATAACAGTGTGTAAGAATAATCGATTTTAAGGCAGCACTTCCAGTGAGACTGACAAAAAAATTAAATACATTTAATATATTTTACATATCAGACACAGAAAATATTAAATAATTAGATTATCTGACATTCAAACAGTAATAGAAAATTATTTATTGCTTAACATCAGTAAAAAAACTGCAACAAAGTCATTCAAAATATAGAAATGACTGAGACATTACTCAACGCTTAAACAAATTATTATTATCATTTTTTACCAGAAAAAAACAAGATTAGACGGTAAAACAAAAGCTTTTGTGTTGCATAAAATAAAGCAGAGAAGAAATAATACTTGATTTTTTGAAGGAAAATTAACACGAGACTTCTTTACTATAACATTGAAAAGCCCTCAATAGGTTATTTCATTTACTGAACTAAAGCAGACAGCAAATACAAAAATATGCTGACTATATGTCTGACTCTGACCAAGTTAAAGGAAAATTTCTTGTAAAGAAAAAAAAAGGTGGAGCAAAAACAAAACAACACAACTATTTTGCAAGAAAAATGGATTGAAAAGACATTAAGCAGCGGTGACATCAGCTGGACTTGAATTCTGATCTAATGACTCCTCTATTTCTCCTCTACTTCCTTGTTTCTTCTCTTCCCTCTTCTTGGCCTCTTGAAGATCCTAAAGTGATTGAAGAGATGACGCTGATATTTCCATTATGTAAATTGTTTTCCATCCTTCTAACACATTAGTGTGTTTTGCTGATGAGATCACTTTTCACTTAAAAAAAATTTAAAAAACAAGTTGTTTTTAATGTATTATTACAGTAGTTCTTAAAATGTGCCCTATTTTCAGCTTTAATCACTAATTTACTCTTTTTAAAAATCTTTTTTATTGGAAGTTTTAAACAAATGTTGGTGTTCATCTAATACAATTTATATACAGTATATTTTCTTTTAGTCAACAATTTATTTTCTGCCAAATGTTGATTTAATTCAATTTTCTGGGTAAATTCAAAATTCTTTTCTTACTTTTTCAAAATCATTTTCAGACATATAAACTCTCAAATGCTGACAGTATCTGCTGCTTCAACACATCAGTCAAAAACTTTAATAGTTTAAAGGTAAACCATTAAAAATAAACTCTAGTCTTGATTATTGAAATCTGTTTTCAGGTGTTCTAGATAAGCTGATGCTTTAAAAACATCTGTGTAGTATATGTTTGGCGTGTACTTTATTGTAAATAACCTAAAATCCCTTTGTTTTTCAATGAAACTATATCATGATTTGTCTTATTGGGGCCAAGAAAAACTTCAAAATAGTTTTGAAAAGGATAAAAAAGTGATTTGATTACAGCTGTTTTCAAGCTGTGAGGAAAAACAATGCCGAATTTTGAAGCTTCCTGAATCAGATCACTTTGTTTTTGTAGATGGTAGTGCCTGACAAAAGGGAAACAAATTTAAGTTGCTCAGTTTTAAATCTGAAATCAGCTTACCTTGATCCCATTTTGCTTTTGTTGCTTCTTGTTGTTCTGTAATGAGCCGTGGCTCGCAGGGACTTTATTCCCAAGATCCATCTGAGGATTAAGAAAAAAAAAAAATACGCAACCGTGCCACGCTGGAACAAATGATGCTTCATAGAAAACATGTTTTTTGCTGTGTTTCATGCAAACTTGAATTGATACTGGGAGGCTGGATGAGCTCTTAATTCTAAATTCCATGTAGGAAATGATTTTATTAAAGTAAGTGTTTCCCTCTGGCAACAGATGAGATGAACAAAAACAAAGTATGATTTAGAAGATTAGTGGTTGGTCATGTGTAGCAAACATTCACTTTTCAGAGTCAATAATAGATTTTACAATGAGACAACATAAATATAATTCTTATTTTTCTTGAAAAGATGCAAAACCCACATGTTTTTTCTCCAGCGTAATTATGCCAATTACTAAAGTGTACAGACCTATGAATACTACTGATAATTTTTGTCTTGTTTTAGTCTTTGTTTTGATTAGTGGTTCAGAAAACTGATATAATCCACAACAATATGTTTAAAAAATATGTTTACACTAAGCAAAACAGAGCTAGGTCATCAGTGACAACTATGCAAAAAAAAAAAAGAAGATAAATCAAAATGTATCTACAGTTAGTGGATCAAATATATCACGTGTGTTAACAATATGTTTGCCACTGTGTCTCATCCCACTGAAATTATTTTCATTTGCTTTGTCTTAGTTTTAGACACAAGATCTTTATTAATTTTTGGTGCAATGCTGCCCTCCAGTGGTAGAAACTGGTTACTGCAAGGCATTTGAAGGAGGACAAAAACAATTTACGAGTGTGAAGGTAAATGGATTGTGGCAATCCTTTTTTATCATTGATATCCTTGATATCGGGCTGTTTTAAGACTAAAAGTACAACTAGTTAACTAGTGACAGTCAAACTATTTGAACTAGTTAACTAGCTATGTTTAAAAATGTGCACTAGGTGGTGATAAAATGCTTGCCATAAGGGATCTGCCAGTCATATTTGCTTAGAGAAACGTACTGATATGGTGTATCCATCCACTCATTCACATATTATTCGTTCGTCACTTTCTTTATTTATTTTATTAAATCAAACTTTATTTATAAATACTTTTCATACAACACTAATGATCAGTAGCTAGCATCAAAACAAGATACAGTTAGAAAATACACAGAACCTTTTACTCTCCTGACTTCACACATCCAACTTAATGAAACATAAAATGACACAAACGTTACGTAGTTGAGATTAACTCATTGTTTTGATTGCATAAAAAGTTAAACTCCAGAGTTTTGTTTCCCTCTCTGTGTAAAGAACGGCTCTTTTGCCTCCTCAAGTTCCTCTTCTTTAAAGGTTTCCCTTTTGTTTCATTGTTCTGTGAGAGGTGCAATATACACCCTATAGATAATTATTTCACCTTGATCGTATCTTACTTATTTTACTGTTAAAGATCTGCAATAAAATGGAAGTGATCTTAAAAGGTGGGGTCGTTTTCAGCAATTTGACAAAAGGCAAAGAGTTGCTGAGCAAATTTAATTTCTACTATTAATTTTCCCCAATAAGTGGAAAGAGACCCCTGTTTCAGGAAAATGTGCAAGAGATGTTTGTAATAAATATGTAAGATAGCTGCTTCTCTTTCAAATCCTTAAAAAAAATCAAACTAATAACAATATTTTTTCAGATTTCTATTTAGTCCCTTAGGTTTTGGTCTTGTTTGATGATACATACACTGATTTTGATGAAGTGTGTTTCACCTCAGCACTGTCTTTGACATTTGACTGCTGTTTGGCTATTACAAATCCTCATTATCAGTCTTTTTTTTTTTTGTCACTTCTTGATTGATATGAGCCTGAAACAGCTTCCAGAGTGCAGACTTGCATGTCACTGAAAACTATTCAGAACAGTCTTTCTGAAAACGTTGAAATCTCAGCTTAGTTCACCGAATTTGTTGAGTATAGAAGCTGTTTTTTGGCTTTTTCTAAATATGTTGCATGAAAAATGTTTGATTGTCAAAAAGGAATAAAGTTTGCCTTTATTGCTTTCCTTTATGCTAATGGATCCATATGTCTTGTGTTCGCTGTTTTTAATGAATTTTTGATGATGGATGAAGATAATTTGCAAACCGTGTTACGTATTCAGGCCAGCAAATTAATCATTTAGAAAATGACATGTGGAGCTTCTGTGGAACATGCCGTTTGAATCTAATTTTAAATAAAATCTTATTCTGCAAATGAAAAAAAAGGTTTTTGCATTAGACTGAAAGTAAAAGCAAAGTGTAGAGCTCTCAGATGTGAATGAGGAACCGGATTGTCTTCAGGTAGTATCTGTGAAAGAAAAAACTGATGACTAATCATGTAACCGGATGCACAATTTGAACATGACTGTTGGTTTCCATTTAACATCTCCAATGTTTGCATTTTAGTTTCCCGTCATCTGTAGAGTTAAATTTCCATTTGCATAATACGTTTGATTGCAATTAAACATTTTTTCAACATCTGTTTTTTTTAATACTTTTTAGCAGTTTAAACCTTTAAGTTGTTGTTTATTATTTAGACTTTTTAACATGTGCTGCCCCGTTTGATTACAGTCATGCCAAGTCACCATGTAAACAAACAGGATTTGATTTATTTTTGACCCGTCACATCCCAGCGACAGTGGCGGTCCTGGTTAAACTGTAACCCCGCCCCAAACAAGTTTCATTCTGAAATAAAGTCAAGTGGTGCCTTATTTTGTTCTTCTACAAATAAGCTGTGTTTAAATTCAGTATGAACTGAAAACCAAAATGTAAACCAAAAACTTAACAATAAAACAAATGTTTTGCATTTGTGTGTGTTTATTATTGTTAACGTGTGTTCTGTTGTGTTGGTTTGCTGGTGGGCTGCAAAGTATCTTGGAGCTAAACCTGATACAAAACATCTTTCTCTGGTGGGATTGTTGTGTTTGAACATGGATCCTGAAAAATAAACAAACGTTTCTCCAGAGAAGTTCTGGTTCAACCAACGCACAGATTTTGAAAACACTTCCTGGATGGTCCTCATCTTGATCAGTTAAAAAAAGCAAAAAGCTTTAGAAATCCCCTTACAAAAAAGAAATCTTCAAACAATTGTGTGTTTTTTTGGTTTTTTTTGTAGCTCTCGCCTCTCATCCAGAGGATCCTGGTTCAAATCCTGGGTGGGTCTTTTCTGTGTGGAATTTATTTTTTCTCCTTGTGCATTTGCAGATTTTTTACCAGGCACTTCAGCTTCCCTCTACAGTCCAAAAGTATATTTTATGGGGTTTTAATTCATCTTTTTGTTGCTCGTGTCATTCTCTGTCACTCTGTGCCACTGCGATGGACTGGAAACTGTCCCGCATTGATAACATCATCATCTAACGGTAGGCTCCAATAACCCCAAGACCTCAAGAGGCAAAATTAGAAAACCAATGGACGGATGAAGTTCTTTCAATTTAATGAGCCAAATATATAAATTTCCTAGATATTTTATTTTTGTTCAGTACAAATAAATGAATCTAGTCCTATGAATATATTTTTTGTGTTTTGTTTTAACAGTCAGTCTGTCCTGTTGTTGTGGGTTAACAAGTGTGATAATGATATATTACTTTTGTTTTGTAGTAATTGTTTGAGTCTTCCTGAGAGATGCAGGCTCTTTCATTTGTCTTAGTTTTTTATTGTCTTTTTTCGGGTGTAATTTAGCTCTCTACATATCAATCAATCAATCAATAAATGTATATAGCACTTTTCATCAACATGCTGTTGAACACAAGGAAAGCCTTATATAAACATTAGTTAAAACAATAAAAAGATTAAAGAAACAACAACGAAAAAGACATAAAAATAGAAAATAAAGGAAACACTGTGGCTAAAATTTGAGGAAGAACCATATAGATTAATATGTAGACAGGGTAAACATAAAAGAGCCATGAAATACTTAAAAGCCCACCGTATAAAAACATGTTTGTTAAATGAGTTATGTAAAAGCTAAATTGAAAAGATATGTCTTTAATTCACATTCAAAAATGTACATCAGTGAGGACCATGATACTGAAAGAAGGCTTCACCATGAGTCTTAGCTCTTTAAGTGAGAAGAGATAATAGAACACAGCCTGAGAATCTAAGAGTCCTGGGTACTCATACTTCGGTTTCTCCTCTACTTTTTGTTTCTAAATGTGACTCCTCGTGGTTCAGTTCTATTTTTTGTTTCCATTGCTTTCCCTGTGCTTCCATTCACTGTTCATACACTATAAATCACATGTGTCAAAGTCAAGGCTCGGGGGCCGGTGTCAGCGCTCTGTCTCTCCCTCTGGCCTCCAGCGGGAACAGTCTCCAGAGTACTGACTGCACTTCATTTCCCAGCAGCCCCAGCCCACAGTTTCTGGATCCTGCTCAGCTCCAATCAGACAATAACCTAGATGCTTCTTAAGCAGCACACAGAGCCACACTCAGTGTGAAGTATTGTTTGTGCCACTCTGCCTGCATTACCGAGCATTTCTACCTGGACCTGATCTTCTGATCCTGCTCATTCTTAGATTGCCTGCTGCCTGCCCTGAACCTCGCCTGGACTCTGACTAATCTACTCTCTCTTCTCAGATGATCCCATGCTTGTAAGACCTCTGTCCGTTTGACCTTGATTTAGTTTAATGAGTTTTTAGCTCTGCTTGGTTGTTGACCATCAAACCTGCTGCATGTGGAACCAGCTGTTTGCCCATTTGTGACAGCCGGACACGGCCTTCCAGATCATTTTATTTTGTTATTTATGGCCCAATGTTGTCTTGCACTTATTGCTAACTTGCAAAATTTTGACAAAATATATTTTTATGGAGATTAAAAAATTTAAAGTTTAAATTGTTTTATTCTGGAATAATTTTCCTGCCTTTTTGTATTTTTCATAACTTTGTTAAGTTATGATTTTAAGGTTTCAAAAATTGATATTCTGATAACTTTTTGGACTATTTTGGCATTTACTATGATTTTTTTTTTAAGGCTGTTTTGGAGTTTAGCTATTTCAGCAACATGCTAGCTATTTTAGCTCATTTAGGCTTTTTTTTAAGCTCTTTTGGAGTTAGGCTAATATTTACATACTAACAATTTAGGCAAACTTAGATTTTATTTTTATTTTTTTTATAATATTTTGAAGTTTAGCTTTTTTTCCAGCAACATGCTTGCTGTTTTGGCTGACCAAAGTTTTTTTTGTTTTGTTTTCTTTTAAGGCTAATTTGGCATCAGCTAACATTTTAGCTAGCTATGAGCTTCAGCGTTTTCAGCTATGAGCTTCAGAGATTTCAGCAATCAACTTCAATTTTTTCAGCTATTAGCTTTAACATTTTTAGCTATTAATTTCATCAATTTCAGCATCTTCTTCAGCACTAGCATCTTCAGGGGCCAAATTCAGCTTGTACCAAATTCACACTAGCATTATCGCATGTAATACTTTATATCTAGTCCATAGTTATGGTTTTAAAGTTGTATAAATTTAGTTTTAGTGTGTTCAATAAATATTTTTTCTGTTCGGCCCGCGACCTAAGGTGGATTTTGGCTCCTTGTGCAATTGATTTTGACACCCTGTAAATGATGAATCTTACAGTTCCCTACCTATTCGTTCTCCTTACTATTGGCACATGGGAACCCCAATGTGTTATATTAAAAACAGATACTAAAAAAAAAAAAGATCCAATATGTGAAAAAAACACAACTATAAAAGAGCCATTCAGGTTGATTTCTCACTGTCTACAACCCAGTAGGAGCCACAAAGTCTTCTTTCACTCTTAAAAAAAATAAGATTTGATTTGCATTTTTGTTATTGGTACTAGTACAATAAACATAAATGAACTGTTGATTTTGCATGAATAAAACACAAACATAAAAAAATAGCCTTTTTTAAGTTTTGACAGAAGTTCCATTCAAAATAAAAGACAGCCTGTTACATATGATCATCTCAATGCAGCAAGAGTAGTAGTAACACGTGTGATGTCAGCAGTGATTAAATGAAAATAGTTTATTACCCTGTTATTGGTTGATCTCTGCCAGAAAAGTAAACATAAAAAAACAAAATAAAATCCGAGCTCATTAATTGACCCCTGCCATATTTTTCGAACACACTTAAAATTCCTTGTTTTTCTCAAAAATAGAAATCATTTAATAATCCTGTGGGCTTTAATGCTAGTCGTGCTTATTGACATGTGTTGATTTTTTTTGCTATAGATATGTAAAAATGACTGCTGTAGTTCGACTTGTGATACGCACTGTACTTCAACTATTTTTAAATGAGTTAACGTTTGTGTTAGTTTACTTTCTTCTCTTTTACTACTTTCTTACTTCATAGTTACTTATTAATTTTTGAAACTTTTTATTTTTCTTTTATGAAAGAGCCACATGTAGTTCCGGAGCCGCAGGTTGCAGACCCCTGGGTTAGGGGAAGAATTTGGATTTGGCCTAAGACTCGTATTTTATTTTACAATAATTTCACAATTAATTCATCTAATTTTTAAACAAATTTTAAATGGAATAGGTTGATTTGATTTATAGCTTCTCTCAGACAAATCGACCAGGTAGAATCTTAGACATTGATTTATTGAACAATTGTTGTATTTCTTAAAAAACACACAGAACATGCAGCACAATCAAGTTTTACTGGCAAACGCACAAACATATTCCAGCATTGTGTTTATATAACTGGATTTCAAGAGAATCATTTATTAAGGTCTATAATAAATAGTACATTATACTGTAGAGTGACATGATTATTAAAAGTGTGTACACAAATGTCTCAAATTGGTGCTTCATCTGTGACTTTCCATATCTTTGTAACATGCAATTCCTAGAGTCACCAAAACGGATTTATGGGAATTCATATGACTCAGTCAGGGTTGTGGATTTTTAACGTCTAACCCATAATTGCCCTCGCTAAGAGCGAAACTATTCGACGCGTGACGGGGTTACTTTGGTGGTGGGGGGGGGAGGGGCTTTGTCTCTGTTTTTATTTCTATAGTAGCCCACCTCACTCACTTCCTCAGACGCTGCCATTTCGGTTGTGAATGAAGAAGAGAGAAGAGTAGTGAAGGACGACGGGAAAGCGAAAAGCAAGGAGAACGGGGCACGAGGAAGTCCTCGCGAACGGCTCCCGTAGCAGGAGTAAGCTAGGAGGGAGGCAGAATTAGCGTTTTTTTTTTTTTTTTTTATGGCTCAGTCTGCCGCGAACGGTGTGGACCATGATACAGCGAGCAAGAAGCACAACTCAAGGTAGGAACTATTCTGTATTTAACGCCGGTTAAGGAATAAAACGTAGAAAAAAAGAGGAGACTGGGAGCGGCTGAGTGAGAGAATAGAAACGGAGGAGGAAAAATTGTGGCTGCCAGCTCAATGCTTCGCTTGAGGAGGAGCCAGTAGAGGAGAACTCTCTCAGATTTAAAGCGTGAAGGGGCAGCTGTATCAGACCCCAGCTGCAAACCTCTTTCCCGACTGTGCCTTTGAGCCGCTGTGGCTGGAATGTACAGACTGAGAGGAGCCTTGAAAGATGTTGACTTTGGAGGATTCGCAAAGGGAGGATGTCCACAGGTTGGAGACATTCGCAGCACACATGGTTTGGTTTAAAGATGTCACATTAGCCAAGAAACTGACAGTTAGTGGATGCATCATGGGATTGCTAACAGCTTTTTTTTTTTTAACTGCAGGTTAAACTTGTAAGGTGTGGTAACGGTGTTGACACATATGCTCATGTTCTGTCTAATCTTGCCTTCAGCATCATGACTGTAGCCTTACTATAAGCACATTTTGATTACCTCAGCTGTTTTCAAAGGAAATAAGTCTGTGGGGGATTTCTTTTACGGGTTATTGCACAGTTTTGTCTCGCAGAAAACAGCTGTCTAGAGTTTGTTCCTTAACATTTCAAATTTGATTGTGTTCTCTCTATAATTACAAAGGAAAGATGAATTTATCATTTCCAACATAAACTTCATTTCATTTGGGTCTACTTGATTTGTGGTTGACTGCATAGAAAGAACTGGAAAAAGCGGGAGTGACATCACCCATAGAAAATACCACACCTGTTGCTCCAGCGAAATGAATTCAGTCGCCCTTTTGCAGCGATGCGGATGTTGCCATGTTGGAGCCAAACAACAGTCATTGGTATTAGTCAACATTTTCATGGCAACTACAGTTACCAATCAGGAGAAAGCTTGTTTGAAGCCCACACCACTTCTGCTGAAAACCAGCTTAGGAGAATCTGCCAATCAAACGGTCTTTACTAAGTCAGTTTATAACTCGAATAATTTGTGATAAACAAAAAGTATCATAAAAAAAGGATTAGTAAGAACATGCTATAAAAAAGTATCAGAGTAAGAACGGTTACTTTGATAAATAGAATGACAGTAATAGTTGTTTAATAGTCAGTAGAAGCGCATGGGATTTTGGCTTCTTGGAGGAAGCAGGTACTTCCTATTTGGAACGCGAGGGACAAAAGGTCACTCAGTCCAATGCTCTTTATACAGTCATTATGGGGTAATCAAACACTATTCTATGACGAGGCATAGGAAGTGAACGAGGTACGGCTTTAATACTTCATGTCTGGATGTTGTGGGACATTCTTGGGGGAAACACCTAGCAGTTGGGGACTGGAGAGTGTGCTGCACTGTGACTGTATAAGAGAACTGGAACGAGTGAGTGTGATGTCACTCATAGAAAATTCCTTTCTTTTGCTTTCAAAGAAATTAAGTCAATTCAGTCCCCATTTTTTCGTTACCATGATGGAACCAAACTTCGGTAAACAGTGAACTGAGTCCGTCTGAGTCTACATTTCTATGGCAACCATTCCCTCCTATCAGGAATGAATATGTTAGAAAGCCCCACCCATTCCTCTGAAAGCAAGCTTGAGAGAATCTGTCCAACTGCGCTAATGTCTGATGTGACAGACTTTTATTGAAGCATCCATTTGATCAGTTTATAACTTGAAGTTCTTGCTCTACAATGAAAATATAATGAAAAAAGTTGTAGATCATTAATGGTTACTCTGACAAATATAATGACTGAGTAGTAGCTGATTATTTCTCTACAAAAGTCTATAGGATTTTGGATTTTTAGGACCAGCAGGGACTTCCTATTTGGAATGTGAGGGGGGAAGGGTCTCTCAGTCCAGTTCTCAAATACAGTTTGTGGTGCTCAACTACAAGAGGATCACACCACTCAGCCATGTTGATAAATCTAATCCAGGGTCCTGGTGAGAAGAATTTGGCTGCTGGTCCAACCTCCGATTCAGGAGGAACAGTGCGGTTTTTGTTACAATTGTGGAACAGCAGATCAGCTCTATACCCTAACACAAAGTGCTTGAGGGTTCATGGGAGTTTTGCCCATTCAATCGACATATGCTTTGTAGATTGAAGAAGGCGCTTCATCTAGTTCTTCGCTGTGTTCTGTGGGAGGTACACAGGGGTCCGGGGCCCTCTACTAAGTTGCCATTTGGCAACCAGTGCAGGAGCTTGGTTTGTATTGGCGCACAGTAAGTCCAACTTCCCAGTGTATGTTGGACTCCAGCATATGCCGTTTGTCACTGATTCAGTAGTTCATAATTTTTTTGGACAGAATTTCTAGATGCAGCCAAGGGCCAAAGGGAGTCTGGTTTTGGGACCACATGATTTAATCTCTGCTGGCTTCAACAGACGAGGACCTTCCGTGTGCACTGGGGCAGTTTGCAGTCGAGTGTAAAGCAGCTGGAATGAGAATCAGAACCTCCAAGTCTGCAGCTATAGTTCTCGACCAGAAAAGGGTCGTTTGGCTTCTCTGGGTTGGTGAAGAAAATGGGGTGAGGAGCTTGGTCACCTGGGAGAATCTCTCTCTCTGGAATAGCTGCTCCTCCAGAGGAGCCAGTTGAGATCTTTTGGATTGCTGTACTTCTGTGCTTAGACTATATACAATATATATATTATACTTTACGATACTTTTTTTATAGTTGTACAGATAATTTCTTTTATGTTCTTGTGTTCTTTTGCCCAAAGCGAATGTTACATAATTTCTACAATTTCTACCCATGTGTTATCCATTTCGGGCTGATATTGAAATAGTTTTTACAAGAACAACTACAGGTTGGCTTTACAGGATTTTATATATATTTTGTTATTTTTGTACCATCTCAAATTAGTTTTTAAAATCTACCCTGTCAATGGGGGAAAAAAAAGTAATCAAAAGTATTGATATTAAAAGTGTTAGGCAGCTAATACAGACAAAGCAGCTAAACTATGATAATCTCTCGTTTAGTCATATTTTTAACAATAGGTAGTTTTAACTATTGTTTTAAGTTTTATCTTTTAATTTTGTCATAGACTTAATGCTTTAATTAAAAAAAAATGTTAATAATGATGGGGAAAAAGGCCCAAAGAAATTTTCTGAAATAACCCACACAAGGAAAATTGCCTAATGCTAAATGTACAACAAGCGTCATTTAACTGAGCTTGCAGAAACATACTCAAATCTCCTGCTGGAATGTGGATGGAGCTGGCTCTCGTTGTACACGGTGGGTTTTAAAAAATGTGCTAGGTCATCTCCTTGGTAAACTTAAATTTAAAAGAGCTATTTTTGCAAGAAAGGAGGAAAAAAGGGGGGGAGCAAAGGGGGGAAATGTGGTAACTGTGTAAATTGAAACTATCCAGACTTTATTTGGATTTTTTGGAATTAAAAAAATTCAAGTTTCCAAAAAGGAGTTGCAAAATCTTGTCTGTCAATTTACGCACATCCGTTTTTCAGAAACTAATGGTTACAGCCAAAGAAAGGGTAAACCTCAGTCCAAGGTCAATATTAAAGCTTCCTAAAGCATAAAGTATACTTTTACTGCCAAAATATTGTCATTCATTGTTTGTTGCAGTGTTTGCAAAAGTATTTTACATTGATTTCTAGTTTAATTCTTTATAAATTAGACACATGTTTAAATATTTACAGAATAATTGTTGTTTTCAGTGTTTATTCCTAAAGAAACTAGATAGATTTATATATCTCTTGGCAGAGAACATCATATAAGCTTCATTAAATATATAAGAAATACACCAGGGAAAGTAACACATTACGTTTGGTACTCTGAAGTGACTGTGGAAATACTAAAAAGGCTTTAACAAATAGCCCGCAATGTTGAAATATTCATTTAAGACTACCATAAGAATTGATTTAATTATAATCTGATGTCATAATCCCTAAATCAGATCACATTTACAGCAAGTCTGGAATTATTTTGTTTAAAAACAACCTTGAAGTTAAAGAGAAAGACAGATGGGATGAACTTTTACAGCCACAAACTATAAAACTCTGAGTCATGTGTGGGCTAAAGTGTCTCGCCAAGAGGGAAAAAAAACGGGGAGAAAAAAGATCCTTGTGCATACTGCAAATGAAAACAAAATGAAAACATGTTAAAGGCCATTTGCAAAATGAACATTCTCTAATTGTCTCAGCTTCTGAAGGTCTAATGAAAGATATCCATCTAAATGAAAGCTCTTTAAATCCTCATTGAAAATGACTGAAAACTAAAAATTAACTATCAGTTTTTAAGATAGGCAGATTTTTATTGAGAGAAACAAACAAAAAAAATGTTTTTAAAAAAGTAAATTCTTTCCTCCTATTTACAATGAATTTGCTTGGAAAAGTCTGTAATTCCCCCCTCTGATATACCCTCAAATTAGCCTGTTTGGGACTCACATCCCATAATGGGCTAGCTGTGTTCTAGAAGAAAGAAGAAAAAAATCCCAGTCCTGTTACCATGACAGCAATGAGGACAAGGACTAGACAGATCGCAGGAAGTGAGTTGAGGGTTCTGAAAAGAGGTTTGTTTTGGTTGAACAAAGTCTCATCTTGTGGTTTCACTTGATGGAACAACAAAAAAATATTGAGAAAAATAAGCCTTTGGCAAAAATGTAAATAAGCTGTAATTTAACATGTATCAAACTACCATATTTTTTTGTTTAACAGCTGAAGACAATAAAAGTAAGACAAAATAATAATGGAATACATTATAAAATACAATTTAAAAAAATCAAAAGTTTGAAAACTCTTCAAAATCACATTTAAAAATATTTTAAGGAGAAAAAGGAACAACATTTCAGGAAAGTGCATTTAAAAGGAACAACTAATTTTATTTAATGTCAGGAATCTAAAGGGGTCACATTGTTTCACAATACTGACCATTTTCTATTATTGATGGAGCTAGCGATTACTGGCACAGAAGATGCTCTGTGCTCATAGTAACGCTGCCACAATTATAGACTGCCATGTTGTCATGGAAACCAGAGAAACTCTTTAGGAATGTTTCTTCTTTTTCCTTCCTTTGCACTAAAGCTGTTTTTGATTTTCTTCAAGATCCATTTTTGATCCATTTTAATTCTGTTGTTTTACCCTTTTTTTAATAGTGAAAGACATCTATATATTAATGATGCGCGTGTTATTCATTAACTCTTAAGGAAGGAAAAAAAAGAAAAAATGTTAGAATGACATGAGTGAAAGTCATGTCTCTCTCCACTGTGCATGTATGTGTAGTCAGTTTTGTATAAAGCAAAGAAAAAAGTATTTTTCAAAGTAAAATGAAAAAGTTCAAGCCGCACTATGCATGTAATATTTAGAATATTTATTTTAGCTAAAATAATAATTAGGAAAACATAGTTCACATAAAGACCGTCAGACAATAGGGCTTTTGTGTTGAAGGAGGATTTTATAAAAGTTTCAGACGACACACACAAACGCCCACAACCCTCATGGCAGGAAAGTCATGCACCGACTTATTTGTTTGTGAAATAAAGCTTCTGCGACTCAGCCCTCATATTTATATTAGAGGGTGCTGCAGTCGGGTCGGGGCAGAATCAACCTTCCAGGCTCAGTGAATGTCACTTCTCAGCACAACACTTAACATTCCCAGCAGTCTGCTGTGTCACACACTCAAGAGGTGTAATGTGTGGGTTACAATACACACATGCTATATTACATTCTGTTGTTTGGTGTTATCACTGTGCTATTATAAAGTGATAATCATTCTATGTGAAATGTATTGCAGTTTTTAAACTCTATTCAGTGAATGGGGATGAGGTTTAAAATATTCTATATTGAATCAACTTTTATGATAAGTTGCCATTTTTTTCATAAAATCAAAGTTTCAATTTCTGTGTAAGAGACTTATACTGTTTAGAGTAAATCCTTTTAACTAGTTATGTGAAAACTTCTATTAGCAAGTCGATAAAGACTGTTTTGAAAGTAAATTGTGTCAAATTTACTTAAAAAATATTTATAAACAGGCATTTGTAAATGGTGTAGACTTTTAAGGTTCTTTATTGGCACAAAGCGCTTCACAGTCTCATCCACTCATTCACAAACTTCTACCAAACGCTGGCACCAATCTATAACCACCAGGAGTAATGTGGGGTTCAGTGTTTCGCCCAAGGATTCTTCGACACATGGCCAGATCATAGAACAACCTCTGATCTTCTGATCAGAGATAGCCCATCTACCACTACACTATGGCCACCCTATAAACATAAATTGTATTCTTCTGTTTATGTCTTTTTGAGATGTGCCGAAAGGTGGACATTCACAAGAAAAAATGTGAGTGGCATGCTGTCACCCAGTGCCCTTATGCCACACTAGTCATTAGTGAGATGCATGCATTGGCTCTTTACTGACAGTGCATGTATGAACTCTAGTTGCCCATTGGATGTCCACACAAACTCAGTCCAATTGTCGAATTTCTAACAGAAACTGCAATGGGCTTGTAAATGCTTTAGTGTTTATTTGCCCTTTATGTTTTTTCATTTAAACATCTCAACCAGACAAAGATTTTTCTGCACTGTTGCATCCAAAGGGTATTTTTTCTGGTTAATAACATGCATTTGCTTGAACTCGTATTTATTAATTTAACAAATACAACATAGTAAAGACATGACCATAGCTTACTTTTGATTATACTTTCAGGAAGTTATAATACACTTAAGATTAAGCTTTCTATAGTAACCTATTATGACATCTTTAACCAGTTTACTTGTCTGGTGTTAGGTTTAGTTGTAGGTAAAAAAAAAAAGTAGAGCATTTCATCATAATTCCAAAAGACTATGATAACAATTACATTTTGTTTTGGTAATATAAAAAGAAATACAAATATTGATTTTTAAAAAAAAATGCTGTCTAAAGCTTTGCGACTCATAGTCTTGATTATCGCTTTTAGCTGATGGCCTAATTATGTTTCTGCCAGTGTCAGCAGACATAAGGATTAGTGTGGGCCTCTCATGGAGCTCTGCAATCCCGGGTAAGGAGGTACAGGTCACAGGATTAGAGATGGTCTGTCTCCCTCATCCTCTCTGTCTTCTAGTCAGTCAGGTGGTTAGGCCTGGAGCCAGCACATGGGGAGTGCTATTACTGGGTTACCGAAAACGGCTCTGTTTTGCATCGCTTCTTTTGTTTAATGGGTAGAGCGTCTGATCTTATTGTTTCAGGACAGGGATTTGTTTTAGGAGGATCAAAGGACATCACAGCTGCTTCCATAAATTAGATTGGACAAGAGCATTTTGGATCATTTTTCTAGAATGAAAGCATATCTAAAACTTCTTAAAAAGTTTTTTCTGGGACATTTTTGAACATACTGCAGGATTTTGGAGCCAGATGTACTTGGCTGTTCTTGGGCGGTTATTCAAACTTCAAAAGGACTCCATTGCGGGATCATTGGCATACCTGTGGTTTGCGCTGGAGGTGTTTAGTACCTAAAATTAACTTATGTTGACATTACAAATCCCATCTGCACTATAGGTGTGGGCGAGGTACCACCAAAGCTTTCTTTGAAAGTTGAGGTATATGCGTGGTTAGTTGACCGTCACCCTTTATGGCGTTTGAGTCGTGTCCTCTAACCGGAGCAGAGAGGGCCGTGTGCAGGCTGGTCCACCATGGCGCCCGACCGCGCCACTCAGTCCATGCTGAGGCCGTTACACTTGGAGCTCCAGGTGTATGTGGAAAAAACTCGAAGCAAGCAGAAACACAGGTACTGCTTAAATGCTGCTTTTAATCCTCAAGATTTTTAAGGTGGCATGTGTAAGAGAGGATACAAAAAAGGCCATAAAAGGGAGAACAAGAGAGGAGCAACTGAACAGAAAAAATAAGTAACAGAACTAGAAAATTGTCTAAAAAAAGGAGGTAATTTCAATGTCTATCAAATTACTAGTGGATGTTTAGCTGCATGTATGGATAAATTACTATCTTTTCTCAAAGGCTGTTTATCTGCTGATTCTTGTTCTTATTTATCAACCCCACCTCAAAAATAGACCAGTTGTTTGGTTTATGCTGTCTTCTATAAATGCTGTGCTGTATCACACAGGGTTATTTCTGGCCTGTTTATAAATTCTTCAAAATAAAACTGTAAAAATTATCTCATTGTCACAATCATGAGTTTTAGAAAATGTTTTTGACAAATATGGTTTCAAATCATAGTTTTAACAAATACAAGGCACTAAATTTGACCATGGAAGTAATGTAAATCATTCTAAAATGATTTGACTGTTGGAAAGATAAAGATTTTGTTTGGGAATGTGAAAACATTATGAAGATTTCTTGCAAAGTCTAAAATCACCTTTCTCCTCTCTTTTGTGATCTTATTTGACTTTACCTTAAGTAAAAAAAAAGATTAGATTTAAAAGATGATCTTTTTTAGGTCTATATTCTGATATTTAATCTCCAATGTGGAATTGCTAGAATAGTACCGATAAGGCAATAACATCTTACGACAGGGGACTTGGACCAGCCTTTACCTCTCAGTTGTGGCTCTTTGGCTTTGAAAAGATGTAAACGGCTTCATTAAATTAGATTTTTATTCTAGTTCATGTAATTTACTTAATTAAGTTTTGTCGTTTAGGTTTTAAACATGTTTGATAACTGAGTAAACGAATGGTAAAATGTTTAATTTGAATAAGCTTAAAGCACATTTTCTTAGCCTCTGCTGCACAACAGTGTCAATGAAATTGACATGTTTATATCTAAAAAAGGGATTCTACAGAATTGAGGTGCACCAAAATCATAATAATGGAAAATACCTGGATTCGACTTGACTTTCTCTGATTTTGAGGATCTTATTTGACTATTGAGTATTTTATTTTGAAAGGAACTTGTGTGTACCGTACTTCTCATAAAAGTAAAAAAAGGTTTAAACTGTTTTTGTGTGTTGTAATTCATTTTTTGTAAATACTTAAAACTACATTTTATAAATGAATTTCTTAATAAATAATGATATAATAAAGTGGTAAACTCCTTAATACAGTGTATTTTCAACATTTTGACAACTCTTGCAGGATTTTGATCAGAAAAGAAATGGAGCCATGTCTTTTTTATTGTTAAAGGTTGTTGTTGTAGTGTTAGTTTGGACTCTGTACAAGTCATTGATGTAAGAACAAAGGTGGTTTTAAATACTTAAATGGTAGGAACCATTCAACACATCACTAATATTATAGGTCTGAGAGCGGATACACATCTATAATGGATGTCTTACTGATCAAACATAAAGGCTACCTCACTTTCTGAATCATATGGAGGAAAATATAAGTCAGAATATTTGGAAATGTACTTAATTTCACCAACAGATCAAATTTCTGCTAATGAAGAACTTATTTATTAAAAACCAGTCTGCTGCTAACAGATAATGAAACATTGAGTAAAATCATTTCTCAAGGTGCTCGTCTTACAGTTTAGACACTGTTGCTAAGGCAACAGCTTACCAAAATGGCTATAAAGCTTGTTGTCATGGTTATACTGCCAATGTGTTTTTCCATCAAGAGACGATGTTTCACCTCCGCTCCACTAGCGTTGTGTTGTATTACTGTATACACCATTGTATGCTATAGTGTACAAAGTGCACAACTTTTTTTTTTATTTTTTCTGTTTTCACATCTCTCAGGATGGAGGCGTCTTGCTTGGAGTTGGCCCTGGAAGGAGAAAGGCTGTGCAAAGCTGGAGACTTTAAAGATGGAACAGCCTTTTTTGAAGCCGCGGTGCAAGTTGGCACAGAAGACCTGAAAACTCTTAGTGCCATCTACAGCCAGTTGGGTAATGCCTACTTTTACCTGAAGGAATATGGCAAAGCCCTGGAGTACCACAAACATGACCTTAATTTGGCTAGGTGAATACTTGGTCCTTTACCTGTGCAATATTTATCAGCATAAGACAAACTGTTACATTTGATGGTTTAACGCAGACTGACTATTGCAATGGGGCGGATTGTATTTTTACCTTCAAGGAAAGTAATATAAGGTCAGAAGCTGCTTTTAAAAGCTAATGTGTGTGTTCCAGCTCTGAATCAATACTTTAATTTTCAGTTTTGGTCAAATGTGAATGTGGATAGTGTTTAGGGATTCAACTAGCAAAATAATATTTAAGGATTAGGATCTCACCTTCCTGTAAAGTTTCAGTAAATATCTGAATATTGAACATAATGTGGTTTAAAAACAAAAGAATCTTTACTTTTTTATTGGAGCTGTATTAGGTCCCAAATTGCTTCAGGGACATAGTATATTGATTAATTTTCTATAGGTGATGTTAAGATACTTACTAAAGAAATCTGAGTGGAATGAAGCAGTTGTAGATTCATAAATCAAATACTCAATAAATACATGTCTTAAAATGAAAATCGCAAGAAAAAAAGCTAAGGGAAAAGTCAATAACTATAAGCTAGAGATTTAGCTTGAGCGTAAGCCAGTCTCCTGCCGTGAGTACAGCTGGTACTTCAGCAGGGAAGCAATTAAAGAGCCCAGGGAGATTTACCATGTTACATTACAGTCTCACCAGGACAACTGGGGCCTGATCAGTGGGAGTAAGCAGATAAAATGACCCATGTATCAGTTTCCCCCAATTAAAACCAGCCACAGACGCTTCATAGGCTTGAAAAAGTAAAGGAAATGTACATTCAAAAAGATGTTTTGTGACTTTCCCAGAAACATAGGAGACAGGATTGGAGAAGGAAAAGCCAGCAGTAACCTTGGTAACACTTTGAAAGTGTTGGGGCAATTTGACGAGGCTATCGTCTGCTGCCAAAGACACCTGGATATTTCACAAGAACAAGGCGACAAGGTAAGGCTCCACAAAAAAGGATTAATGACAGGAAATGCTAAATTATTTATTTTCTTTTTTATCTTTGCTTTCAATCATGTTGCAGGTAGGAGAGGCCAGAGCACTGTATAACATAGGAAACGTGTTTCATGCAAAGGGCAAAAAAGATGTTGTGGGGATGCACCCGGGATCCAGGAGACCTTCCCCCTGACGTCAGAGACACATTGCAAAGGGCTACCACCTTCTATGAGTATGTTTTCAACTATACAGTTACCAAGAACAATCAATAATTTAAGATCTCACATCTTAATGAGAAATTAATAGGACATACAAAATAAGGGAAACAAAGTTGACAAAGCATAAAGTTATAATGATGATTAAAAAAATGATAGCAATCCATATCTGCTATAAATTGATATTTATTGGAATACTGCAGCAATATGAGCTAGTTCTATTCTAAATATATCTATATCATTCAGCCGTTTTTCTCTCTACAAGTCTAGAAACATCTACAAGTCAGCCCATATTAGCATTACTCGCCAACTAAGAAATTTCAAATTTTTGTGGCCTTTTCTAGATATTTCCTTTTTCAAGAGTAAAACATGACACAAAAACATTTCTTTTTTAAAGTAATTCTGGTGTTTTAGTAAGCCCTTTTAATTTTTAATTTCTATTCCCATTTGCAGGATGAATTTATGTTTGGTCAAAGAGCTCGGTGACCGAGTTGCTCAGGGGAGAGCCTATGGGAATCTTGGCAACACCCATTACCTGCTGGGTAACTTTGTTAAAGCGATCACGTTTCATCTCCAGGTAAGAAATCCATGTTTACTATCATCACATTCACTCTACTTTATTGCAGAAAGGAGTTCCTCATCCGTGTAAAGCATTTCATTGTACAACAGTTTTATTTATATTAGATAAGTTTTATTTTGAAAGAATTCCATCTAGATGTGTTATTTAGGGATTTTCAATCTATTTCCCTGTGAGCTCCAGCAGACAATGTGCAAAGATTGTTCTACTTATGGAGAAAAAAAGGAGGAAATAGGTTTCTTGGTAGAGCAGTCATTTGAGACTCTCACTTGCTATTTGTTTTTCTGTCACTTTCAATTGTAAAAACAATTCTTTCCTCATGCAAGAATCTCAGTCTCATTACAGATCTATCAGTCTGCTACTGAGGGGAACATAAAGGGAATCATGGGGCGATGATTTGGTGCACTAGTGCAGCAACAGCACCTCTGTTAAAAAAAAAAAAGCTGCTCAAATGAGCATAAACCTATAACAGCTTGTTTAAATCACCAAATTGTGTCACTTTTCTCTGCATCTGTATGGTTTTTCTGTTATTTGGCACAAAATTCAAATGATGCTAATCTCGGTGCAATCTTTGCTGCTTTTTTATCTACAGCGATTAGCCATCGCCAAGGAATTTGGTGACAAAGCAGCCGAGCGACGAGCTTACAGTAACCTGGGAAATGCCTTCATATTCTTGTCCCAGTTTAACACAGCCACTGAGTATTACAGGTGAGGACAGATCTGACAGTGACATCTAGTGGTTGGAGAGGAAAGTAAATGAAACATTAAAACACTCCTTTTTTCTTTTTCTTACATAATTTCTTAAGTTTTTTTTTTTACATTTGTATTGGGAGTGTTAAAATCACACAAAAGAACACATTTCTTATACATTTTTATTTTTTATATTATTTTTTTTGACCTTCTCTAAGAAAAAAAATAACCATAAAAAGTTACCACCATTTTGCTATGGGGCCAAAAAATTACAACTTAAATACATATTTCAAAATATATATTATACATTAAAATAACATTTTTGCTTTGCTTTACTTCTTCCTTCAAATAAATACCAGGAAAACTCTCCATTTATCCAAGGAGCTAAGGGACAAGGTGATGGAGGCTCAGGCCTGCTACAGCCTGGGAAACACCTACACCCTGCTGCAGCAGTATGACATGGCCATAGACTACTACCTTAAACACCTGTACATTGCTCAGGAACTCACAGACAGGTAGAGTGAGTATGATCTAAACCAAAAAAAAGACAAACACAGGAGATGTTCTTGACAGTCTAGAGTTTTATCCAAACAGAGTTGGAGAGGGGCGTGCCTGCTGGAGTCTGGGTAATGGATACGTGTCTTTGGGAGACCTAAAACAAGCCCTTCACTATGCCCGAAAGCACCTGGAAATTTCTAAAGAAGTGAGACCTTTTGACACATTTGTCATTTTCAGTCAGTCAAATGTATTGTTGTTTATCTAGATTTGTATTTTTTCTCTGTTTATTTTACTCTCAGATTGGAGACAGAAATGGAGAACTGACAGCCAGGATGAATGTAGAACAGCTACTGGCGTCTCTTGGAGTATCTGAGGGAGATCTTTCACCCTCCAGTTCAGAATTTGAGATGCAAGGTAACATTTATATGACCTTATTTAAAAAAAAAAGAATAAAAAGTTCAGGGTTTATTTTATGAGTTTCCAGTTTTTATGCAATTTAATACCAATATGTAGTGCTATACATTGCTCTTTGAAAAGCAGGATAAGATGTATTAAAAATCAATATTTATTGGAACTTTTTCATGCATAACAGTTTCTAAGCATCCTAAAAAATATATCGCCACTTCTCTGCAGATTTATAAGTTAGATATCCTAAGATAGACATGAGTGACCTTTTTTATGTGATAGACTAATGAATGAAGCAACAAAAGTAGTCAAGTGAATAGACTATGACAGATGACCTTTGACAGGTAGGATCAGGACAGTTAAAGTCTAGACCAGTGGACGAGACTTAACTGCCCCAAAAAATATTTTGTTAATGTTGCTCCTGATTGTTGGATTACACCTGATTCAGGTAACTAGAAGTAGGTAGGAATTCTGAAAAACAAGGCTGGTAAAATGCAATACAGAGTGAAGGGTGGTTTGTATAACAGCCATAAAGTTGAAGAGACAAACAGTGAGGACATTTATGGGAAAGGAAACAGACTTAAATTGGGTGGAAAAGACATGGATACCACAGCAATTTTACCAAGGCTGCAATGAAAAATGGTAAATGACGTGACAGCAACCTAGACATTTTAATTTTAGATAATTAAAATAAGATGACATTTTTTTTCAGATTTAATTAAAGTTTCAACTTCTTCCTGCTTATCTTTTTCCCTAAAAAGCCAGGTTCCTGATTAATAAATAAAGTAGGAAGATGTAAAAACTTCATTAAAACCTACCAATAATTATATAATTATAATTTTTTTAAACATCACATACTACAATGTACTTTTTTACCGTCCATCCAAAACACATAGTATTTAGTGTGTAAAAACTAGTTAAGTTTATATAGATACTAAAAAAATGTAACATCTTCCTGCTTTATTTATGTAGTTTATTTTACCTCAATTATTTCATTTTATTACCATTTTAAAATAAAGTATTACTGGCAATTATGTAATATAAGCTAAGAAAGTGTTTTCTGTCTGTTTCCAGTCCTCCCTGAGGCTAAATTAAACAAAGTATTTTTTTGTTATACATTTTTTTAAAATTGCGGTCAAACGAACCAGAAACTCTTAAGTTTTATATAAGGAAGCAAAAAGAAGCTGGTCTGTCTACAGAGTGTGTCTTAACCTTGTATGATCTTTTTTTTTTTTTTAAATCCTCCTTTGGGCGAATACTCGCACCCACATTGCTGATTTCTTTCTTTCTTTAGAGCAGAACTGGCAAACAGAAGCTTATTCAGTTTGCCTGCTTGTCTGCCTCATATCACCACAGAACATCATAGGTCAACCGGCACCACTGCGCAACCAGAACCGATAAATGGATTTATCACGTATCAGATTAAAACACAAGCGTGAACTGTGTCTTTTAGTGCTTATTTTTTCTGTGTTTTTTTGCAGGTGCA
This sequence comes from Oryzias javanicus, assembly GCA_003999625.1. Lineage (NCBI taxonomy): Eukaryota > Metazoa > Chordata > Actinopteri > Beloniformes > Adrianichthyidae > Oryzias > Oryzias javanicus. Next base: position 18,301,534 of record CM012448.1, on the reverse strand, counting down.
AGACCCAAAAACACCACGAAAAACAGCATGGACAGTGTAGAACTGTGGAAGTACTCCTCAGATAAGGTGATACACGAGTCTAAAATGTTGACGCCTTTCGGTCTTTAGCTGACTAATTCTGTCCCTGCAGAATGGGAATTGCCAACATTTAGAAGGTGAGCCGAGAAGACTCAAAGGTCAACCATCACAGTCCAGCAAAAGAAAAGGCTGTTCAGACAGTCAGTGGTCAGACGAAAGGCAGTGGTTGGACTCTCCCGTAGACGCAGATGACATCACAGTCCTAGTACCTCCTCCTGTACCTGTAAGTCGTTTTTGTGTCTTTTTGTTGGGGTGCTAAAACTGCCATATTTACGTATTGCCCAAATTATCATAAATATATTGTGGGATTATTTCATTTGCAAGAAAAAAAGAATCAGTTATTTTGGTAGCCATGAAAGTGATTCTAATTTTTAAAGCTTTTTTGCTTTATTTTTCACAAATTGTAGCAGCAGGTTTCGTTTTGCAGCATTGTCAGATGAAAAAACTATTTCTCGTCAACATCAAAGTGTATTTCAAGTCTGAACCATTGACTATAAACAGGAAACTGGACTGAGGGAGTGTGATTTAACTCACTGAAAATGTCTTACTTTAACAAAACAGTCAATTCAGTCGCAATTTTTTCATGATTCTGATACTTCCATGTTGGAACCAGAAAACTTTCAGCAAGAGTGATTAGTCCACATCGGACTGAATCAACATTTCTATGGCAACCATTTTCACAAATCAGGAGTGAGCCATTTGGAAGGCCACGCCCCTACCACTTGAAAAGCGGTCTCGGATGAATCTGTCAACCAAATGTTTTGAACATATAATGAGGCCTCTATATGGACAGTTTATACCTTGATTAACTTTTACCACAAAAAAATTGTCATGATAAAAAATTTGTTGGCAAGAACTTAAAAAAAATTTATCAAATGGTTATTTTAACAAATATATGACTGAATAATAACTGTTTATTTCTTATTAAAAGTTGATGGGATTTTGGCTTCTTGGAACCAGCGGGTACTTCCTGTTTGAAATGTAAGGGGGGAGGGGTGATTCAGTACAATCCTCTGGAGTTAGCATAAACACTACATGATTTTCTGAAACATAGCCTCAAAAAAGCAGAGGTGGTCCTAAAACATAAAAAAAGATGATTAGTGAGGTCATCCAGAACTTTGGAAAGACTACATTTTTTCACAGTTTTTGTTTAAAGTGCTAAAAAAAATGTTTTTAGCAAACCCTGCTGGAGTTAGCACACACGCTACACAATTTTCTACAACATTTGCCTCAGGAATTCCAAGGTGGTTTTAGAACTAAAAAAAATGTTAGTGTGTCATGGAGGTATCAGGATGACCTAGATACAGGACAAGACAACAAGCCAGAGTGAAGGAACCAAAAGCGTTTTTAAATTAACAAAAACGCCACTTTAGGTGGGGAAAAATCCACAAACACACACACAAAAAAAAACCCTCAAAACCAGCATACTAAAGAGAACAAAAATCTAAACCAAGGACTGAACATGAGCTACACTCTGACACTGAGTGCAGAGACAAAACCACCTAAACAAACCTAAAACAAATTAACCTTAAGTGCAGGCAGCTGTGTGCCAATCCACGGAGAGCCAACAGGGAGGGGCGGAGCTCCCCAGGAGAAGCCACAGCCGACCTGCACAGGAAAAAAACACGAGAATGAGAAAAAGAACCAAACAGAACTGACAGACTGTGTCATTGTGGGGTCATCCAGTACTTTAGAACGGCTACATATTTTTACAGTTTTGCAAAATAAAGTTTATTTTTATTTTTTACCGAGCAAAACATGCTAGAGCTAGAACTCACGCTATATGATTTGGTTTGACAGCCTCAGAAGATCCAAGGCTATTTTAAGACACAAAAAGTTATTATGAGGTCTTCCAAAACTTTGGAAAGACCAAATATTTTTACAGTTATTGTATAACATTTTTTTTTCTTGCAAAACCTGCTGGAGCTAGCATACACAAGTTTCTGAGCCAAAGCCTCAGAAAATCCGAGGTGGTTTTAAAACACAAAATATTCTTATTGGAGCCATCCAGAACTTTGGAAATATTTTCACATTTTTCACATTATACCGTAGAGCACGTGTCAATACATTAGACCCTCTAGATCATTTTATTGTTATTAATAACCCGATGTTATCTTGAGCTTATTTCTAACTTGTATAATTTTGACAAAATATATTTTTATGGGGAGTAAAATATTAAAAGTTATTGAAGGTTTAAGTTGTTTTATTTTTCATTATATTCCTGCCTTTTTATTAGTCATAACGTTAAAAAGTTATGGTTTTATAGTTTCAAAAATTGGAATTCTGCTAGCTTTTTGGAGTATTTTGAGCATTTACTTAGATTTTTTGTGGCCATTTTGGAGTTTAGCTAATATTTCAGCTACAGCTATGTTGGCTATTTTAGGTTTTTTTCTGTCTTTCAGGCTGTTTTGAAGGTTTGCTATTTTTCAGCTACATGGTAGCTGTTTTTTTGTTGTTTTTTTTTTTTAGTTTTTAGGCTAATTTGGCATTTAGCTAATATTTTAGCTGGAAATCAGCTTCAGAGTTTTTAGCTATCAATTTCAGCATCTTCAGCTGTCAGCACTTGCATGTTCAGCAGCCAAATTCAGTTTACAGCATTTACACTAGCATTATCGTAGGTAATGCTATATATCGAGTTCATAACTATGTTAAAAAGTTATGGTTCTAAAGTTGTAAAATTTAGTTTTGGAGTTTCAATAAATGCTTATCCTAAGGTGTGTTTTAGATTTTGGCCCCCTGTGCAATTTGAGTTGGACACCCCTATTGTAAAGTTTAAAAAATATGTGTTTACTGAGCAAAATCTGTTAGATTCAATTGAATGAACATACGGGCTTTGTTGAAAAAAAAAATATCTTGTCAGCTGAGTTCTAAAGGGATCTCCTCGCTTATTCCCATGATTACTGAAATTTTTCACAGCTCACATTTGAATGGTTATAAATACCAGCAACATCTTATTATGAGACCATGTGACTTTAAGTGTTGTAATTGGCAAGCCAGAAAAAAAGAGGAAACAGCCTTACGGCAATTAATTCTCTTCAGATAAAGAAACCATTTCTAAATATTTTATGTGTTTATTTTTTCAACTATAATCATTAAAAAAAACATTTTTTTGTGAAATCCAATAGGGTTCCATCAGGAAGGATCGGAGACACGAAGCTGATGTCAGGCAGACTTTTCATTCCTGGAAAATACTAGGATTATATCTAACAGCTGTTTTTAAATCCCAAAAATATTTCAGGATTGTGCACTATTCTAAATTGCCCCACACAAAATTTAAGTCAGTCGTTCCTCTTTTTGAAAACGCCGGCTCTTAAGACTAATGAAGAATTTGTAGAGGTGAGATAATACCATTATTTTTTCACTTCATTGCTTTACTTCCTACAGTTTTCCTTTGTTTCAGACCAGTTACTTCCTTTACTTTCCCGCTCCCTCCCCCTCCTCGCGACCTCCTCATCATCACATGATCCTTTCTCTCGTGCTGTCACTTTGTCCTACTTGATTAATTAGACTTTTCAGGCAGGGCAGCAGCGACATCCACAAAACCACCATTGAGGCCAAGGACGGCGGGCAGACTTGGCTGCGACTCCTACCTGATCACACTTATTAAAGTGCAGAAATAAGTGCTTTTTGTCAGTTGAGGGTGGTTGATCTCTGCTGCTGCGGTTAGCTGTTACGAAGCATACGCACCCCCCCGCCCATCCCGCTCTCCCTCCCAGCTGATAATGTGACCTTGATCACAGAACGACTACCCTCCCCACAGGGTCAAACGCCCATCTTCCCATAATGAGTTGTTTTCCCACAGTGGGTGAACAGGACAAAAATGGCCTGCCAGAGAGGAAGAGGGAGAGATAAAGAGGAGAGGGAGAGGGTGAATAGGAGCTACACGGGAGGGATGGGAGGTGCACATGTTACAGCGGGAGAGGGGAAGCGGAGGGACCGCGAACGAGTGGTCAGAGAAAGGAGGAGAGAGCGAGGCGATGTAGACAGAGAAGGAGCAGCTCTCACAAATGAGAAATAGAAGGCGCTCTTTCTGCTGGTAAGACCTGATTTTATAGCTTTTTGTGCTCAACAAATTGAAATCTTTTACTTTAGAAACTTTCTTGACCTAAATTGGGTGACTGAAAAATGTTGACATAAAAACTGATCTACGTCTGGGCTGTGACATTTCAGTTTACGCAAGGATAAATATAAATAAACTGTTGACAAACAAGTTATTGATATGAAGCTTTGTTGATCTTTTCTTTGTTTTTTACTATTTCTGAACTATTTTTCTCCAGAATTAAAGTGATTGTGATCTTAAATGTCTGAATAAAGACGGAAGATTTAAAAAGTATTTTTTTAAACTTCTAATTTTGTCAGTTCATAATGATTCAGACGCTGCCTTCAGTTAGTGATGCAGCTGCTCTGCCGTCCGGCCGCAGCTTGTTTCTTTAACTCGTGGCGTCAGAATCAACTCAAACTGCTGTTTCCACTGTTAGACTCATAGACATCAGAGTTTGCAAAAAACAAAATGGATTTTCTTTTTATATCTATAAGAAGTGTTTCTTATCGTTCCTTTGAATCTAGTTGTGCTTCTAGTTTGATTATCTGGTGACGCAAAGACAGCAAATTTGATACAGATTTTATAACTGTGAGAGCAACCAAGAAAAATCCTAAATTTAATATATCCCAGTAAACTGATTTGCAGTAAAAGAAAAACTAAAAATACTGTACTTTTTAATATTTTTACCATAAAAAGATACAAAAAAAATGTTTTCAAGTGTTTTTGAAAAGAAGTAAGAGTTATCTAATTAAACCATTTCTAAATTTAATATTTTTCTTAATAAAAGCTCACTAATCTTCCTCCAAAACAGTCTAAACCCCTTCCTGAGCAGGAAGATCTGCCCTTTTTTTATTTTTAATCTCTCAATTTTGCTTTTCTCTTGATAAACTGAGATTTTAACTTCATATTTTGTGATATTCCTGCTTCTTCAGCTCTCTCTGTTACAAAGATAGAAAATTCTTTGTGGTTTGATCCTTGGGTTCAAGTCAGAGGATGTTATGTTTCACCCCACAGAAATCCCCCCCAGCTATATAAACATTCAAATAAGCCCTTTAGTTTGCTGGGGTGCATTTTAGCTCAGTGAAGTTTAGTCAAATTAAATCAGTAAACCCTTTTTTATAACAGTTATGTAACTAAATTTCAGTTATGTTCGTTTATTTTTGAAAGATCTTCTTTGTCGAGTCAACTTTAAACACAGGACACAGAGTCAATTTACTTTATTAGTCTGTGTGCTAATCTGTCATGGGCTCGAAACCCCATAATCTCCACAAATGTAAAAAGAATAATCCCCTTTCATTTAAAGCATCTGTTAAATGTGGTGTAAAAAGGTTTTGTTGGAAATGCAGTTGGTGAAATGAAGATGTGAAAGAGCTTTATTTTGAAGGCATAAATGCTACATGCGAGGTCACCCGCAGTTCCCGCCCTGAAGGTTTTCGTCAGCCCCTTTAGTCACGCTGAGGGCTTCAGGTGCTATATCTGTAGACGGATTTAATCTGGTGTGACTGTGGTTTGACCCCCCTTTTACATTTTAGACTATGGAGTTCTCGTGTTTTGAATAAGAGAAAGGTTTTATTATATTAGACTGAAAATCCAGTTTTGTAACTTTTTAATTTTTTTTAAACTAAACTAACATCCTTCAGGTGTCCATATTTTACAGAATTTGTTCTACTTTCAGTATGTAGGTCAGTCTCCCCTCACCAGTAATCTCTCGTGACTGAACA